>CM061136.1:56047328-56122328 GCA_030789695.1 Scilla litardierei | reverse complement strand
AAAAGTCCTAGATTCTGTCACTCTACCTCCAACTTAAAGACACACATTGTCCTCAAAGTTGAAAGAGTATTATATTTATTCAAAAGCATCTTAACCTAGAATGCATAAAAATCTATTCTACTAGAAATAACACACCATAATTAAATCGTAGATCTCAGATGTATTTTCGTGACAGTAGCTACTCAGATAGCTCCTTCTGCTTCTCAGCGAGCGTCCTTCCTTTATATGCAGTGTTGGATCCTAGAACACATCTTCCAGCATCTGCTTAGAATGTTCTCCTATATCCTACAGGAGATGAACCGTGTCAATCCAGGTGGGGTGTACATGGCCCATCAATAAAAGTATTCCAAACTAGTTCGTCATAATAAATAAAGAATTTAAATCTACTTGACGACAAGCTGAATCTAAAATATATGGAATTGAAAATTGAGATTCAAAAATGAAGGAAGTGTTTGGATGAAAACTTCCCTGAAGTAGATTGTTAGGGTCTGGTTGATACGAGGCCTTTAGAGGAGGAAGAAGTGCTTGTAGAGAGAAATCTAGAGGAGAATACAGCTCAGGCTCAATGTAGACCATCGCATAATCGCCTTCACTCGCTTCATCCTTACCATTAGAGTATACATGTTCAGCAATCCTACTTATGCTCTGTGGTCCTTCCTGAAAATCTTCGTAAACGATGGCCTAATGCACATCCTGAGGAGAACGAAATGATAGCTGCTGAGCTGAATCGGTAGGAAGGCATGGCTCAGGATCCATCATGGTATGTATGCTCTCTCTCTCTCTTGCACACAACTTTCTCATCGTTATTGAAGTAAAAAATCTCAACAGTCCCTCCAATGCTCTCATATGTTGAGTATTGGACTTCTCCCTACTTGGTTTTGATGATGAGCAAACATAAATACTTGTGACTAATCCCCTCCATGCAGTTAATCCATTGCCTAAGACAATCATAAATATTAAATAGCAATGGATGACTATCAAGATCAATCAAAGCTCAATGAACTGAAGATTGGGTGATCATGTTGAAGAAAGAAGCTTTAAGGACTTCAAGGCCATTCAAGAGAAAGAAGATAAGAAAAATTCAAATGTGAATCTTTTAATGCTTTAATTTCTCTTGATTAGACTGTAGCCTTGTAGTAGAACTATCTTGGAGCTTACACACTTCACTCTATCTAGCCTAGGAAGTCATTAGAAATCATTTCCTAGGACTACATCTCTTAATTCCCTTTAATGTGCATTCTGGACTTTCAACAGGCGACTGAAGAACAAAATGCAGGTGCATGTCTACATACAGGCACCTGAGAATTGTTCTGTAGTTGTCTGTAATGCAGATGTTTTGACATAGGTTTTTGGGCTTTTCATTCCTAATTTTCAACATGTGACTGCTGTATAAAGTACATGTGCATGTCTAGTTTCAGGCGCTTGTGACTTGTTAGTCAATCGCCTGTCTTCTCTTGCCCAAATATCCCATGATCTGTCAACTTACGCACTTGTGCATACAGGCACACTATGTAGGTTTTACAAGTGCATGCCCATGGCACAGGCGCATGTCTATACTTCTACAGTCGCATGTCCATCACTTGCCCAAATCTTTCATTTTGGCAAGTTACGCACTTGTGCACACAGACGACTGATGTTGGTTTCCAGTCGCCTGCCCATAGCACAGGCACCTGTGGATAACACAGCAGTCGCCAGTCCAAGCTTACCCAGAAGTCTTACATTCTGTCAACTTACGCACTTTGCCTCACAAACGCCTATAGAATGTTTCTCAGTCGCCTGTCGATTTTCAGGCACATTCTAATCTTCATCAGTCGATTGTCTTACATGGTAAGTTACCATTTGAATTCTCACCCACCCTCTGACACAATACATCTGGCGACTGTCTGTTCTTAATCAGTCACATGTCTTGGCTGTAAAATTAATCCGTTAGGATTTTCCATACAGATTTCAAAGGGGGTTTTAGGTATTTTGTTTGATGGTTTTAGAGAACCTATAAAGAGGCCCACTATTGTTCCATTGGAGCCTCTAGATCATCTCTTAGAACTCCATTGATTTTATCTCAAGCTCTCAAGTGATCAATTCTCTCTAGCCCTCATTCTTTCTTGCTCTCTAACCTAGAATCAAAGTTCATATCTTCTAGGCATTTGGTGGTGACAATAGAAAGGGCTACTCACTCTTCTAGGAAGAGATCACTTTGCTCTTTCAAGTTCTACTTCAAGGCATAGGTGATTTATAATTATTTATTTCAAATTTCATAACTTCCGTTATTTGGTTTTACTCTCGGTTGTGAGAGTGATTTGCTTGATCCCAAGTTTTAGGATTCAAGGCCATCAATTTTGTATTGATTACACTTGTCGGATTGATACAAGTGGGTTGAAAGGAAACCTTAAATTAGGGTTCTAACTTGCTAAGCCAATCTACACGGTCGTTTAAAGTGTTTTAAAACTGGCCGCATAGGTCTTTGTTTTTCGGCCCAAAATTCAATCTTTTTCAGAGCCTATGCAGCCATTTCACATCATTCGACGTGAGCGCGTAGATCCCCATTCTAAAGCCGAATTACGCGGTCGCGTAAACTAGAACAACACGACCACGTCGAACCCAAATTCCTAAGCCTCAATTCTCATTCATTTGACATGGTCGTTTAAATTACTTGACACAGCCGCATCCCTCGCTGTTTTCTCAAGCCGACTTCCCAAGTTCTACATATACGACGTGGCCGTTTGGTCGAAATCAACGCGACCACGTCGTCTGCCTATATATACCCCAACCCATCAAAACGGCCGATTCGTGCGATTTCTTTCGAACGGTTCAAATTCCTTTCATTCTTCCTCACTTGATCTCACTCCAACCTATCTTAAAACTCATCTCCACTCTCGAAATCCATCATCCAACTCCTCTCTACCATCACCCCCTTCATCAACCCCTCCCCAACCGTTTCGACTAGAAGACGAAACCCTAGCAACTGTTTTCGAGGTTTTCGCGGCTCACAGTCAATGTGGGCAGTGCTACTACAATTGGTTGCTCAAGAACAGCTTGGGGGGACTTCTCTCTAGGCATTGGGGGAGATTGATCTGAGTACGGAGCTTCAGTGCTTGGTAAACTCTTTCCATAGCTCAATTTTTATTCGCATTTTCGCTGAAATCACCCAATCCTTTGCATGAGTCTGCACACACTTCACTCCACTCCATTTGCATCACTCACTTCTTCACATGATGCCCCTCAGAGACGCAAGAAGAAGTCCACCACTAGTGACCCCACCCAGGGCAAAGGCAAGCATCGTAAGACCAAGGCTTTTCAAGAGGACATTGTCCACGCCCAAGCTGCACTAGAGAGGGGAAATGCACCACTCCCTCCCCCTTAGATTGACACACTAGGAATTGAGTTCGTTATCGAGCATCAACAAACCTCATTCCTATCTCTTAGCTCCAGACCTATCGTGCCCACCAATTTCTCGAGCGTCGTTGCTCTTTCTACACTAGGTCTACTAGACATTGTCAGCACCCTCCGAAACATCGGATGGAAGGTGTTCCTAGAGTGTGAGGCTAGGAAATATATGAGACTCACAATAGAGTTCTTGTCCACTTTCAAGGCTTATCCGCAGGGGTTCTCTTTCCGTATCATGAACAAGGAATACGACATGACCAACGGTTCCATCAACCCCCTCTTTAAGTGGCCTAGAGAACTGGAGCCTGAGGCAGGCCACCACAACTACCCATACCCTCCTGAGTACGTGGCTGAAACCTCTTGGTTAAAGATTACTGGACTCACACCCTTCCCTAAGACACGGGCAAAGGCCCCGAGCATCATCCACCCTAGCCTCTGAATCATACACTGCATTATTACGAACACACTTTTCTATCGATACGAGACTGGACAGGTCTCTCATGACGAGCTCTTTTTCTTATGGTGTGCCACACAGCCTTGCATCCTCTATGAGGGTACCACAACTTTCCCACAATTTATCATGCACGTCGGATCTTGGCTCCAATACAGATTCCTCCACACCCTCGCCAACCCTAGCTCTCGTATCTACTGCAGAGAATTCATTACTAAATCCTATTAGCTTTAAGATCCCAAACTCTATGACCCTCGTCCCAGGCACCACTTTGCTCGATCTCTTCATGCTCACAAACATGCACATGATCAGAGCCTTCGAGTGAGATGATATTTTTGGTTGTACGGGCTTGCTTCCACCCCCTACACGAGACTCCCCAATCCCACTTTCTTTGGACCTAGCACTACCATGTGGTGGATTTTCCCCGTCGATCCCATCTAGTACAGGGAGTTCTGGCACCCCAGCATGACCCTGCACAGCCCCAGGTTTAGCACCAGGCCCAGCCCCAGGATATCAAGGACCCTGCTAATCCTCTTGCTTCCACATCTGTCAGCCTCACTGTCAGGCCCCTCCTCTGTCAGTTTCACTCGATACCACGTCGAGGGTAGCAGCAGCACTCCTCCTTCACCACTCTCACATCTCAAGCGTATGGTTCATTCAGAGGAGGAGTTCAGGTAGTTCAGGTCCACCACTGTCTCCACCCAAACTGGGCTCAGAGATACTCTCTCCGAGTTTAGTACTTCATGTGATAGACTCACTCTAGCTGTCGTGACTCTCCAGTCATAATTTGACCAGGTCTATCAGTATCACTATAGTCAGGGACATTACCCTGTCGCTGCTCCACACCTCCTATCCACCCTAATCCAGCCTTGGCCATCCCACACATCTCAGACTTCCACAGGCCCTTCCACTTCCACCCCTCAGATGGACATTCATTCCACTTCCAGCCCTCCATCGAACTACATATTTCCATCCCATCCCAGCCATCTCAGGAGCCCGTAAACACATCTGTTGTCACACCTCACATCATTCCCACTCCTTCCTCACCTCCATCCCCACAGCCCGAGATTGTGACCACTCCACCATCCTCACCTCATCTCGACCCCGTGGCTTCACCCACTTCATCGCCACATGCCACGGAGGCCACTGACATACCCACATCTAGAGCACCACCTTCTCCCACTCCAGCCATACATATTCATCTCCTACATGAGTCTCCATAGCTCCTCACACATTCGTACCACCTGAGGACACCATTGTCATCGTCTCTTCGTCCACTGAGGATTCATCTCCATCTCTACCTCCATCTCCACCTTCACCAGTAAAGACTGAGCTAATACAGTCCACTCTATCCCCACCCCACATTGACACAATAGCTGAGCCTCCAGTTGCCCCACCCATCCCATCAGCTTCACCCACTTCACCCACCTCACCCACCTAACCACCACTAGACGCTGGCCCTGCTTGATTGAATGGCACTTCATTTTGCATTCCCCTATCACATGGCCCACGTATATCACACATTCATATTTTCTGGGCATGTTTTTTAAGCATGGGGGAGATGCACATGGGTCTCCTTCCCCTCATTTTTCTTCGTCCTCACAATGTTTTTCATTTTTTTCTTTGCGTTGAGGACAACACTTGATTTAGCTTGGGGGAGGAGCACTTTTGCGCTAATTTTCTATTTTCTTTTAGTTTTCCTCTTATTTTCTTGTTTTTATCGTTATTTTTCGTTTCCATTTCATTTTTCTTTCTTATTTTTCCTTTTTCATTCCCTTTTCATATACATCATGTTTATGTTTCATATACGCATTCAAAAAGCCAAACAAATGAAGAAAAAAAAATCAAAAACTCCAAAAATTTCTGCATTTGCATCATGTATCTTGCATCATCATGCATCCATTTATATATATTCGCATTCGCTTTGAGAATTTTTCGAAATCGATCTTTTATTCATGCGGAATCTCGAATTGAAATTCGTTTTCCGAACTTTTATGATTGATTTCCATGATGTCAACTTGAATATATAAATAGGATGTAACCCCAGCTTAAATCATTAGTAATACCCTAGATTTGGTCGTCCTCATAATCCCTAAGATAGAAGTACTCGAAACCGACCTAGATTGATACCTATGAATCTACTATATGCATGGACCGTAGAGCCGATAGTTGTGTATAATGGCTTATAATCCCTCGAAACTTGGATAACCACACATCACTTAGTACTGAGGATCGATTTTGCCTAAGTATACCCATGCTTTCCATAAAAAATAAAAAAATAAAAAAAATAGTGAATAGAAAAATTTATGCATCGTTCCCCTTGCGAAGTTGAGTAACCAGATCCCCACAATAGAAACTGTCGGGGCCTCGCTTAAAAAGGTCTAGTTTGGGAGAGTGCATATGAATAAGGATCCTATTTGGTTTGAGTTAGTACGTCCGAGTGGTCCTTCTTGGCCCGATGTCCTAAGGCTATCTGACCTAGGAGTCTCTGACCTAACGCTCATTGCACGACCAATCGTAGATCCCAAAAAAAGGAAAAGAAAAAGAAAAATGTATAGAAAAGTATATATTTGTGTGTGTGTGTGTGTGTGTATGAAAGCATGAACAAAACTTAGCAATTTCAAAAATCAAGGAATTGTGATGTGTCATGAGCGCCATTTCATCGATCGATCCATATCCCATTATCCCAAACTTATCCTATCTTCGACCATTGCATAGCTTAGATTCATATTCCTTTGATCTAAGGACGGGTTAGAGGAAAATTCTTAAGATGTGAGTATAGCCATCGTCTAGTGTATTGCTTAGCAATTTGAGTGGGGATGACATCCTATGATCATATTCGTATCGACGGGAAGATTTCGAAGCATTTAAGTTTCTCGAATTCGAATTTTCAACTCGCTTACGTATATAAACTCGATTTTTGAAAATTCTCGAAGTTTCATGTCATCATGTGCATGTTGATTGCATTCCTCTAACCTACTCTCTCTCTTGTCTTCCTTGAGGACAAGGAAGAGTTTAGCTTGGGGGATTTTGATGAGTGTTTATTGTATATAGATTTTCCTTCTTTTTCATGCATGTTTTCCATTATTTATTTCGACATTTTCCCCTGTTTCCCCATTTTTGTTCCCTATTTCGCTTTTATGGTCTCTCCCATTCTTTGCAGGAAATACATGCTGATTAGAGACCATATGGCGTGATTATTGTGCAATGGGGCAAGAGAAGCAAATCCATGAGATCAAACGATGCAAAAGGGGGAAGATCGTAAAGAACTGTGTTCCATACAGCCGCATAGAATTCCATGCGGCTGCGTGTGTCACAACATATGAAGCAAAACATATATCCACACGGCCGTGCAGACTAGTTCCACTCGGCCGCATCATCAAGCCCCAGAATCAATATCCACGCGACCATGTAAAGGATTCCCAAACGGCCGCATTGCTTATGGGCAATTGGAAGAGTTACACTCGACGCGGCCTGCGTGATGACAAACAATGCGGCCGCGTACTTCAAATGAGCCAAAGATGAAATGGTCGCTTGAAGCGGCTGTTTAAACCCTGATGCGGGCGCGAAGCTTCATTCGATGTGGCCATGTCATTAGTGATGCGATCGCATTGCTGTAACCCTGAAACCCCCATTTCACGCAAGCAAACGACCCGACCGCGTCGTTTTCGACGCCGGCGCATCGATCTGGATCTCTAAAGTGCCTGGGCACTGATTTGGGAGTAGTTGGGGGACTTTTTGGTCATTTTTTCCGATTGTATATATACCCTTCTTCCTCCTTGAGCAAACCCATCTCTTTTTCAGCTGTTATCTTGGGTTCTCAAGGGTTTTGTAAGGAATTTCATTGTTTTTATTTGCAGTTATCTCTATTGTATTAGCTTATTATTCATGTATTAGTTTAATTTGCTTAATAGAAGTTTTCATTATTTTACCTATTGTGTTGTGTGATATCTCTTGTGTTATTTCTGTTAATCCATGGCTTTTGTTGCTTACAAAATGCTAGAAATCATGATTTGTGTAATGGGTAGTGAGTAGTTTTCTTTTAAGGCAATGGGTTCAACCCCATTGGATTGGGCTCATGGGTTGGATGAACTTTTGATTGATTGCTGGGCTAATTGAGGAGTTGGGTTATATTGGGATTCCAATTATCGTCGTAGATTCGGCCCCCTCCCTTCAGGGTGATCGGATTGGCCGCCGATGAGAGTCAGACCAATCCAAGATTTCGATACCTACGAGGATCCATACTATCGGTGTGGTCAGCAAGAGTCGGGCACCGATTAGAGCCCTCCTAATATATGTCCAATCCCCAAACGCCACTGTGGTCGGGAGGAGGATTAAGGACACTCGTCGAGCATAATGCGCTCGACGTATACCAATGTATCGGTGAGAGTCGACATCGGTATATGTTGGGATATGCTTATCATTGCATCGCGAGAGCAGGGGGTGTAGGAGTTAACCTAAGGGAATAGCATATCATGCACCACGAGAGTGGGGGGTAGGTAAATGCCCTTAGGTTAGACGACATCTCCTGCATCCCAATGAACCCAACGATTGACCACCTACCATCCAATCCCTAGCCCTAGTCCAATGGTGGGGACACTCTGAACCCTAAAGCTTTTCCCCCTTGATTTCACACTCTTTTATTTTCTTTTGATCACCAATCTTATTGTGTAGCTTTCGATCAAGGACCCAAAGATCGATACTCAACAAACGCCTCCCTGTGTTCGACCACTAGCACTACACACGACACCATGCACTGCGGTATAAATATTATCAGCGCATGCGTAAGCAGACAACAATAGATCGCCCTAAATTTCGATTGAATGTTCCGAATAAGAGCTCTATCGACCCACCTTCCCCGTGGAAAATGGCGAATCGGCCCTCTTGAATTGTGAGACTGCCTCTTAGATCGTCGAAAATTCGACCCTTCTCCAGGATAAGGCCATCTTGGCAAGGATCGATCATGAGAGGCTAACCACCTTTGCGATTCATCAAAATTTCCAGGTGAAAATGGTCTCCTTTATCTTTGATTTAAAATTGAGTATGAGAATTAATCCTCTTATTTGTTTACAGGCGATTCTAGCTACAGTAGAATTACGTCAGCTTTCGTTGGTGGTGGCTAACTATGAAGCCAATTTGGCTCATAAAGCAAGACAAATGGAATCTGTCGAAAAAGCCATTAAGCAAGCGAAAGCGAAGCTGCAACAATGGAAGCTTCGTAAGACCATGCTTAAATCTCATGTGAAAAAAGTTGAGCGAGAGCTAGATGAAGCTCGTACAAGGGAGGCCACCCTCAAAATGGAAGCTAAAAATCGGCTTCAAGAAGAGATCACCCAAAGGGAGCGAGTAGAGGAACAGCTATTCGAGGAGAAAAGTCAGCAAGAGTCGGGACAGAATAGGCCTAAAGCTCATTTGCCCATGAGCCTTCAAAAAGCAGTTCAAGAGTACTAGAGCAGCATAGGCATTGTAGATGAGTTGTATAGTGTGGGCTTTGAGCGATGCCGACGTGAGCTGAAAAAGATGTTTCATGCACTAGAAGCTAAGCTTGATTTGATACTCATACCTTTGGATGACGAGTAGAAACCAATTTCACTTCCCGAATAGCACAATGCTGAGTAGGGTGGCGAGCATCAAGTCACCCCAAAAGCCTATTGGACGGGGTTGGTCAAATGTCAACCGTGGGAGCTGATGACTTGGTTGAAGAGGATGTCATTTCGACGGATGAAGCAATTGACGCCACTGCTCTAGGTGATCAGTGAAAAATTTTCTCGACTGAGGGAGTGTGTAACGGCCGGTATTATATAATACGTATTTTGCTCGTATTTAATATTGTCTTGCAATTTTCGTATCTGTACTTAAATACGTATTCGTATTACGTACTAGTTATATGTGTATTCGTATCCGTATTCGTATGACGTACGTATTTAATAAGATATAATTATATTTAAATCTATTATTATAAAATTTCAAATGGATAACTATTTCAAAATTTTGAATTTCAAATTCTTTCTTATCATATGAGACTTTTTACTCATTATAATTAGCTATTAATCTCACTCTTAAATTATAATTAAACCATTGTCTTTTCCATTTCTCCTCATTTTTAATACCCTTCCTTATTTAATCAAATCCTTCCATTTTCATCTAAAACCCTATTTTCCTTACCACCCTAGCCGCCACTTTTAATATGGCATTCCTTTTTTATTTTTGTTGAAAGCGTTTTATTTTCCAGGGCTCACCCACATACATTTCCTATATTAAAACACTACAATATTAAACCTAGGCCTAACTTAGAATCCCAGGCCTTCTATCAACCCTCAACCTAGCTCTCCAACTTAGCTGCATAAAAAGAAAACAACTCAGCCCACAAACCGAAACCCCAGGCTGACCTCTCTCCCTATGCACAGACCGTCGGCCATCTTCCTTTCCTCTCACCAGCGCCGCCACCCTCGCCCACGCCCATCTCCTCCCTGCGTGCAGCCTTCAGCCCCTCCACGCACGCATCCCCTTCTTCCTCCCGACGGCCACCAACCCGTAACCGCCCTTTGCCCTGTTGCTGGCACCACCAGGCCAACAGACCGCCGGGAGACCCCACCTCCCTGATGTCCACTTTCTCCTCCGTCCAGAACTGTCGTCGCAGCCCCCATGGCCTGCTATCCCTCCCAACGGCCACCTACCTCCTCACAACCCTCTCACCTACACTCCGACCAGCACCACCCGGAGCCCACTCGCCGCTCCAAGACAACACCCCCACCGTCCTCCATCGACTCTCCCTCCTCCTCTCAGCCCGACAACCTCCCTTCCTCAGGGCACCCTCAGCCTGATCACCACCTCTCCGACCCTCCGTCCCCCTCTAAACAGACATTTACGACCTGTCTCCATCCCCTCGTCAACTCGCACGACAAACCTGCGCAATGGCAGCCTCCACATCAATGCTCAACAGCCTCGAACACCCCAGTCGTCGTGCCACTCGCCGTTGCCTCCGACTGTCGCCACTTTCTGCCTGCAAGAATAACCCTAAGAACTAAACCATGTAAGTCTTAAATATCAGTAAGTTAGTTGATATATAATATCATATGTTAGTAACACCCGTAAGTTTGTTTATGTCATATATGGTGTAAGGTGTTAGAATTATAGTTTAGGTATATGGTAGTTCATGTAAATAAGATATTAGTACTAATCTATATATAAAAGTGATAGATTCATTAGTATTTTAATTAGTTAGACATGTTCAGCTTAGGATTGTAAATCTGTTGACGCAGATAAATCACGTCCATCGTTACGGTCACCTGGATACTCGATAATCGTCAAATCAAACAAGTGTGCGAATTTAAACAAATTATTGAAGTTTAATGTTTTTAGTCAATTAATTTCCTTGCTTTAAATTGTGCTAGGTGTCATAATAAGAATAAGAACATGCTGATGATTAATATGGTGCATATCATACTAGTATACACATTGTTAGATTGGACATCAATGGAACATTTTAGAAATACCTGAGTTCGTGAATTCCTGCGCCTCAAAGGCAAAATCTTGAAAACGTGAACTCATTCCCTCGTAGGCTAACATCTTGAATTCATGAATTCGTGCTTTTTGTGGGGTATTGGTGTTTCATACCAATGTTATTTTGATGATGATCACACCATTATATTTTTGCTAATGACTCTCTTGTTTTAGTCTCTTAGTTACATTTCAAGAATATCATTTTTGGAGACTAAACACTTGGTGCAAGGATGGACATCAAGTGAAAAAGGGCCAAAGCTTGGACTCAAGGAGCGTCAAAGCTTGGAGTTGATGGGGAGCATCAAGGCATCTAGATTGAAGCCATAGAATCTAAGGAAGGTAATGTAATCCATGTAACATTTCATTTACTGCTTTCTCTCTTTTTTGAGTCTAGGTTTAATGTAATGCCTTGATAGATGGTCTACTAATTCATGCATATGCATTTAACCATCTTAGTGAGACTTAGGATTATAAAAGAATCAAACCCAATAGGTTCATCTTGCCCAAAGACTCAATTGGAGTCTCTGGATTTCCAACAGTCGCCTGATGAAGGTTTTCCAATCGACTGGTTGATTTCAACTTGCCTGTCGAGCCTTCTACAGTCGACGGTGGTGCACTGCTCAAGTCAACTTTTTTATTGACTCTACTTGAGATTTTCGCATCAGTCGACTGATGTTCAATTTACAATCGACTGTATATTTACAGTCCCTGTGAAATGGTCAACAGTCGTCTGATTTCAATTTACAGTCGACTGTATATTTACAGTCCCTGTTTTTCTCCATCTCATGCAGTAGTCGACTGATGAAGGATAAATAGTCGCATGTCTATTTTACATTCGACTGTCTTTTGTTCATCAGTCGCATATATGCATACTGGGAGTAAGAGTGCAACTCTCTGTTTTATTCCATCCCCTGCAGCAATCGCCTGCTGAAGGTTTAACAGGCGCATGTCCAGTTTTCAGTTGACTGTATCTTCTTCAACAGTTGACTGTCACGGCTCAGTTATAGCCGTTGGGATTTATTTAGCCATTGGAAAGTTGACTTTCATTTTTTCATCAGTCAATTGTCAGTGACATTTCAGCCCAAAATCTAGTCGTTGCAGCTTTTTGTTTTTGGCTGTTTTCTTGGCTTTTGAGAGTTTCTATAGGGTTCCTATATATATGAGAGGGCTGAATTCATTGGAACTTCTTGATGCTATTGAAAATCTTTGGAGCTTAAATAAGCCACTCTCAAACTCTCTCATTTCTCTCTTAGAGCTCTAAATCTCCTTCATGCATTGAAGTCAAGCTCAAGGGAAATCATCCAAGTGCTTTCAAGCAAATCTCATCACTTGGAGATCTTCTTCTATGCTTTGCATTCATTAATGAGTAAGTTCATCTCAAGGCATAGGTAAGAGTATTTGGTTTACTTTGTTATTTCATTGAAACCCTAGCTTTTTGTGTGTGAGCTAGTTACTCTCTGTGTGTGAGTATAACCTTCTGTGTGAGGGTTGGTTGAGTCTCTCTGTGCGAGAGCAAAAGTCTTTCTGTATGAAAGCATGGATATCTCTTTGTGGGAATCCTAAATCCTCTGTGTGAGGTCTCTCTGTGTGAGAGTAAGGATTTCTCTGTGTGAGAATCCAAATCCTCTGTGTGAGGTATCTCTATGTGAGATTGTATTCACTTCTCTGTGTGAGAATTATAGTAGATATTGGTGTGGCTGGACGTACCCAAGTTTGGGGAACCAGTGTTATTCTTGTGTTTGTGTTTGGATTGATTGTGTAGATTAATTCCTCTTGCACTTATTATTTCGCATTTGCAAGTTTAATTTTAATTACACAAGTTATTGCCATTACTCTATTCACCCCCTCTAGAGTGTTTGTTGTTAGTATTGCAAGGTAAGGCGATCCTTACAATTGGTATCAGAGCGAGGTTGACGCATACAACAACAATGGCATACAACGATTCACCCATGTCTTATGAAGAAGGCCTATCAACCGTTCGACCCCCACTCTTCAACGGAACCAACTACCCAAGTTGGAAGATCAAGATGATGATCTCTTGGAGGGTCAAGACCTTTGGGACATCACAGAGTCGCCATTTGAGAAGCCTACTACACCCGCGGCTTCAAGGACAAAAGCAGAAAAGGACTCGATCAAATTCAATGCGAGAGCTATGAATGCATTCCATTGCGCCCTCACTTCAAATGAGTTCAACCGCATCTCCATGTGTAAAACGTCCAACGAAATTTGGCATACATTGGAGATTTCTCATGAAGGGACTTCGAAGGTAAAGAAATTTAAACAATGCATATTTAGATCTAAATATGAGTTGTTTAAGATGCAGGAAGCTGAAAACATCTCGGAGATGTTTACAAGATTTACAGAAATCGTGAACGCTTTGGAAGGACTTGAGAAGGTGATTTTCCAAGAGGATCGAGTGGAGAAGATCATTGACTCGCTTACATCTCAATAGGAGTCAAAGGATAACGGTATTTTGGAGTCTAACGACATGTCCAAATACACCGTTGAGGAGGGCTTTGGGAATCTCATGGCGTATGAAGTAAAGCTTCAACATAAGGAGATTCAACCATCCACGCCCGAGAAGCCTGAGAAGCAAAAGGGGGTTGCATTCCTTGCCGAGAAGGAGCCAATTGAATGGAGAAAGAAATTCCATCGGGAAGCTCCGAGTGCAGATGAAGGAGAAGATGATGTCAGCGATGATGATTACATCGAGCTTGCCAAGCAATTCAAGCAATTCAAGCAATTCAAGGCATTCCTCAAGGGCAAGCAAGGTAAATCTTTGTCAAAGTTTGCCTCCAAGTCTAACAATTCTATTTGTTTCAAGTGCAGAGGAAAATGTCATCTTTCTACCGAACGCCCTTCCAAGCCCAACAAAGAGACTTACAAAGGGAAAGGGAAGAAGCATTGGAAAGGCAAGTCTAAATCCAAGAACCAAAAGAAGGGACTTGTCGGCACATTTGATGACTCCAATGTAGACACATCAAGTGATGAAGAAGAGGATGACAAGGAGCAAGCTCACATGTGCTTCGTGGATTTTGATGATTCTTCATCAATCTCCTCAAGATCAAGCGATGAAGAAGTAGAGGCGTGGCTCAACTCCAACGAAGAAATGTGCTTCATGGCTAATGGGGAAGAGTCTTCGTCAAGCTTAGCGATGAGGTAAGCAATGAGGAAGTTGAGGAGGAAAATCTATCCTACGAGGAGCTCGAATACCGATTCAATGTGGCCTCCAACTTGGCAAGTAAGTGTGTCGGCTCATATGATAAATTGAAAGATAAATTTAAGAATGCTATGAGTAGGGTGCATGCTTTAGAATCTACTAGTGTAAATAATCATGATGCTTTGCATGTTTGTGACACTAGTGAGAGAGACACACTTCTCTCTCAAGTTTAGGAATTGAGCATAACCAATGAAAAATTAGTGGCTCAAAACCTTAGCTTAGAACGTGCATTCAACAACATACGTTGAAATGCGAAGAGGAATCTCATAAGCTTATTAGCTTTGTTCATGCTCGGGATTCACTCCACTGTTTGCTTGAAAAAAATATCTGGCAAACCATAGAGAAGATTTGGGATACACTCCTAAGGTGGTTACCAAACCCACCTCTAATTCTTCTTTTTGTGCAAATATAAGAAATATTGCAAAAGCACCTAAGAAGAATCACCATGCTTTCTTGTATAACAATAACACCAACAAGAAGCATGTAAATCACAGGGTTATGAGGAAAAATGAAAATCCTTCATTTTTTACTAAGAAGCAAAATCCTCATACTATGCATGCCAAGAAATTCTTTTCTACACCTAAGCATGCCACATCCACCCCTCTTGCAAAGGCAAAACCATTGCCTAGGAATTCCTTGAGATTATGGATTCCCACTAAGTGTAGTGTGCAAGAGAGGGATAGCTACATCAATTCTTTGGTTAGGGATGTGATCACCTCATGTGATTACATTAGGAAATCAAACTCCTCTTGGGTTTGGTTCCCTAATGTTTATGTTCCTCACACATATGCATATTGCATGGGTATTATGCTTAAATTTATTTTTAACATACCCATTGTTTGTGTGTGTTTCATGTTTTTGAAAATGTTTTCAAATTTATTTTTCATGAAAATGGGGACCTTGGGGAATACATTGTCATGCATGCATTCTTTGATCCATATGTATGACAATGGAGAGTTAATATGGTGTATGTTTAAAATATTTTTAAAATATATTTTGACTCTCATTTTGGGGTGTCTTTGGATCATTGCTACAATTGGTGTCAATTCTCAATTGGTTAGTTTTGGTATCAAACTCAACCCCTTGGATATTGCCAACATATTTCATATTATACTTTGGTTTGGCAATATCATTTTGTATCATTGAAGCTTGATTTTTCCATATGTATTGCTTTGTTACACTTTTGGCACATGGCTCCAATGAATATTTAACAATTGGTAAAGAGGATTATCTTCTAAGATTCTTTTCTACAATTGGTATTACCTCAATGTTAGATATTGTGTTTCTCCTACTTTACAATTGGTATTAGATCCTAGAAGTCAAATTTTGACCATTTCTATGATCTAGGGGCAGCATGTGATAGTGATTGATACCCACTAAATTTTTACAATTTGGTATCATACATTTCTTTACTCTTGCATATTCTCACATTTTTGATTAAGATGTCAAGTGGGATATTTTTGATGTCCATCTTTTTGACGATGTCAGGGGCGAGATATATGCATTATGTAAATCTTGTATTTCATACATATGCATATTGGAAGAGAGATATATCTATGGTGAGAGATATGTGGGATAATATAAACCATTCATGTATGCATGATTATTTTCTACTGCAATTTGTTTATGTAATCCATGCCTATTATATGTCACCATGGTTTCTCATTATTTCGTTTGGTATAATGAGTATTTACAATTGTGTATCTTATTTTACAATTGGTGCATATAAGTGGGGGGAGCTCATTAGCATTGTGCTTTATTTCTTTATGTTTTACATAATGTGTGTCATCATCAAAAGGGGGAGATTGTTGAGTATTGGTTTTTCATACCAATGTTATTTTGATGATGATCACAAAATTATGTTGTTGCTAATGACTCTCTTGTTTTAGTCTCTTGGTTACATTTCAAGAATATCATTTTTGGAGACTAAACACTTGGTGCAAGAATGGACATCAAGTGGAGAACGGCCAAAGCATGGACTCAAGGAGTGCCAAAGCTTGGACTCAAGGGGTGCCAAAGCTTGGAGATGATGGGGAGCATCAAGGAATCTAGATTGAAGCCATAGGCTCTAAGGAAGGCAATGTAATCTATGTAACATTTCATTTACTGCTTTCTCTCTTTTTTGAGTCTAGGTTTAATGTAATGCATTGATAGATGGTCTACTAATTCATGCATATGCATTTAACCAACTTAGTGAGCCTTAGGATTATAATAGAATCAAACCCAATAGGTTCATCTTGCCCAAAGACTCAATTGGAGTCTCTGTATTTCCAACAGTCGCCTGATGAAGGTTTTCCAGTCGACTGGTTGATTTCCACTCGCCTGTCGAGCCTTCTACAGTCGACTGTGGTGCACTACTCAAGTCAACTTTTTTATTGACTCTACTTGAGCTTTTCGCCTCAGTCGACTGATGTTCAATTTACAGTCGATTGTATATTTATAGTCCCTGTGAAATGGTCAACAGTCGTCTAAAAGGCGCAAGTGCGAAAATTGCATCTCTCTGTTTTTCTCCATCTCATGCAGCAGTCGACTAATGAAGGATTAATAGTCGCATGTCTATTTTACAGTCGACTGTCATTTGTTCATCAGTCGCCTGTATGCATACTGGGAGTAAGAGTGCAAAACTCTCTGTTTTATTCCATCCCCTGCAGTAGTCGCCTGTTGAAGGTTTAACAGACGCATGTCCTGTTTTCAGTCGACTATATCATCTTCATCGGTCGGCTGTCATGGCTCAAATTATAGTCGTTGGGATTTATTTAGCCGTTTGACAGTCGACTGTTATTTTTTCATCAGTCGACTGTCAGTGACGTTTCAGCCCAAAATCTAGCAGTTGCAGCTTTTTGTTTTTGGCTGTTTTCTTGGCTTTTGAGAGTTCCTATAGGGTTCCTATGTATATGAGAGGGCTGAGTTCATTGGAACTTCTTGATTCTATTGAAAATATTTGGAGCTTAAATAATCCACTCGCAAACTCTTTCATTTCCCTCTTAGAGCTCTAAATCTCCTTCATGCATTGATGTCAAGCTCAAGGAAAATCATCCAAGTGCTTTCAAGCAAATCTCATCACTTGGAGATCCTCTTCCATGCCTTGCATTCATTAACGAGTATGTTCATCTCAAGGCATAGGTAAGAGTATTTGGTTTACATTGTTATTTCATTGAAACCCTAGCTTTCTGTATGAGAGCTAGTTACTCTCTGTGTGTGAGTATAACCTTCTGTGTGAGGGTTGGTTGAGTCTCTCTGTGTGAGAGCAAAAGTCTTTCTGTGTGAAAGCAAGGATATCTCTTTGTGGGAATCCTAAATCCTCTGTGTAAGGTCTCTCTGTGTGAGAGTATGGATTTCTCTGTGTGAGAATCCAAATCCTCTGTATGAGGTATGTCTATGTAAGATTGTATTCACTTCTCTGTGTGAGAATTATAGTGGATATTGGTCTGGCTGGACGTACCCAAGTTTGGGGAACCAGTGTAATTCTTGTGTTTGTGTTTGGATTGATTGTGTTGATTAATTCCTCTTGCAATTATTATTCCGCATTTGCAAGTTTAATTTTAATTACACAATTTATTGCCATTACTCTATTCAAACCCCTCTAGAGCGTGTGTTGTTAGTATTGCAAGGGTAAGTCGATCCTTACACTTTTGATCTGGCTACTCGCGTCGGTCATATGTGACTAGTCTGGCTCGTGTTCCAGTAGGGTCACATAATGACTAGTCTGGTTCGTATTCCAGTATATGGTGGTTTAGCAACATTTTTGGGTGTGATTAGGGTTGAGCGGCCACTAAGCGTATGAAAGGGTCCTCTCTTCAAGAGCATCACCTATACGGTGGGTTGGCATCAATCACGATTATGCCCCCATGAGAAGAAGCGATTCACTCATCACATCTTAAAGGTGAGAACCCTGTGCATGATAGAAAACAATGACACAGAACTTGAACTCATTATTCGATCATCACGTCTTAAAGGCGAGAACCATGTGCATGATAGAAAACAATGACACAGAACTTGAACTCATTATTCGTATCTCAGTTGTACACTAGAATTGCCATGTTAATAGTAGTATACAAATTATAGAAATGCCATGTTTAATTAATGCTCATTTTTTTAAATTCTTTAGAACTGCCATGCTAGAAGTACCTTGCTTTAATTCTTTAGAATTGACATGCTTATAACCATACTGTTGATTAATTGTGTAACTCTGTTAATACTCTATAATCTGTTTAAAATCCGCATACCTTTTCTTGGGTTGACTCACCTTTTACTTGCCAGACCCTTGCTGACATACATTCGTGTTTTAAGAATGTATGTCAGATCACAAGACATGTTACTAGGACCAGGGGTCGTTTGAGGCAGCTGACCCAGTGAGCCAGGAGATAGTTGACCCAGAGTCACTCCCTGTGGAAGACTACAGACTTGTGTCGTTGATGCCTTCTTTTAGTTTTACTTTAGTACTTTGTTTTAGGGTATGCTGCTTGTTGTAGTGCCTTTGGCCATGCTGAGGCATTGTCGTTTTATTTCATGTACGAACTTCTTGATGTGGCTATTGAATGAAATAATATTCTATTGTTCTGATTGCATGCAAGAACCTGCTATGTTTTATTACAGACGCTTAGTGAACTCGAGCTTCACCACTCCAGTTCATGCGGACCTTCGTAACGTTCTCGATTCCATCGTATTTTGGAAAGCGGGGCGTTACAGGTTTTAGTGGTGGCCCATGCAGGTCATACATTTGCAAACTTCAGAACAGTAAAAATATTATCATTAGCCAAAACGTCTAGAATTACCTCGTACATGAAATTTTCCCAAGTACCTAGTCTCAGCATAATCGGGAGACCCAACATCAGGATTATATGAAGATTTAGTTAGACACCCATGTTTGTTAGTTAGACACCCTTGCTAAGATTTAGTATTATCATCTTAGGTGTCATCGTAGTGGTTTCTCACCCAGCTCTGACCATATTAGATTTGGAGTTTCATTTAGTTGTTCGCTCGGACCTATCAACTTCGGGCCCAGTAGAATGTAGTGATTATCACATCCGTGCAAGTCAAACCTGAGAAGCCTGTAGTAGTGAGAGAGTTTGAAGACGTCTTCCCTGAAGACAGTTCTGGATTGTCGCATGATCGAGCGTTGGAGTTCGGCATTGATCTTATGCCAGGGGCTCAATCAATCTCGAAGGTGCCTTATCGTAAGGCTCCTGCAGAGCTGGAAGAGCTGAGGAAGCAATTGGACGACCTGATACAGAAAGGATTCACCCATCCCAGCGTATCTCCCTGGGGTGCACCTGTTCTGTTGGTCAAGAAGAAGGATGGATCGAGAAGAATGTGCGTGGATTATCGGGAGCCAGACAAAGTCACTATGAAGAACAAGCACCTGTTACCTCGCATCGATGACATCTTTAATCAACTCGATGGATCACGAGTTCTTGAAATTGGATCCCAAGATTGGATATCACCAAATGAAATCCAAGAATGATGACATCTGCAAGACGGCTTTCCAGACCAAGTATGGACATTTCAAGTTTGTTGTCATGTCGTTCGGGGTGACAACGGCCATGCAGTATCCATGAATCGCATGAGTATCATATTCTGCTAGTTTCTGGATAAATTCGTAATGATATTCATAGATAATATGTTAGGTTTATTAGATAAGCGAGGAGAAGTAAGCAGAGCATCTGCACATGCTATCAGTGACTGTCCTCACCGTAACAACTAGCCGATGACTGTTGAACCTTCTGGATCTACTCTTCATGGACTGGTTGACTCAGAAAACGCGCACGGGGCACGCCTTCCGCTCCCAAGCGTAGGAGCGTCAATGCAATATAAAAATAACCGGTGAGTACCGGGTCGGATCACAGGGACAAGTCGTTCTACGTTCACAAAATTGATCGATAACGAAAAATAAAGTGTTTTACAACTAACTCAATTACGGTGGAAATGTCGGAAAAAGTGTGGAATAAAAGTGGTGAAAACTAAAATCTATCCTAAGTGGCTAGGGTTAGAGAGCCAAAGGTGGAGTTTAGGATAGCTAGGAGAGAGAGCATGGGTTGTGGGATCATTAAAATTGGCGTTAATCAAGTCCTAATTACCACCTATAACACAATCGGTCATCCGGCTAAGGAAGCCCGATCGGAATATTTAGCTTTCATGAACACGAAATTTTGCAATAGGGATGGATAGATTATCACGACACTAATCGAATTAAGCACATGGATTCTCTCAAATTTGCCCTCTCGGAACTTAGCCAATTAAATTTGTGCCCTAATTAAACATCCAACATTAACATTCAAAATAGGGCAAGAGGAAATTAGGGCTACAATTAACAACCAACCCAATGATTCACAACCCAAGCAATTTACACTACTCAATCATCATGAAAGAAAGGTTTGAATTTTCATTCAAAATTAACTCAATATCCATTACAAATTGAGAGATGCAAAATACAAAAGGGGTTAGAGAGATATCACCCAAGATCTCCCTAGGGTAAAGCCTTCCTTCCACCTATTTGCTCCTCCTCCAAGCTCTCCAAGCTCCACCAATGGCCTCCAAGCTTCTCCCTAGCCTTTGGGGAAGAAGACCCCCATCCAAACCCTCAAAATCGCCAAAAACCGCAGCAAAAACGAGCAAAAACCGAGTTTCCTTTCAATTTTCGCACTCAGCCCACAATAAACCCAAATTAACGGGCTTGCGGGTCGGGCGCTGGCCGCCCGACCCGCGCGCGCGCACAGCACTAAGAAGGGGGCGGGTCGGATCGGGTCGGATCCGACCCGCCCGCGTTTAGCCCGCCCCGCGTGGGGCGGGGCGGAGAAGCTGCAGCCCGCAATGCGGGCTGCTACGCGCGCGTGAGCCGGCCGCTTGGCCGGCCCACAAAAACTGTTTTTTTTTTTAAATCATGTTGCGGAGCGGGCCGGCCACAGCGGGCCGGCCTGCTGAAAAGAAAACTTCTTTTTTTTTTAATATATATCAGCGGCGGCCCATAGGCTGGATCGGCGGCCAGATCTGCGCCGCGTGGCGCAACGAGATTGTGCCAAGAATGAGAATAAGCTCCGAAATTGATATGAAATGAAAATATACCCAAAAAGAGCACAATTAAGCCTAATCTTTGGCACAAAATGGGGGTAATTAGGGGGGAAAATATGCAATTTATATCCCGAATCACACCCCCCAACTAGCTTTTTGCTAGTCCCTAGCAAAATACGCGAAAAATTCGGATTAAATTGAAAAACATGCACCAAAATCAAGATACCGTCATGGCATACTCCAAAATGGGGTTTCCAAATGATTTCAAAGCCAATATACCAAATATATGAAACTAACCAACAAATGATACTCCCCTCAATCCAATTCAAAGAAAAGTAAGGAAATAAGCCACGTATCACACGTATCGGGATATCACGATGTCAAAATTTTCAATTTTCATGAAAGTGGCCAAAACAAAAGAATATTTCTTCTAAGAGGTGGGAGATGAGATTGCATCACTCATGTGGGTTATTCTTTCATTTTTCTTTCATTTTTCTTTTCTTTTCTTTTCTTTTTCTTTATTTTTTGTTTTTGATGTTTATGTTTTGCATTCACGCGATAACGCCATAAATGCAAACACCGACACATTTGCATACACGCGATGACGCTATATATGCAAATGGATGGAATGATCTCCTAAATCTCATTTTTGGCGTCCTCCCCAATGTTTCGTGGGGCACCGGCTACTCGATTCGATTAGAAAGAAACATTCACTTATACTAACTCTCTTTTTCATTCCAACACAAATTAGAAACTCATCCACCCACTCCTAAGAGGAAAACAAAGCAAACACAATTTGGCCACTCCCAATCCAATTAAAAACTACACCATTCATCCCAAACATGAAATAGCTTACACCAAACTTTTCCCAAACTATCTCAAAGAGAGTATCACAACATCTAAATAGTTTCATACATGGTATATTAACATTCGACTCCAAATTGGAAAAGAAATGAAAACGTGCCAATCAAACATCGAGAAATCGATACCAAAATGATAATCCGAAAAATCGCATGGCATTAAGCATATAGGGACAAAACAAAGCTAATGGCGTAGGAACGAGGAAGCCAAAATATGATATGCAATGAATTCATGGAATGAGGCAAAACTTGGAGGAATCTCAAAAAAAAAATTTAGGCCAAAATCCTAACAATCCTAGAGATTCTAACACTCTCCCCCCAACTTAAAATAAGCATTGTCCTCAATGTTGTGAGAGTACTAGATCTCGGCAAAAGATCCTAGAAAAGAAAAGAAAAAGCACACGAAAGCAAAATGCAAAAGCAAACTAACTTATAATTTTTATTTATTTACACTACATGGAAAGAACACACCGTGGAAAATGGCGGATCTCGAATGTATAACGGTGGTGGTAGCTGCTCGATCATATCTTTTTGCTCCTCCGCCAGCTGCTTTGGAGCTAGGCCACCACCGGCCTCCTTGGATTCCAGCAATGCAACTCCAAGTATCTCCTTTTGATAATATGTGGTATGTGGGAGACGAGCTGCATCAATCCAAGCCATGTCCTCATGCCCTGCAAAAGCATTCCAAAACGGGTCGTCAAAACAAATAAAAGAATGTAAATGCAATGGACGACAATCTGAAGCAAAAATATGTGGAAGTGCAAATTGGGCTTCAGAAATGCAAGGCATGAGATGGTGGAAACTTCCCTGAAATGCGGTGCTAGATGTGGTATGATGCACGGCCTCAGGAGGAGGTGGAAGTGGCTGCAGAGAGAAAACTGGAGTAAGAGGGAGCTCGGGCTCAATATATACCATCTCACAATCCCCGTCGCTATCATCCTCCTCGACATCCATATCAACATCAACGATCTCTGCGGCACTCCCCACATCTGATAACTGCTCCTCACAAACCTCTTCGATGACTGGCAAGTGCGCATCCTGAGGCGAGGGAAGTGACATCTGTGATAGGACTGGAGGTAGACACATCTCGGGCAAATCCAAGCACGCATCATCCTCGCCATCCCAAAAATAGCTCAGCTCAGTCGACCTCCCAAAATACTCAACCGCCTCGACCTGCGAAGCTAACTCTGAAGTGGAATGTGGCTCAGGTGCCATGATGTACTCGATCTGCTCTCGGCCATCATGCACATCCACTTCATCATCAACCTCAAAATGAAAATGCATCGTGTCACCGTCGTGGTCGACGCGCACTCCATCATCTATCTCCTCCGACTCATCAAAATATAATCTGTCAATATCCTCTACCTGGCTCTCATGCAACCCATCCTCCTGCTCTGCTCTATATCCCATGGGGTCGCAAGAAAAAGAGCCCAAAGGTGGCTCCTCAAGCTGACACTGGACCTGCAGCTCTGCATCCTGAAGTGGAAACTGGGACTAACCATCATCCTCATATCCAAGTGACGGCTCTCCAGATGGCGCAGTCCGCTCCCACTCTGTAAGGTCCCTCAGGTAACACCAAGAATCCTCTGTCGAATACTCAAAGAACTCCCCACCGCAACTCATCTGCACCAAATCTCGCCCAGATGGCGATAACCCTGTGTAGAAGATCTGCAGAAGATGATCCTCGTGAAAGCTCTGGTGTGGGCATGCAAGCACCAAATCAGTGAACCTCTGCCAAGCCTGATGGTAGGCCTCCCACTCAGCCTGGATAAAGCTCGCTACATGCTCCATGGCCTGCCGCCCATGTACCTGCTCCAAAAAGATAGGCAAAAATACTCGGAGAAATTCAGCCTGAAATGACAACCAAGTAAAATGTGAGTCCAGAGACAATGAATCAAACCAAAGTTTAGCATCATCCTGTAAAGAATCGGGAAAGAATCTAAAATATATGCAATCATCGCTAATGTTCCCACCAAGACATGAATGCATCCAATCTTCAAAAATTTTAATATGTAAGTGAGGGTTCTCCCACTCCGTGCCATGGAAATATGGCGGAAGTGGGATATCCTCCAAATCAAAGTCCGAAAAATCCGAAGAAGATGCCATGTTTTTTAAAAAAAATTTCGAAGAAAATGAAAATAAACAACCAAAAGACTCAAAAAATGGAAAATAAACAAATAAAAAGACACACACTAAGAGATAGAAGCATCACACTAAAAGTTTCGAAATCAATCAAAAATTGCTAATGATAGAAACCGTTGTCCCCGGCAACGGCGCCAATTGGTTGACTCAGAAAACGCGCACGGGGCACGCCTTCCGCTCCCAAGCGTAGGAGCGTCAATGCAATATAAAAATAACCGGTGAGTACCGGGTCGGATCACAGGGACAAGTCGTTCTACGTTCACAAAATTGATCGATAACGAAAAATAAAGTGTTTTACAACTAACTCAATTACGGTGGAAATGTCGGAAAAAGTGTGGAATAAAAGTGGTGAAAACTAAAATCTATCCTAAGTGGCTAGGGTTAGAGAGCCAAAGGTGGAGTTTAGGATAGCTAGGAGAGAGAGCATGGGTTGTGGGATCATTAAAATTGGCGTTAATCAAGTCCTAATTACCACCTATAACACAATCGGTCATCCGGCTAAGGAAGCCCGATCGGAATATTTAGCTTTCATGAACACGAAATTTTGCAATAGGGATGGATAGATTATCACGACACTAATCGAATTAAGCACATGGATTCTCTCAAATTTGCCCTCTCGGAACTTAGCCAATTAAATTTGTGCCCTAATTAAACATCCAACATTAACATTCAAAATAGGGCAAGAGGAAATTAGGGCTACAATTAACAACCAACCCAATGATTCACAACCCAAGCAATTTACACTACTCAATCATCATGAAAGAAAGGTTTGAATTTTCATTCAAAATTAACTCAATATCCATTACAAATTGAGAGATGCAAAATACAAAAGGGGTTAGAGAGATATCACCCAAGATCTCCCTAGGGTAAAGCCTTCCTTCCACCTATTTGCTCCTCCTCCAAGCTCTCCAAGCTCCACCAATGGCCTCCAAGCTTCTCCCTAGCCTTTGGGGAAGAAGACCCCCATCCAAACCCTCAAAATCGCCAAAAACCGCAGCAAAAACGAGCAAAAACCGAGTTTCCTTTCAATTTTCGCACTCAGCCCACAATAAACCCAAATTAACGGGCTTGCGGGTCGGGCGCTGGCCGCCCGACCCGCGCGCGCGCACAGCACTAAGAAGGGGGCGGGTCGGATCGGGTCGGATCCGACCCGCCCGCGTTTAGCCCGCCCCGCGTGGGGCGGGGCGGAGAAGCTGCAGCCCGCAATGCGGGCTGCTACGCGCGCGTGGGCCGGCCGCTAGGCCGGCCCACAAAAACTGTTTTTTTTTTTAAATCATGTTGCGGAGCGGGCCGGCCACAGCAGGCCGGCCTGCTGAAAAGAAAACTTCTTTTTTTTTTAATAAATATCAGCGGCGGCCCATAGGCTGGATCGGCGGCCAGATCTGCGCCGCGTGGCGCAACGAGATTGCGCCACGTGGCGCACCCAATTAATTTCTTTTTCTGGCTTTTTAAAGCCCTTTTCTCCTCCAAAAAATTCCAAAAAAATGCCTAGAAATCTCAGAAAAATCCCAGAAAATTCTGGAAAATCCCCAAGACTTCCAGGAGTACCTGAAAATTATAGGAAGAAAAAATTAGTCCATTTGATGTGAAAATTAATTTAATGACTATTAAAAACCCAATATTGACCTCCAATAAGCTATATAAAATATTCCAACGCTCAAATAAATCCCAAAAAATGGAGATATGATCGAAATAATGGCAAAAGCATAGGAAAAATAGTAGGAAGCCAATAAGGACGATAAAATCCGTATTTTGTGCCAAGAATGAGAATAATCTCCGAAATTGATATGAAATGAAAATATACCCAAAAAGAGCACAATTAAGCCTAATCTTTGGCACAAAATGGGGGTAATTAGGGGGGAAAATATGCAATTTATATCCCGAATCATGGACCACCCACTGGATCCACAATAAAAGGTTTTGAGCATGTGAGGCAAAACCATCCGAGGTGTCAGACATTCATCATGACGACTGCAGAAGTCGAGACTGATGAACAAGAGATTTCAAGTAATGCATGCCCCTTCCTTTATAGTACTTATGGTATATGTATAATAGATCCATTGATGTTAAATGTGATGATCTAGTGTATATATAAATAGTGTGTGTGGACCCATGTGTGTGGATCTTGGTGTCCCACTCATGTATGAGTGTGCGTACCCTTAGTATATTAATAGATTATAGTTGCCTATTGTGTAGAATATACATTTGTAGTGATATACGTGATACATATATAGTCGTGTGAAGGGTAGTAAGTGTTATGTTTATAAATATGTGTGAATAGATATATCACTATAGGGATATCTGTGTTTATTAGAATTGGTGTTTGACTACCTACTAGGGGCGTATGTATTTTGAATGTACTTGTCAATGTTTGTAATTGTATGTTAATAAGGTTATGTACATGTTGGGTGTAATGTACATGAAAATAGGTGTGCTTATAGTTGGGTGTACATATCTATTGTATGGTCTACATATTAGTGCGTATGTGCATATGCATGGATAGGTATGTACTTAGCTATGGGTATTTATACATATTGTATGAATATGTGTGTTTTACGTATAGTAGTAGAATTATACCATGGTATTGTATTACTTGCCCTTACGGGATGATGTATGTGCATGTGTATACTGAGAGGTCTACATGATTGTAAGATTGTATCTATGTATAGATGTTTGTATGTAGTAGTATACTAGCTGTATGTAAATTACTATGGTTGTGTATACAGGGGTGAACATATAGTATGTGTGTCTAAGTTTTGCGTAGATGTAAGGTAGGTGTGTAATAATGTAAGTATAGAGATGTGTGTAATGTGTATGCGTGTATTTAAAAGTATGTGACTATATGATGTATGTGTAAGTGTATGAATGTGAGTGTACATTGTTTTTATAAGGTATGTATGTCTGGCGTAGGGTAACCTTAGTCCGCTCATTCATAAATTGGCCCTATTTAAGGAAGTCAGAGGACAGACTTGATTTTAAGGTGGGTAGATTGTAGTGGCCCTACATGTAAGTAGGACATGTCCATTTTGTGTATGGTGTAATATATGGTGTATAGTGTGGAGTGATACGTATTATGTTGTGTGTAGAGTGTATTACGTATGTGTAAAGTGATTATACTATTGTGGTATTATTTCATTGAATATGATTGTGCTTATGTATTAGTATTGAGAGATGTGTTTATATGACGTGTAAAACAATATGATTGGGGATTTTGATAGTATAAAAATGGTAGTGCATTATGTATTAGTAATAATGTGAGTGTGCAAGATGATGGCACACTTGCAGTTAGTAAGTTGATGTGTGTGTATAGTAAAGTGCAACTATTTGTCTTAATTATAATATTGGTTTTAACTGTATTGTATAATTGTATTATATAAATTGTGTTGTGCTTTAGTTGTGGTGTATTAGTATTATTATTGATATATAATTAGTAATGTATGTGTGAGTGATAGCATTATTATAAGTATGATCGTTAAGTAGGGTTAGTAGTATTACTACTGCTACTATTATTATTATTGGTGTTAATAATATTAATTGAGCGTTTATGTATGATGTTATGATTGTTATTTATGGGTATTGTGTGAGCGTAGTAGAGAGTGTGGTGAGTGTATATTGGAGGAGGAAGGGCGCGAGCACCATCCTCTCTTATTCCCCGCATCTTGGTTAATAAGAATTCCGAAGACTGAATTTTTCTTAAGGTGTGTAGAATGTAACGGCCGGTATTTTATAATACGTATTTTTCTCGTATTTAATTTTGTCTTGCGATTTTCGTATCTGCACTTAAATACGTATTCGTATTACTTATTACTGATATATGTGTATTCATATCCATATTCGTATGACGTACGTATTTAATAAGCTATAATTATATTTAAATCTATTATTATAAAATTTCAAATGAATAACTATTTCAAAATTTTTAATTTCAAATTCTTTCTTATCATGTGAGACTTTTTACCCATTATAATTAGCTATTAATCTCACTCTTAAATTATAATTAAACCATTGCCTTTTCCATTTCTCCTCATTTTTAATACTCTTCCTTATTTAATCAAATCCTTCCATTTTTATCTAAAACCCTACTTTCCCTACCACTCTAGCCGCCACTTTTCATATGGCATTCCTTTTTATTTTCGCTGCAAGCATTTTATTTTCTAGAGCTCACTCACGTACATTTCCTATATTAAAACACTACAATATTAAACATATGCCTAACTTAGAATCCCAGGCCTTCTATCAACCCTCACCCTAGCTCTCCAACATCAGCCGCACAAAAAGAAAACAATCCAGCCTTACAAACCGAAACCCCAGGTTGACCTCTCTCCCTACGCACAGACTGACGGCCATCTTCCTTTCCTCTCACCAGTGCCGCCACCCTCGCCCTCGCCCATCTCCTCCCTACGCGTAGCCTTCAGCCCCTCTACGTGCGCATCCCATTCTTCCTCCCAGCGGCCACCAACCCGTAACCGCCATATGCCCTGTCGCTGGCACCACCAAGTCGCCAGACCACCGGTAGACCCCACCTCCTCGGCGTCATCTTTCTCTTCTGGCCAGAACTGACGTATTTCAAGCTTTTGTGATCAGTGAAAATCTTCACTTTCTCACCCAGCAGGAAATGCCTCCAGATCTTGAGTGCGAATATGACTGTAGCCAACTCCAAATCGTGCATCGGGTAGTTCTTCTCATGAACCTTGAGCTGTCGAGAAGCATACACGACCATGTGTCCATGCTGATGCAAAATGCAACTGAGACCCTTGCCAGATGCATCGTAAAAGACCTCAAAGCCACCACTCCGATCTGGCACAACTAGAACAGGTGCTGACATCAATCTCGCCTTCAGAATATAAAAGGCCTCCTCACAAGCATCGGACCAAATGAACGGTATATCCTTCCTCATCAGTCTAGTCATCGGCTCTGCAATTCGAGAGAAATCCTTGATGAAGCGTCGATAATATCCTGCTAGCCTAAGAAAACTCCTGATCTCTGACGCTCGCTCCGGAATTGGCCACTCTTTGATAGCCTTGATCTTCTCCTGATCCACGGATATGCCATCTCCTGACACCACATGTCCAAGGAAGGCAACTCTATCCAACCAGAGCTCGTACTTGGAATACTTTGCATACAGACGATGCTTCCTCAAAATCTCTAGAACTGTCCTCAAGTGCTCGACATGCTCCTCTTCCGACTTAGAATAGATCAAAATGTCGTTAATAAAGATAACGAAGAACTTATCTAAGAAGTCGTAGAAAATCAGGTTCATCATGTTCATAAAAACTGCGGATGCGTTGGTCACACCAAAAGGCATGACCATGAACTCGTAGTGTCCATACTTCGTTCTGAACGCTATCTTCTGCACATCATCCTTCTTCACTCTCAGCGGGTGATATCCGCTCCTGAGATCCAGTTTCGAGAATACCCTCGATCCTCCAATTTGATCGAAAATGTCGTCTATATGCGGCAACAGATACTTGTTCTTAATGGTGACAGCATTCAACTCTCTGTAGTCCACGCACATACGGCGTGAACCGTCCTTCTTCTTCACCAGCAATATAGGTGCTCCCCATAGGGACACACTAGGATGAATATAACCCTTCTGCAAGAGCTCATCCAACTGTCTACGCAGCTCCTCCAACTCTGTCGGAGCCATACGATATGGTGCTTTCAAAATGGGTTGCGCTCCCGGAATAAGATCAATCGAGAACACAAGAGCTCGATCAGGCGGCAGTCCTGACGTCTCCTCGGGGAAGACGTCATTGAATTCCCACACCACAGTTGGTCTTCTCTCCTCCATCTGCATAGCTACTATCTCCATCACTGGCTTGGCCCGAAATCTGACAGGCCCAGGCGAACTGCTACCGCTACTAAACTCGAAGGTCAGATGATCTGGAATCTCAAACACCACCTTCATCCGTCGGCAGTCGATCGTAGCAAAGAAACTTCCCAGCCAATCCATCCCAAGAATGGCATCATAATTGGTGATGTCGTGACAATAAAATCAACATATAGCTCGTGTCCACAGACAACCAAGGGACAAGATCGGCAACCAAGGTGCACTGAGATTACACCATTCCCCGTAAAGATATCCCAACTCTTGGAAAGAAGGGAAATCGACAGAGAATGTTTGTCCAAAAAACTCCGAGATAAGATGCACATAGATGCACCGGAGTCGAAGAGAACTGGAGCAGGAAATGCATAAACAAGGACAACTCCTAACAAACAAGCTAGCAAATCATAATCTATTCTAACAAAGCAAGATCTAATCTAACATGTAAGATCAACCAATGAAAAGTAAAGACTAATCTGAGGATTACCTATAATAACTCCGTCCTCAGCCTCTGCCTCTACCGTAGTCATCGTGAAAGCTTGCTTCCTAGGCTGAAGTGCTTGTTGCAAAGCCTGTTTCTGAGATATAAGAGGCGTTCCACGTCCGGCAGCTACTGGTGCTCTCTGCTGCTGATTAGCACACGGGCAATCCTTCAATGTATGCGTAGCATCGCCATAAAGTAAGCACTGGCCCAGCAACCTCCTGTATTGCTCCTTCGTATGACCAGCTTTGCCGCAGTGATAGCACACCTTCTGACTAGGCCCACCTGGCCTCTTAAACTGTGCAAACTGACTAGTTTTAATCACATACCTAACCACAGCCCTGGCCTGCTCCATAGGCTTCTTTCCTCCTCCTTAAAACTGCACCTTCTTCTAATTAGCAATCAATTCCTGCCTCTTCACAGCTATAAGCAACCTCCGATACGAGTCCAAGTCCAAAGAAGACATCAAACTCTGCAGATCCAAGGAAAGACCCTGAAGTAATCACTGAGCTCGATCCTCGGAGGTCTGCACCAAATTCGGCGCAAAGCGGCACAACCTGGTGAACTCCTGGTGGTACTGGTCCATCATCAAACTTACTTGCTTCAAGTTGATGAACTGCTGCATCAACTCCCTCCTGGCAACTTGATGGAAGAACTCCTTGTCAAATCTAGCTTTGAATGTAGCCCAAGGGATATGCATCACTAGCATCTCTTCCTCAGCATCCCACCAACTACGGGTGTTGTCCTTCAGCTGCTTCTTCACCAAATCGACCCATCCAGTCGGGTCATTCTTCGAAAGAAGCAGGTTGTCCTCGGTATTCCTCATCTATTCTTTAGCAGCCAAAGGTCCTTCTAATCCAGTGAAGTACGTCGGGCCCAGCTCATAAAACTGCTTCGCTCTAGGCTCGAAGCGAGGGGCATTCTGAAGCATGCCATGATATACTTGCATCATCTGTTGCATCAGCCTCATCACCTCAGGAATGGTATTGGCTTCATCAGCTCCATCATCATCTCCTGCTCCACCACCAGCTCAGGTAATACGTCTTCCAGCCATCTAAGACAAGGAAAACGTTCACATTAGACTCCAATTTTATGACTCGAATGCTTCGAACGTTTCAATGGATATTTTATTATTATCGTTGTTTCGATACTTCGCAGGTGCAACGACCTGCATGGGCCACCACAAAAACATGTCACGCCCCGCTTCCCAAGTATTGAAGGCGAAATGCGAAGAGGTCTGCTCAGACTTGAAGCTGTGAAGCTACAGTCTGATAAGCACCTGTGTGTTCATCCATTCGCAGATTCTTGCATTGTAATGAAACAACAATAATAATTTTGAAAGCAGGCAAAAACTAGTCAACATTCAGAAACAACATCCAATCTTCATTCAAAGCATCCAGAGATAGAGTCATAAAAGAAGTACAAGAGTCTGAAAGTAAGGCCCCAAGCATGGCCGAAACTAAGACATAGATAAGGTGCTATGCACCGAAAAACCTAACAGCAGCAACTAGGAAAACAAACAGCAACTAAGAAAAAGTCTCCAGTTGAGACTAGGATAGGTCTCCGGTATCCTCGAACTAAATGTCAGTAGCAGCCTTAAGCTCGACGTCAGCAAACTGGTTGTCCTGAGCAACTACCTCAGACTCAAAGCCTAACATACACCCAAAGAGAAAAGGGCGCATGTCAGCAAAAATCTCCAAAAGGTAAAAAGGAAGAGACTTTTGTGCAAAGAAACATAAGGGTAATGAATGCAACTAGCAGTTTATAACATGATGACATGACATACTATTTAATGAATGAAGCAATTTAAAATGAGCATGATAGTTAACAATACATGTCACGTCGTAGCAAAAAACTACTAAACAATATTTCACGATTTCACGAAAAGCTAGTAATCACGTTGTGCACATGATTTATGCCTTTCAGCTGAAGTTACTGTATGGGCATACTTCTACGCTGAGGGATCGCTTAACCCTATCCCTCCATGTGTGTCCGAACTGGTGCTCAGCTTTTGGATCACGAGCCGGGAAGTGTTGTTATGGCATAGGGTTGTACCTAGCCTTTACACGCTATAGAAGTTAGAATCCTACTCGCCGCTGCTTATGATTCATTGTAGCGTGTGCTACACATTCATGGCAAGACAATCAAGTGCATGAAATGACATGTGATATGCAACATTGATAGCATAAAAGACAGTTATTGAATGCATACAGTATATCAGAAAGTAAACGTGACATGTGATATGCATTAACATGGCATGGTAAGGGTGTCGGATCTAGCTTCGTTGTCAAGGTAGATCAAGCATGGTGTCTAGGCGACTATCATTTCATCGTCTAGTGACGCACCCTGAACCTACACCTAGATTCCACCTAACAGTGTTACAGTCGCCAGGCGTAGTATGGCCCCTAGGTGTTAATCCCGGGCTCTATCCGCAAGCGGACGGTGTCAAATTATAGTATAAAGGTTGTCGGATCCTACAGGGACGGTGACAGTGTATTTGAGTTCTCAGATTATTTCTAAATCTTAAAGTGAGATAGCTGTCGGGTTGAAAGGATTGGTTGTGGTATTGTTGCAGATTTAATAATAAGAGGAACTAGGGTATTAGGGATCACCGCTAAGACCGTCGGGGATCGATGTTGGAACAGGATCCTTATGTTGTATTAGGGTTAAGGTATTAATCTCTCAATTCGTATCACTCTCGTGGGTTAGAATTTCAAGGTATTTCGATGGCTCTCGTTGACACAATGGCGGTAGCCGTCAACGTAGAAATATAGTTCATTGGTGGATCCCCTCAAGGCACGAGCCGGGCATGGTCACGAGCCTTGGTTGGATCCACCGATTTCCCTATTCGAATCCTAGGATACCCCTTAAGCACATCAATTCCACAGACCGTGGGCATGATCTCATTACGGGTTATCCTAGGTATTCGGTAGGATCGACCAAAATACTCCCCTTTATTCCCAATTCAACCTAGAGATCCAGATCTACATCTCCCCCTAAGGTCTTAAGGTTAACCCATCAACCCTAGAGGAAACTACTCACTCATAGCGATTTTAACGAACAAAGATGCAATTTTTATAGGAGAAAACATCATAGCAAATTAATCAGATAAAGATTAAGAAGCTTACGTACCAAAGACGAAGAAGAATAACAGCAAACAATAATCCGAAGAAATCCAAAAGATTCCAAAACACAAATCGCAATAGAACTATAAAAATAATCCGATAATCTCCAAGTAATTAGGTTTATATCTATCAAGTATTTTCTAATCTCCTCTCCCTCTAAAAGTAATTCAAAAATTAACAAAATGAATGAACTCCCAAATGCAGCAACTCAGATCCACTCTTCACTCCCCAAGCGTGCAACAGACGGCCACGCAAAATTTCCAAAATTAGCCTTCAGCGTCGTCGACCGAGTCAGTGACTCAGTCGAGTAGTAGATTGCTCGGTCGGTTGCTCGGTCGAGAAGCCCTTCTGCTCAGTCGAGTACGTCAGGGAGTCGCGCTTCTCCAAAAATTGCCACCCTATATGCTCGGCCCGAGTCAGCTCTGTTCGATCGAGCAGCCAGCTGACTCGGTCGCCAAAAGATCTGCTCGGACCGTGTAGGAGGTTGGCTGAGCGTGGGCTGCTCGACCAAGTCATTGTACTGCTCGGTCCGACCTGCATGCATATCTGTCATCTTCCTTCATCTTGCATCTGCTCGACCGAGCAGCTGCTCTGCTCGGTCGAGTCACCTGGGAAAATGATTGCTGAAGCTCCTGCAGCTTCTCCGCTATTCTTGCTCTCTCCTCCACTCCTCCCATGGCTCCCAAAAATCAGCGAACTCCTGTAGAGCTTCTCCAACGGGCTCACGGGCGTGCCAGATGTTTCCATATCCAAAATGGTTTCCAAATCGCTCCAAAATCCCTGAAAATCCAAAAACACTACGAAACTTGAATATAACGTTAGAACTACAATATCGTAGGAAAATACGGGATTTGAATGAGAAAATGGCATGAAATGCGATGTCATGATGCTATGAAAAGATGTAAAATACGGACACATCAAAATCCCCCAAGCTTACCTCTTACTCGTCCTCGAGGAAGACGAATACTAAGTACGCCCAGAGATAAACAAAAAGAAATAATAAATAAGAATAAAAGAAGAGTAGAGATGGGTGGAGGGTGCTAAGGTTATTCAATCAGATCTCAAGCCTCAGCAATATATCACGATGCTCCGACTAGTAAAGATACATGCTAATGGTGTTTTCAAGTTTTACTAATCATATGTCTAGCATGCAAATAGAGGAAAAAATAGGGATCTCCTAAAATAATGACATCAACTCATATCAATCTCATACAGTCCATAGAGTCTAGTATAAAAAGAGTTGACAATGCATTTTTCAATCAATAGATACACATGGAGTATATAGAAATTACACCAGCATGTAATAGAGAATGGAAAGAATCATGCTATTCAGATATCAACTTCGAATCATGAAAAATCTCCAAAAACTAAAGTATTTTGTAAAGTGCAAGCATTATCAAATCTCCTCGTTGTGCACCGTCTCCACTCTAATGGTATACTCACTAATATGATCAATTGGTTAACCCCCAAGCTTAGCTCGAGGCGTCGCATCTAGAAATAGGATATTTTTCCCAGTATATGTGATAACTTCTAATGAAATGATACAAACGATTTTATTTCTTTCTTTTCTTTCTTGTTCTTTTCTTTTTCACATATTTTTTTTCTTTTTTTCTTTTTTTTCTTTTCTTTTCATTTCATTTAGAAGCTATTTTTTTTGGGATTTTTGGGAAGTGAGATGTGGTAAGGGTAGCTGTAGGGGTGAAACCAACTGATATGTAGAGAATTATAAAGATATATGGAGAAGGAAAATAATGAATCACTTTGTTCACTCATAAGAGGTGCACAATGGTTCAATATGATATTACTCTAACTAAACTCATAACTAGCATGTAAATCTTCATTCATCTAGATAAATACTGAAAAGCATGCAATAACATCAAGCATGCAAACGGAAGTGAATAAGATAGAAAGCAGAAGCTCCAAGTGTTCTAATGATGCGTGAACATAGGTGCTTTACCCAACATAGCGCATACTAGATACTATTTCATGCATTTGATTTTCAATTCATATAAGGCATTAATTCAGATAGATCAGCAAAAGAATATGCACGCATATAGAAAGTAAGACTGAAACTACCCTAAATAGAATGTCAGCAAGTAATAAGCACCGTGAGTAACTACTGGGGCTACGAGAAGTATTTGTAGTGACCCTGTGCGATGAGGAACAAACACTAGAGGGTGTGTGAATAGTGTTTTATAGAATTATAAGGAATTTACGCCAAATAAAACCCTAATTAACCAACAAATGCGGAATGAAAGAAGTGATCAACAACACAAGGAATAATGCAAAGCAAACATGCAATCTACCCTGGTTCGGTGCCACCCAAGTCTCCCCGACTTGTTACCGGTGCCCTAATCCAGCAACACCCGGATCCCCTCCGGATACTCTAGCAAACCGCTAGATATTTCCTTTAGCCCACTTGCGGAAAACCCACAAGTGCAATCGACCTACAATCGATGTCCATGTATCCCACAACCCAGGAACACGCAAATACCTTAATCCCACAACTTGGGACTAAGAACACTCTCACAAACTGAGAGTAAAACGAAATCTTGACTCCCACAACTTGGGATCAAGCCAATCCTCTCATCACCGTGAGAATACAACAAATATGAAGTATAAAGAATGAAATATAAAACTTCGTACCACAAAATCCTATGCCTTGAGAAATACTTGCCAATATATGGCAAGAATGGATTTTGAGGAAGAGAGATCACGAAACCCTAGCACCACCAAGATGATAGCAAGAGATGGCTATGGTGAAGATGCTGGTCGTGATTCAAACTCTCAGCTGGAGGAGTTCACAAAGATTGAAAATCTCTCTTGAGGAGTTTGGGCTCAAAGAGAAAGGGAGAGATTTTCCTAAGAGAGAGAGCTTAGAAATGGAGTTGAATGGCTCTACTCTTTGATGTGCAAATGTCTCTAATATCATCCAAGGATTACTGGTTTGAAGCACTCAAACTTATATAGAGAAGAGAGAAAACGGTCACAAAAATCGTGGCATTAAATGCCCAACGGCTCTATTTCTGAAGCTGATTAATCGGTCTAAGAAGGATCACTGACCGATTAGTTTTGCAACTAGTCGGTCGGTGAACCTTCTTGGACCGACTAGAAGGTTGACAGCAAAGATAGTGAATTCAAGAGATATAAGAACTAGTCGGTCTAAGAAGAAATATCAACCGACTAGTTTGACAACTAGTCGGTCGGTGAGCCTTCTTAGACCGACTAAGTAGCCAACAGTAACAAAGTCGAATTTCACTAGGAGAACTAGTCGGTCTGAGAAGAGACACCAACCGACTAGATCATCATTTAGTCGGTCGGTGAACCTTCTTGGACCGACTAATAGGTCAACAAATAGGCTTGAATTAATTAGGATAACTAGTCGGTCTTAGAAGGATTTCCAACCGACTAGATCGTCATCTAGTCGGTCGATGAACCTTCTTGGACCGACTAATTGACCAACATTGAATGGGCTGGATTTAACTAGGATGTCTAGTCGGTTCAAGAAGAATTTCCAACCGACTAGATCGTCATCTAGTCATCTAGTCGGTTGGTTCTTCTACTTGAACCAACTAAGATGCATACGAAGCCAAGAAAAGGAGCGATAAGCTTCGGAAAACATTTTGATGGCTTCTAAGGCAATCCTAGAGATAAGATATGATAGAAATGAAGATTTCTAGGCAAGTACTACTCAAGGCTTAACATTCTACTAAACTGAAGCTAGAAGACATAAAAGTAAACACGACAAACCATCTTCAAAGCTTCAACATGAAGATTCTGAATCCCTCGACTTCAATAATACTCCTTGAGCTTCAACGAAGCTTCAGACACAATGATCACGCATTCTGAGGAAGTCTTAGGACGTCGCTTGAGATGTACAAAGTAATTTGGCGACGATCTCCATAATTCTTCATGGTCTTGAGTCTTTTAGTTGTATAGCTTGAATGTCTCCAATCACAAAGTCTTTGATCCTCAAGGTGTTCTTTGAAGCTTTTGAATCATCCATTCCTATCTTCTCTTTGGATTGAATCTCCATTCATCTGTTGATGCCATTGGCTTGAGGTTTGATGTAGCCTTTGAGTTCTTCAAGCCAATGCTTCACCTTTGTTGATCTTCCAAGTTCTCCACTTGAATCAACACGTGTAGTCACTTTTGATCTTCTTGAATCTAATTGGTGAAGTTTTAGCTAACTGCAAACACATGAGTTAATCACAATGATTTGTGGTTGATCATCATCAAAATCAAGGTGGAGAGTCTAATACTCAACATTCTCCCCCTTTTTGATGATGACAACCCAAATATAAACAAAATAAATAATTGTGCATTAAATATACTTACTCCCCCTGCAATGATGCCAATCAAGTTAATATCAATAATCAATAGCATCATTCAGCAGTTAATAGTGTGTGTATCACATGAGGTTGTGTATATATCGCATGAATGACCAGAAATAATATGTGTACACAATACAAATCATATAGGTGATACACATCATAAACATGAGCATGATTACCAATATATATATAATGTTTATAAACCAAGATAATCACCAATGCTCCCCCTGAATCATATACATGAACGATCATACATAAAGTCTATATGATTCAAGTTATTGTTTAACACTCAGCATTTAATAAGCACATCCTTTGTTTATTTCTCTCCCCCTTTGGCATTATCTAGAAGACATGGGGGTATAGAAACAGCAAAAGAAAAAATAGAGTGGAAAACTAAAAGGTATATCTAATGTAAACTAGATAAGCTACCAATTTAAAACAAGATATCAAAATAAAGATATCAATTGTAAGAGCAAATATCCAACAACAACTCAACCACCCTCAATTATCACAAAAAGATAAGCAGTAAGCATATGTGATAAAAGATTACAATAGATACTAATTGTAAAGAGTAGTGTGAGCAGTGTTAGAAAAGTGACAATAGCATAATTAGCAGTAGCTACTAGCTAAAGAATACGGATAACAATGCAAAAATCATGACAAATGACATGAACATGTTTAAATACATTATGGTGGAATTAAAATCATCACATTGACATAGATCAATATTTTTAGCTAATTTAGTGCATGGAAAACAATTATATGTTCTCATACAAGCAAATCTATTTAATCAATGTAATCGTCGAGTGACGAAGTAAACAAATATGACTATGGAAATTCTTAACCATGTGTACAAAGTAATGTTATAATAACACACATTAAGTATAATGGCATGAGAAACCAATTGTAGACATACCAAGTCATCTCCAAAAGTATCTCCAGCTAAACTCCACAAAGCTCTCCAAAAGTATGCATACCAAATCTAAGTGATGTGTGTGATGTGGGCATACACAAATATCTATATCATTCAAAAAGTGTTATGCCAAAAAAAGATAGAAACATCATAAAACGTACGGCATACACAATTCTAGTACACTAGGATACTAATTGAAACAATGTTCAAAAGAACCATAGTACTAGCATGCATTCCAGAATAGATACTCACATAATGAGTCAAAGATAAGCATGGAATGCCATGAGCATAAGGAAGATAAGCACTATATCATAAGCTCAAAACTAGCATCAAGCAAGATCATGTAAAGATGATATCCAATATAAATAGTCTACCAATTGTAAAGATGATACAAAAAATAGTCTAACAAAGTATGCAAAGCAGGCAAATAATGTCAAGATCATGATATCACTTGAGAAGGAAACCAAGTGAACAAATAGAGACATGATTTCATCATAGCTCAATTATCACAAAGGATTCAACATGAGGCATAATGTGACAAAATATCTTTTGAGCAAAGGCATGAAGATAGTCTACGATCAAAGTTACAAGGTAGGACATAAACGAGTAAAGTTATGATGAACATCGCAAGCATGCATACCAATTGTGCGAATAGAATAAAAAGACCTGTGTAAGCACAATATAATCGGAGGTAGCATCAAAGTAGTCCAAGTGCATCAAGATATATTCATGGAAGAATATCTATGACAGAATATACATATCATCAAACACAATACAAAGCTTATATGATCGTGTATAGCACAAGTTATCTCTAACATCTCATAAAAATATACGAGCATGAGATGAGAGATGGCATAGTGAGAAATATAGCTTGAAGATCACTAACTAATATGAATGAATGTTATGTTACTTGTGAAAATATTATACATGAAAGATTTAGCTATAGACATTAAAGATCTCTTGAATAAAATTATAGCTAAACATCAGTCATGAAGTAATTAAAATAACAAGTAACATACATTGATCACCCCAAAACATATCAATACGTCTCATAAAGATAATAATACAAACTATAAGAAAAGTATGAGATGTGTGGTGATACAATGAACAAATATGCATAAAGATCCTAAATCATTAATCTTATTCATGGCATGAAAAAGATATGAACATCAATAAGCAACTAACAAATTCATTATATGAATGTTATAGCTACCATGGTACATGAGTCGTAATAAGACATATATGACATACATGAACAATGTAGTCACATAAACAATCTTCATGAGGGTGTGACAAGAATGAGCTAATGAAGAAGTATACTATATTACACAAATCGAGTATATTAAAATACCAATTGTAAACATGGTAGTCAAAACCAATATATCAAAATACCAATTGTACAAAACACATACTTACAACCATTTAGCTCTCCCTATATGTGTGCATCTCCAATGCACCATCCTTTCCTTTGAATTGATCCATCATTTGTAAACCAAGGAGTGTGTAGAGTAGGCATCTTGCACAACAATCTGACAATTCAACAATTGGTGGTATCCAAAAACTTTTTGGATCCAATAGGTTAAGGAACAAAATCAAATGTCCAATAACCAATCATTTACCAATTGTAAATAACACTCATCAATAGACATGCATGACATGCATTAAAATGAGTTATTATGATCATGAAAATCATACATATCAGGAATTAACAATTCTCAACCATTAAAAATTAGGTACACCTAGACTAATAATTCCTATGCATATGATTTAATCACAATACATTATACGAGCAATCATCAATATGAATACATACATCTAATACAATAGTGTGTGCTAGAAAGATTCCTCGTTCAATATGTTTATGTGCACAAAATAAACATTCACGGCACAACACATATTGAAGGAAGGCATGAAAAGTAATACCACAAAGAGTGTGCATGAAAAGCATAAAGTATTAATTTTCAAAACCAAATTTCTCTTTCCCTTTGACATATCAACAAGATAGGAAGGTGGAAATTGATAATAAATCACCAAGGGTTAGAGAAATCAACTAATCTATATGCACAACATAATATGAATGAAATGCAATGACATATAGAAGAACATAACATGATAGCAATCGAACTGTCATACTCCCACACAATCATACAAACTATGCAAACTTGGGAGTAGTGGACGAACTCACATATATATATGGGTACAAAAAGTAATCATACAAGCATGGTACCCAAGCATGAAGTGCAATATGAGTGAGTAAGCAAGGTGGAAATCAAATAAAGATTAGAGTTTGATTTTCATATAAATAGTCGCATGAGAATATATCATTCATAATATACGATTCTATATGTGTGTTCATACCATGCCTAGAAACAATCTTAGGAATCCAAACGATAGTGATTTGGGATTCTTAAGAATAGGTTGTGAGGTGGCATGAGTAGGAAGTTGGGATGCACGCTTGTGAAGTGGAACATAAATATAAGCGTGTCCCGAGTGTGAAACATGCAAATGAGCATTAGTTCTAACATGAAAATTTTTAAGCCATATGTTATAAATAATCCTCAAATAAACATATGAGTAAGGATTATGAATACACAATGCACATCAGTCAAGAATTTGACACACGTGAAATACATAGACATGAATGACATACAAGACACATAATATGCAAACATAGGATATGCATGAGATAGTCTCAAACACAAAGTGACATCTACATGCATCCAACACACATGGATACCAAATGTAAGAATATACTTACTACATTAAGCTCCCCCTACTTTGGTGCATCACTTAAGCACCATCAACTCCATTTGAATGAAAGTCTTTGCAAATTAAGGAGTTGGTAGAGTTGGTATCCCAATGTGGATTGAACCTAGAAAACATAATTTTGGTATCCAAAAACCTTTTTGGATCATATGGGTTAGGCAACAAATTTAACAAACTAAATTCAAATTATTGTAACCCATATCCTAATGTAATCATACACAATATTAATGAAACATGTAATCATGTTACTAGATAAATATATATAACCATATACATGCATGTACCAAATGTACCAAAAGTAAATATGTATATTAATCCAAAAGCATGACATGCATCACATGCAACAAAACATATATGAACCAAAGCATGTGTTGCATAAAAATATTAAATATTTTAGACAGTAAAATCATAAACACAATGATTTACTAATAAACATGCAATGGAAATCAAATTCAATATGAATTTAAGTTCCTAACAGACATGAGCATCTAAGACCAAAATGCAAACAAAAGAGTAAATCAATTCTTAACACAAATGCTTTGGTACCCATAAAATGAATATAAGCTTATGGTACCAAGCAATGAAGGGTCAACGGAAACTACCCCTTTGAAAACCAAGTCCAAGAGGACCGTGATTTCCCAACGTAATCATCATTCAAAATAATATCATGAATATAAGATTGCACATACATATCCTTAGCATGATTGCTAGTGTTCTTAGGACCACAAATAGTGTATGATTTGGGTATCCTCTTCCTAGTGGTTGTATGCATAAAAGGTTGATCTCTACATGGTGCATGTGACCTAGGAACATGAGATCTAGCAAGCGCATGAGGAAATGTGTATGGAACATTGTGTTGTGCTAAAGCATGATGATGGGCATTTGATCCATGGTGTGGTGTTGCATACATATGTGGATGACTATGAGGTGTGTATGCATGAGGATGATCATGAGAATAAGCATGCATATGTGGATGTGATGTGTGATCATAAGCATGTGAAGGTGCATGAGCATGAGTACGTGCATGAGAGTTTCTCAAATGAGTGTTTGCACGTGCTCGTGGGTATGGAGCATAAAAACCATCATTTGTAGGAATGTGAGGAGTGGAGGCATTCCTACATGTATTGGTGTACATGAAAGCATGTCCCTTCATTTGATGTCCACCCTTGGTAGGTTTCTTTGCAAAGAAGGGAGGAATAGGAGTGGTGGTTTCCTTAGTAGTAGAACTACACAAGTTATTATAGACACCACTCATGGATGCACCGGAGGATGGCCTCACAAAATCTATAGTTACTTCACAATAGGAGGTGCGTGCATTGGATGCACTTGCCTTAGAATAACCAAGGCCAACACGATGGTTTGCCGGTAGTTGATTCTTTAGCAAATCATCCAAATTGTCCTTTCCCTTATTGAATCTCTCAACAATGGAGGACATGAGCTCATATTTCTTCGAAATTGAAGAAATATTGGCATTCAAGGTGGATGCATATGTGGTGAGCTCATGCACTTGGGATTTGAGATCCTTATTCTCAATTTCCAACCAAGTGTTTTGAGATTGAAGATTTTCAATCTCAAGATCGTTACTATCCACAATGGAAACACGATCAAGTTGAGATTTGAGGGACTCCACCTCATTTCTCAATATGCCATTTTGAGTAAGCAAACTTGCTTTCTCAATAGCGAGTGTCTCAACAATGGTGTCATTGTTAGAGTTGCTACATGTAGATGTGTTAGTGAGACTAGCAATCTTATCTTTAGCATCACAATATCTATGCATAAGCTTTTGATATTTTTCAAATAATTGTTTAAGTTCAATTCTAAGATCACCCATTGTTACCTCTTCATTGTCGCTATCACTTTCACTTGAATCACTTGATTCGACACTAGAGTCACTCATAGTGGCATCCTCTCGTGCCATCAAACCCATGAATGAATCCCTTTCATCATTGGAGGAAGAACACTCCGAGGTGGACTCTTCTTGCTTCGCTAGCATTTGCCATATTTGATATGTCATTGTTGCCTTGGACACATGCATAAGAATGTCATAAGTTAAATAATCAAGTAAGATATCCATTACCTCTACATGTTTCTCCACCAATTCTTTTTGCTCATTTGTCTATTCATGTTCGGGAGTGGTAGGTGCACGAAGGGGCTTCTCCACAAGCTTCCAATAATCCTCATCGATGGATTGAATATAGGCCTTCATCTTTACACTCCAAATTTGATAGTTGGGCCCAATGAGATATGATGGAAAAGGGCTTCGTGTGTTGTTGTTGTTGGTTGCCATAGCTATTACCTCGCTTTGATACCAATTGTAGTGACCCTGTGCTATGAGGAATTTCACTAGGAGAACTAGTCGGTCTAAGAAGAGACACCAACCGACTAGATCGTCATTTAGTCGGTCGGTGAACCTTCTTGGACCGACTAATAGGTCAACAAATAGGCTTGAATTAATTAGGATAACTAGTCGGTCTGAGAAGGATTTCCAACCGACTAGATCGTCATCTAGTAGGTCGGTGAACCTTCTTGGACCGACTAATTGACCAACAGTGAATGGGCTGGATTTAACTAGGATGTCTAGTCGGTTCAAGAAGAATTTCCAACCGACTAGATCGTCATCTAGTCGGTTGGTTCTTCTACTTGAACCAACTAAGATGCATACGAAGCCGAGAAAAGGAGCGATAAGCTTCGGGAAACATTTTGATGGCTTCTAAGGCAATCCTAGAGATAAGATATGATAGAAATGAAGATTTCTAGGCAAGTACTACTCAAGGCTTAACATTCTACTAAACCGAAGCTACAAGACATAAAAGTAAACATGACAAACCGTCTTCAAAGCTTCAACATGAAGATTCTGAATCCCTCGACTTCAATAATACTCCTTGAGCTTCAACGAAGCTTCAGGCACAACGATCACGCGTTCTGAGGAAGTCTTAGGACGTCGCTTGAGATGTACAAAGTAATTTGGCGACGATCTCCATAATTCTTCATGGTCTTGAGTCTTTTAGTTGTATGTCTTGAATGTCGCCAAGCATAAAGTCTTTGATCCTCAAGGTGTTCTTTGAAGCTTTTGAATCATCCATTCATATCTTCTCTTTGGATTGAATCTCCATTCATCTGTTGATGCCATTGGCTTGAGGTTTGAGGTATCCTTTGAGTTCTTCAAGCCAATGCTTCACCTTTGTTGATCTACCAAGTTCTCCACTTGAATCAACACGTGTAGTCACTTTTGATCTTCTTGAATCTAATTGGTGACTTTTTAGCTAACTGCAAACACATGAGTTAATCACAATGATTTATATTTGATCATCATCAAAATCAAGGTGGAGAGTCCAATACTCAACAGTATCATCATGCAGAACATCCTTAGCATAAAAAGAATAGGGAGGAGAAAATAGGAAAATGAAAAGAGGGATGCATGCATGGAAAAAAGTAGAAAACGTGATGCAGAATAAGAAAAAGATAAAGAAGTGGAAAAGGTGTGGAAAAGGGGTGGAAAAGTAAACTAAGAAGCCGAAAAAGGGAGGAGAATATAAAAGAAAAATGAAAAATAAAGCGGTAGTGCTCATCCTCCAAGCTAAACCCAGCAGTGTCCTCACTGATGAGAAAATGCTAGTAGGCGAGAGATGATGCTAAATAGGGTGGGTGTGGGCGGCATAGAAAAGGAATAGAAAATAAAAACCGTGCAAAAGAAAAATAAAACATGATATGATGCAATGATGAAGAAAAATGATGCATATGTATGGAATGATGCATGGAGGATCCTCCTCCAAGCTATATATGATCAGGGCCCCGAAGAGACAGATGGGCATGATAAATTATGAGGGAGGCAAAAATGGGTATGGGACAGCATCAAGCAGAGGCATCACCCTCTGGGGGTGGTGGTGGGTCCATCTGCTGTGGACCAGAAAATGTGGAGGGTGAATATAGGACAAGAGTAGAAGTGAACTGGATGGTGGTGACCGACTCAGGTGTGGGAGAAGTAGGCTCTGCAGAAGCCTGAGAATGTGGAGCACTGAGTGGTGCAACGGTAGTCACAGTGGCTGGCCGGGGTGGAGGGGCGAGAGCGAGGATCACGGGTGGTGGGCCACGTGTCCGAAGTAGGTCAATAATGGATGCTAGGTCTGCCTCAACTCTCTCATGATGTGTCGCTGTCGAGCGTACGAAGACGTCGAAATCTCACCAAAGGCAAGAAGTCGACTCCTCCAACGTCCTCAGATGACCGTTTATGGTACGGGAGTCGAGGGGAGGGCGAGAATGTGAGCGTGAGACACCACTCTCGTAAAACGGACCCATGTAGATGATACACGATGCCTGGGCTAGAAAGTCGAAGAGGGGGTACTCGACGGGATCTCATCAGAGGAGGTGTGCAGTGCGGTGTGGCTGAGATCAGGAGAAAAGTGGTGGAGACAGGGGCAGCAGAGGACAGATCAGTCGTCGACACAAAAGTGTGGATAGACGTCGAGACGCTCTCGGTAAGGACAGCTGAAGCAGGTGACAAAGATTTGTCATTGATCGGAACATGGGACCCTAAGGAAATGGGCAGTAAGGCTATAAGGTCCCGAAGAGGTGGAAGAGTGGGGGCTGGGTCGTGCTCAGGAAAGTCTAAATCTATAAGATCGGGAGCAACAGAATATCGGTGTCCTTCGGCACGAGTACAGAAGAAACAGAGGAAGGGGCAATGGGGCAGGAGGTGGTGACAGTCCCTGATGGCCCGACGGAGGTGGAGGTGGAAGAGGCAGATGTGGAAGAAGAAGCACCTCCCGAGTGAGGTGGATGTAAGGGCGGAGCTGGAAGAACGGCAACAAGGGATGCTATGTCATGCTCCTCGTACTCAGGTGAATGGAGCACCTGGTCATCAGCATCGGCCTCGACGGGAGCTCCCGATGGCTCGAGTACATGGAGCGCAGGAAGCGGGTGTACCCTGTCAATCATCCAGCTCAGTTAGACAGGTGCTATATGGGTGAGGTGAGGGGCGGGAAGTACCATGTGGGGCATATGGTGGGTGCCTACAAGGTAAGTTCAGTGATGGGCTCCATAGGGCCTGATGATATGCATGTGCTCAAGCACACCAAGAGTCAAGCGTGTGGGGTCAGGATGGGTCACTAGATCATCGCAAATATGAATACCAAGCATGCGTGCAAAAATCGTGAAAATTCCGACGCAGCAGATATTTGTCGCATAGTGTGTGGGCAGTATGAATAAGGCGATGACACAGCCAGTGGGCTGCGTCAGAAAGTAAAAAGGGGCAGAGGGAGCCGTCTGGGTGGAAGCGCATCGATCGGGTCATCTCTATAAGATGGAAAAGGTCGGGAAGGGACATGGTCCCGACCTCTGGCCTGTAAAAGATGGTCGTGGCGAGGTGGCACTGCGCGTAACGAAGGCAGGGATGCATGATGCATGATGCATGATGCCTTCGCCCAGCTCGAGCGGTAGTGGTCCAGACCTGAAATGCGATGCCAAAAGCCTGAGGCATCGAACGTTCCAAGGTCGTAGTCTGGGGAGAAGGCGGCTCGGGGGTCGTGGATGGCTGGGAAATGGAAGTGTGCGCGGATCATATCGTTTGTGATCGTAAAATCGTGATCCAAAAGACGGAAAGTGATGACATTGCCTGCTGCGGTGAGGGCGATGGAGCTCAAGTACTCCAAGGTGAGGTGTGTGTATGTGGGGGCGTGGATACCTAGGAGATGATCGAAGCCGATCATGCGGTACAGCCAATGGACTCTCTGAAGGAGTCCAAGGGGATCGGAGGGTAGGGACGTCTATGAAAAGAGTGGGGATGAGATGACGCTGGAGAGCCTGACGAAGCGCTTGCGGTGCTCGTCGTCCCGGAAGGTGATGTCGAATGTCTGCACACGGGGCGGAAGAGCGACGGGAACGGTGGGAGGTGCGGAAGGGACGATTGGTGCGGTGGTGGGGATAGGCGTGGTAGTGGTGGGGATAGGCGCGGTAGTGGTGGGGATGGTAGTGGTGGGTGCGTGTGTGCGGTGTGGGGGAGAGGAGTCGGACGCAGGCGACGTATCGTGCACGTGCTCCTCCCTGGGGGTAGGGGTGGTGGCGTGGTGAGGGCGACGTATGGGTCGGGAAGAGGATGCGCCAGTGGACGGCCTCTTCTCACGAATGGGAGGTACAGGGGCTCCTCGAGTGCGAACCATCGTGGAGATAGTAGGATGATGTGTCGGTATAAAAGTAAATAGAGGAAAGATGTTCCGAATGAGCTCAGCGAAAGTCTCCCCCAAGCTAATTCTGATAGTGGCCCCTGACATAGGAAAGTTGTACCTGAAATAGAAACAAGAAAAATGATCACCCCATATTTTACACCTTTTTTCTGCATGTTTGCATGCCGTTTTGATCGCTCATATCGTGTTTTTCATGATTATTTGACAATATTACGATGCTTTTCACTATTTCTTGTTTTTGTCATATTTCCGGAAATATGGAGCGATTCGGAGTGATTTTGAGATCAAGTGGTTCGCAAGCGCTAAGGAGTGTCACCCGCGGCTCATTTGAGGGCCATTCAGCGATGGAAGATGAGTGGAAGAGGAAGGAACTTTGTAGGAGCGACGAGGAGGAGAAACGGAGAAGATTGGACATTTACAGCATGCTACTCGGCCGAGTGGAGCACTCACTCGGCCGAACAAAAAGCCCCACTCGGCCGACCGGAACGGATACGCACACAGAGCTAATTTCAGTGTATACTCGGCCGAACGAAGAAATACCACTCGACCGAATGAGAAATCTCACTCGCCCGAGTGGTACAGAGAAATTGTCCAGAAAAAGACGGAAGTTACTGTATTTTTTCGAAGATCTTGTCGAAAGGCACTCGACCGAACCATAAAGCCACTCGGCCGAACGGATAAATATACTCGGCCGAGTCACCTCCGAAGGCAGACCCTGAGACCCCCCTGACTTATTGTTTTCTTATAGGGTCTGTCACTCGGCCGACTTACAATGTCACTCGGCCGAGTGAGCCGCTCCGCCTGCTGCGTAAGTTGCGATTTCTGGGCTGCACAGGGGCAGTTTGGTCGCGATTTTCTGGGCGATTTTGGAGTGTATTTAAACCCAGTTTTTGCCCTAGTTAGGAGAGCTTTTTGCATCCTTTTTTAGAACTTCTCAGAACTGTTTAGATTAATTAGATTTAGGCTTTCTTTTTGGAGATTTAAAGGCTACTCTATTTGGATTCTCATTGGATATCATTGGATCTTCAGTGGTTTGTCTATTTCCTATCAAAAACTCAATTTTTATTTGTTATTTCTCAATTGCAATGAATTCTCTTGATATTATTATTGATTTTTCTGAGAATTTCATGATGAATAGTGAGTAGTGCCATCGTCTTAGGGAGTAGAGATGAGCCCTATGGACCCTATTTCTAAATTGTGATGAATTTGTGAAATTGTTGCTAGAATTGATTAGGGTTAGGTTGGGATTGATTAATTACGAATAGCGAGGGATTCATATCGATTGGAATTTGCAAGAGATTGGGTCCCAATTGATAGGAATGCCTGGATATTCGATTTAGATCGACAATTGGATCTCTCTAGACTTGGTTTGCAAGAGATTGGGCCAAAGCTTGGATTTTCAATTGTGAATCTATACCCATATTCGTTTGCAAGAGATTGGACGGATAGGAACTATCGCAACCAAGGTCGTAGCTCGAGTTTGCACGAGAGTGGGCTCGAGACACGATTGAGCGATGATGTCGTTCTTCACGCTAGTGGCTTAGGCTAGGGTTTGCAAGAGATTGGGCCATATCCTAGGTTTGCTATAGACCGGCAATAGCGCGAGAGCGTGAGCTTGGTTCTACATTTATTTGCGACTAGTTCACCCACATTCAAGTTTAGCAATGATGAAACCTATGAATCACAATGATGAGAGGCGGTCCGTAGCGGGGATTCCCAACCCCTAGACGTTTCACTAATTTGATATTTCCTCTTGACATTCGCACAATTGTGATTGTTCACCCCCAAACGATTCTCGATCCTCTTGATAGTTAGGTGATTGGAAGGAGACACTGTCATTTGTCCTCCCTGAGTTCGATACCCGCTCGCCGCTACACCGTGCAATTGTGGTAAGACTACAGCATCGTTTGTCCCGGTTGTGTGTACTCACAGGGCTACGATCAAGTTTTTGGCATCGTTGTCGGGGGAGGCTGCATTTGATGGTTTTTGATTTTGATCACCCGGTTATCTCTTACCATCTATCTTTCTTTCTTTCTTTATTTTTCTTTTTTGACTCTGTTTGCTGTCCAATTTACTTGCTCTCCCAGAATTCTCCATGAGATCTTAACAGGAACATGGGGGACGCAATGTTGATGACTGAGTCTAGCCCGGGGGACGATGATTCCTTCGCAAACCTTCTTAAAGAACTTGTTGATGAGTTCCACGCCACAGGGGCGTTCGCCGTTGATGTCAAGGACCCCATTGAGCAACAATTTGCTATTTTTGTGATGGATCAAATCTCTCCGGAAGGGACTATCAAGGGCAACATCAGAGTTGATGTGAGAGACGGCAAGTTATATTTTGAAAACGACGGAGCATGCATCGAAGAGTACTACACTTTCAAGGAGTCCACTGGGCATGCCGAGATTCAGGGAAGTACACTCTACAACCCTCACTCTTATATTTATGAACCCACTGACGCATCTATTGATCTCAGGTTTGTACCGGAGCACTGTGGTAGTCCCATTGATGCCCACACAGAGCTGTGCAGCGTCTATTCCGATGCACCATCCTCACCAAGAAGTGAATCCGAGTCGGCATGGGAAATCCCACTCAAAGAGCAAGAACTAAACCCAGATGTTGCAGGAGAGATCAAGCTTACACAAGGAGAGAAAGTAAAGGGTACAGCGCCACCTGAGGTAGAGCTTAAACAATTGCCACCAAATCTAAGGTAAGCTTTCTTGGGTAATAAATTGACCTATCTGGTTATTGTTAATACCCACCTCAACCATGATCAACTAGAAAGACTCTTGGATGTCCTTAGGAGTCACAAGGATGTGCTTGGCTACACCATCTCTGACCTTAAGGGAATAAGCCCTAGGCTTTGCACGCATAGAATCCACTTGGAAAACACTGAAGCCACCTCCATAGAGCCTCAGAGGCGGTTGAACCCTAACATGAAGGAGGTGGTTAAGAAAGAGATTCTTAAATTGCTTTAAGCCAGTATTATCTATCTTATCTCTGACAGCCGGTGGGTTAGCCACGTTCATGTTGTCCCTAAAAAGGGAGGGATGGCCGTTATAAAAAACGAAAAGGGAGAACCCATTTCTACGCGTACCGTCACGGGATGGCGGATTTGTATTGATTATAGGAAATTAAACAAAGCCACCCGGAAGGACCATTACCCATTGCCCTTCATTGATCAAATGCTTGAGCGTCTTGCTAAACATAAATACGTTTGCTATTTGGATGGGTATTTGGGATTTTTTCAAATCCCCTTGCATGAAGACGACCAAGAAAAGACCACTTTCACATGTCCTTATGGTACATATGCCTATCGTAGAATGCCCTTTGGACTTTGCAATGCTCCTGCCACTTTTCAAAGGTGCATGACATCAATCTTTTCTAATTACATTGAAAATATTATGGAAGTCTTCATGGATGATTTTTCTGTGTATGGAAGTGAGTTTGATTCTTGTTTGGCTAATCTTACTAAAGTCCTCATACGATGCCAACAAAACAACCTCACTCTTAATTGGGGAAAATGTCATTTTATGGTCACCGAAGGGATAGTACTTGGGCATCTTATGTCTTCTAGGGGAATCGAGGTCGATAAGGCGAAAGTCGAGGTAATCGAAAAACTCCCTCCTCCTATTAATGTAAAGGTAATTAAAGGCTTCCTTGGTCATGCGGGGTTTTACCGCCGCTTTATCAAGGACTTTGCCCTAATTGCCCGGCCCCTTACTTCCTTACTTTCTAAAGATGCCCCCTTTGTCTTTTCAGGAGAGTGCTTGCAAGCATTTAATACGTTGAAGGAAGCGCTCATTTTCGCCCCCATTATACAACCGCCCGATTGGAGCCTCCCCTTTGAGCTCATGTGTGATGCAAGTGACCAAGCAATAGGAGCAGTGCTCGGTCAAAGGAAGGATAAAAAGCTTCACGCAATATTCTATGCAAACAAAACATTGGACGGTGCGCAGAAAAATTATACCACCACCGAGAAAGAGCTTTTAGCGGTTGTCTACTCCATCGAGAAATTTCGTTCATACCTCCTTGGATCTAAAGTAATTGTCCATACCGACCATGCAGCATTGAAGTATCTTCTAAGCAAAAAAGAGGCCAAGCCAAGATTAATAAGATGGATACTTTTGGTGCAAGAATTTGACTTGGAGATTAGAGACAAAAAGGGCACGGACAATGTTGTAGCTGACCACTTATCAAGGCTTGTTCGTGACAAGGAGGATGAAAGCTTACCTATCGATGACACTTTCGTCGATGAGAGGCTATTCGCCATAAGACCCAGGGAGGTGCCTTGGTATGCGGACTTTGTTAACTATTTGGCGTGTGGGATAAAACCAAGCGGAATGCCCACGCAACAAAAGAGGAGATTTATGCACGAAGTCCGAAATTATTTTTGGGAAGATCCGTATCTCTTCAAGATTTGCAAGGATGGTGTTATTCGGAGATGTGTTTCCAATGAGGGTGCCACGTCAATCATCTTGCATTGCCATAGTATGTCATGCGGGGGACATCACGCCTCATCTAAGACCACCGCTAAGATATTGCAATGCGGATTCTTTTGGTCGACCATGTTCAAGGATACGTATGACTTCGTCAAGGGATGTGATAGATCCCAACGGACCGGGAATTTATCAAGGCGAAACGAGATGCCGATGAAGCCCATTCTAGAAATTGAGCTATTTGATTGTTGGGGAGTGGACTTCATGGGACCTTTTCCGTCAAGCAAGGGAAACAATTACATCTTATTAGCCATGGATTACGTCCCTAAATGGGTGGAAGCCATTGCGACCCCTACTAATGATGCGAGGTTGGTGTCCAAGTTTTTCAAGCAAAACATCTTCCCACGCTTTGGAGTGCCTCGTACTTTGATAAGTGATCACTCCGTATTTTACACATTTTTTCCGCATGTTTGCATGCCATTTAGATCGCTCAAATCATGTTTTTCATGATTTATCGACGATATTGCGATACTTTTCACGATTTGTTGTTTTTGTCATATTTCAGGAGATTTGGAGCGATTTGGAGTGATTCCGAGATACACCTACTCCGGAGTGTCACCGACGACTTCCCCGAGGGGTATTTTGCTATTGGAGAGGAGCGGAAGAAGAAAGAACGTCGTAGGAGCGACGAGGAGGCAAAAATACGCAATTTGGGCATCTTCAGCAGCTCACTCGGCCGAGTGAATGACTCACTCGGCCGACCGACGAGACCCCGCTCGGCCGGCCAGATCGGACACGCTCCAAGCGTGCACTCGGCCGAGTATCAGAAGCAGCATCGGCCGAGTGACGTATCCCGTTTGCCCAAGTGGCACTCAGACGACACCCATCAAAAACTCCAGACTTACTGTTTTTCGTCAGTCTGAGCATCAGAAGACCCACTCGGCCGAGTGGCAATTGCCGACCGCCCGAGTGAAGATAAGCCCATCGGCCGAGTGACGACAACTCCCTCGGCCGAGTGACCCCCGAAGTGAAGACCCCCAAGACCCCAGACTTACTGGAAATTCTCAGGGTCTCTCACTCGGCCGAGCGACTTTTGTCACTCGGCCGAGTGAGCAGCGCTGCCTGTAGCGGAAATCACGATTTTGGAGCTACGCATGGGCAGTTTGGTCACGAATTTTTGGGCAGTTTGGGGGGTATTTAACCCCAGATTCTAACCTATTTTAGAGAGCTTTTCTATTTTCTTTTGGCAGCCTTTTTAGATTAGACTTTTTTAGAGTTTTATTCTTGTGATTGGAGAGGAGAGAAAAGTGTTATTTTGTTGGATTCTTGGAAAGCTACATTGGTTTGTCTCCCTCTTCATTAAAAATCTTATTTTTATTGCTATTTTGAATATTGCCATGAATTCTATTGCTATTTCAATTGATTATTCTTCCATTTGTGATATGATTTGTGAGTAGTCTTAACGTCTTAGGGCGTGGGGATGAACCCTACGAGCCCAATTTTCGATTTGTGATGATTTGGTAGAACTATTGCTAGAATTGTTATTAGGGTTAGTTTGGGATTGATATAACACGGATAGTTAGGTGTTCATACCGATTGGGATTTGCAAGAGATTGGATCCCAATTCGATAGGAAACCCTAGAAATCCGAATTGGGTTGGAATTGAGTTCCCGAAGTATCGGTTTGTAAGAGATTGGACCGATACTAGGATTCTCGGTTGCAATTCTATACCAATACCTGTTTGCAAGAGATTGGACGGGTAGGAACTATCCCAACCTAGGTCGTAGCCTGAGTTTGCACGAGAGTAGGCTCGGGATGCGATTGAACGATGACGTTGATCCTAATGCTAGCTTGCCTAGGCTAGGGTTTGCAAGAGATTGGGCCCGAGCCTAGGTTTGCTATAGACCGGCAACAGCGCGAGAGCGTGAGCTAGGTTTTACATTCAGTTGCAACTAGTTCATCCGACATTCTACCCTAGCAATTGTGAAACCGATTAATCACAATGACGAGATACAGTGAGTAGCGGGGATTCCCTATTCCCTAGGCGTCTTTATTTGATTTTATATCTCTTTACATTATTTGACGATTGTGACAACATCGCCGAAAGGCAAATTCCTACTTTTCTGTCCCTATAGCCAGGTTGTTCGGAGAAGGCACTGTCATACGTCCTCCCTGTGTTCGATACCCGCTCGCCGCTACACCGTGCGCTTACGGTAAAACTACACGGTCGCTCTTTAGGGTGTACGCCCGGGCGCGATCAAGTTTTTGGCGCCGTTGCCGGGGAGGCGATTGTGTTTGATCCTACCACCCTAGCTATTTCTTTCTTTTTATTTTATTTCTTCATTTTTTTATCTAACCCTTCCATTGTGCTAATCACTTCTTTGAAACTTTGTTTTCACGTGCATGTACACGAGATCCACAGCGGACCCCATAGATATATTGTTTGATCCTGAGATCGAGCGTACATTGCGGAGAATCAGGGCGGAGAGGAGAACCGATACAGAAGGGAGGTTTATGAACGTTCGGGAGACGCCTGAAGAGTTAACAGCAAGAATGGCGAGGATTATTTCCATTCGAGATAGGCTCCGGCCTAAGACTTCCTCCATAACCTCGTCCATAGCCATGCCGGAGTTGGCGGCCGACATGAATTTTGAGTTGAAGACCGGACGTGTGGTTCTGATGCAGCAGGATCCATTTCATGAGAATGCCCATGAAAGTCCCCACTACCACATCCAGCTCTTCCTATCAAAGTGTGCCACCTTCCAGATGTCGGGCGTCACCCTAGATGCCATCAGACTGCGCCTCTTCCCCTTCACACTAAAGGATAAAGCTCTTTATTGGTTGAGGACGCAAGCTGAAGGAGTCTTTACCACATGGGACGAGTTGGCGAGCGCGTTTATTGACAAGTTCTATCCGCCCTCCAAGATGGTAAAGATTAGGAGTGCTCTCATGTCCTTCCAGCAAGGACCTCAAGAGACACTCTACGAGGCATGGGAGAACTTCAAAGACCTGCAGCATCAGTGCCCCCACCATAGTATTGAATATTGGGAGCTCGTCCATAGCTTCTACAATGGTCTCCAACCGGGGACCAAGCAGATTATTGATGCCGCGGCAAATGGGGCCATCCTATCGAAGACTCCCGACGAAGCTACGGCCTTAATTGAGGAGATGGCCTCAAAAAATCAACAATGGGGTGACGAGCGAGGACACTCTTCGTCCTCCTTGAAGCCATCTAGCATCTACGAGGCCAAGGCCGTGGAGGAGCTGACCAACAAGTTCGATTCTCTCCACAAGGTGGTGGAGAGACTGGAGAAATATATCACGGAGCCCCAAGGAGCCCCTTCCACATCCACACCAACAAGTCAAATGTGCGATTGGCAAGACCAATCCCAAGCTATGTAGTTGGGAGGAGAACAAGGAGAGGGATCTTTGGAGCAAGTTCAATACGTCGCGGGGAACCAAGGATATTGGGCCAATCCTGCCGCTAGAAACCATCCCGGTTTCTCCTATGCAAACAATGATGGAGCATTGAACCCCCCGCAACAACCACCTTACCAAGCTCGACCACCACCACCACCACCACCACAACAACATTATCCATCGAGGGGGCCTCCACAACAAAATTTCCCACCAAAGCAACAAGTGGGGCCCTATAGGTCGCCCGGATACAATCAAGGGTGGAGAAATCCAAACCCTCCACAAGCTCAACAACGTTCCGACTTTGAAGCTAGAGTGGAGGAGTTTATGGTCGAGCAGAAGAAGACTAATGCTTCCTTGAAGGCGAGCCAAGATTCCCTTGCAACCGTTGTAGGCCAAATCTCGGAGCAACTTGCGTTGCTAAATCAAAATAGTCAATAGTTGCCTGCTCAACCCGAGCAAAATCCACGGGGCACCACCGGGCATATCAACGCCGTGGTTGCAGTTACTACGAGAGGCGGGAAGGACACCACCCCCGTCATGATTCCTACCGAGGAGCCCGTGGTGGAGAGAGTAGAGCCAAGTGAACCGGTCATTGAAGTTGAGAGAGAGAAAGAGCCGCAAGGGGAAGAAAAGTCAAGAGCGGAGCAGCTGATTGAAGAGAGGCGTTTCACGCCACCGATCCCATTCCCTCAGAGGCTTGCTAGAGCAAAGATGGAGAAGCGACTAGCCAAGTTTCTCGAGTATTTGAGGGGGGTAAGCCTCAATATCCCCTTCCTCGACGCTATCGTGGAAATCCCGACATACGCCAAGTTCCTAAAAGATTTGATTACGGGAAGAAAGAGGAAGGAGAAAATCATGCTCGCTGAGGAGGGGTCTTGGTTCACCAAGAGAGACAAGGAGCCCACCAAATTCAAAGACCCGGGGAGTTTCCGAATTCCTTGTACCTTAGGCGGCGTCCCTCTACAAAAGGCGTTAGTGGACTTAGGGGCTAGTGTTAGCCTCATGCCTCTCTCTATGTTCTGAAGACTAAACACCGGCACAGAATTGAAGCCTACCGACATGCGGATACAACTAGCAGATGGTCGGATCACAAGGCCGGTAGGGATTGCAAAGGATATCCCGTTACAAGTCCCGGGAGGCATATGTTTGCCATGCGACTTTGTGATCATGGATGTCAAGGAGGAGGGCGATACGTCGCTAATACTTGGACGCCCGTTCCTCGCCACCGCCGGTGTCATTGTCGACGTACGTGAAGGGACTCTAACATTGAACGTCGGCAACATCAAGGTGGAGCTTCATATACCCAAGGCAATGAAACACATGCCTTACCATGAGGAGCTGGACTATATGGACCTCCTTGACGAGGTCATTGAGGAGGCGATCCCCCATTCCATTGGCGCAATATTCGAGGAAGACTTTGAGGAAGGGCCGGACTTGGGCCAAGAAGAAAAGATAGAGCATTCCCCCGATCTCTCCATGGAAATTGATGAAGGCGACGCTGATGTCGCAAGAATAAGAGAGCTCTGCAAGCTCTCAAAGATGAAGTCTCCGAAGAAAGCTCCGTCGATACGGAAATCGGTGTCACCGGTGAAGCCGAGTCCCGGAGCAAGCACTAGCTTGGGGGAGTCACCCCCCAACACTACCCGAGACGAAAGATCACCGAGGAAGAACACGCCGCCACAACATCCGAATCCGAGCGTTCTTCCCGATAAATTCGACGGGTGCATCTCATATGCACCCAATATCCCGCATTAAATTGAATATCCAAGGGGGTCGAGCTCAAGACCTTAAACGAGCGCTTGTCGGGAGGCAACCCGACGGTTATCGCTTTATTTTTACTTTGTTCTTTATTTTTGTTTTAGAACTTATTAGTGTTTTGAGTCGTTTGCCTTAAAAATTCGTGATAACGGGTCCTATTTTTCCTTGACATGAGAGGAGAAAGGGATATCTCTCATTAAGAGGATGAACAAGGCGACAAAGAGCGCTCCAGGAATGCGCTCGATGCTTAGGAGGAGGATGAAATCGACTGGAGGAAGAAAAACAGAGATTAGAGCCCAAACGGAGCCAAACAGCAGAAAACAGGATTCACTCGGCCGAGTACACTAGCCACTCGGCCGAGCACATAAGCTCGTCCGCCTGAGCGGCACACGAACGAGGGAAGTCTGTTGTACCCAACTCTCTGTTTCTTTTCTTGATTTCAGTATAATTGCCACTCGGCCGAGTATAAATCTTCACTCGGCCGAGTGAAACGGATACGCTCCTAGGGCGAGTATTGCCGAGTAGCTTGAGCCACTCGGTCGAATGGACTTTTTCCACTCGGCCGGGCGTAGCAAAGCCACTCGGCCAAGTCGTAAGCGGGGAGGAATTTTCAAAAATATTTCCGTTACGTTCACTCGGCCGAGCGACTTAGTCACTCGGCCGAGTCGTAACTTTTCCTATATAAGGCGCTGCGGGCTCGGCGCGGAATTCGAAGCGTTATTTATCGATTTCTCGCCCGAGCCCGCGCCCGATCGCTCCCTACGACCGCTGCGACCCCCCCCCCCCCACTCGCCCGACCGCCTTGCCCGCCGCCGCGCTCGGCCGACCACCGCCGGCCGACGACCCCTCCGCACCGCCCGAGTCACCGGCGACTCCCTTGCCGCCGGCCGAGCTCCGGTATGCCCTATTTCGCCCATTTCTCTATTTTTCTCCTATTTTTTGACGATCTATGTGCTAATCGAGCCCCTAGTCCAAATCAACTTCAAAATCTATCTATTATACCCCTAACCCCCCATACATTTTGAATATTACTCGCTGATATCTTCGTTTGATGTGCAGGGTATATTGGGGAGCTTAGGGGAGCCTAGGGGAGCTTCCGGTGAGCGTTTTTGGCTTCGTGGAGGCGGCATCTTCGCACGCATCCACCATTTTGCTCTCGCGGCGTGTTCTGGTATATTCGCTCCACTCATTTTCGCACACCGCATTTATTTCGTTTTTGGTGAGCACCCGGGGGCCACATGCCGCCCCGGACACGGCCATGCACCAGGAGAGCTTCCGCCAAGCAGAAGCGGCCGGATGAGGCCGGCCCCTCCCACGAGATGGAGGACTCTCCTCCGCCTACACCACCTCACCCCGCACACCCACAGCCTGCAGACCCTGTTCACCCCACACAGCCACAGCCTGTAGTCCCCGTTCATCCCGCACAGCCACTCCCTGCCGATCCACTGCCACCACCGGCTCCACTTGTCGGGCCGCTGGGGATTACGTTCCGAGACGACGCACACCGTGTCGTCTTCGAGCGCATTACCCAACGCTCGATTGTACCCTCCAGGTTCGCACACCTTGCAGACCTAGGACGCCTGGGGGTACTTGAGGGGATGCTCACGTTGTATGACAACGTGGGCTGGCGAGATTTTTTCCAAGTGTCGGCGGACACCTTCGTCCGTCTGACACTTGAGGTGCTTAGTTCTATTGCCCGGACCGACGAGGGATGCTCATTCAGGTTTATGGACTGGGAGTGTCAGGTCACTCTCGGTATGATGAGAGCATTCTTTTCGTGGCCCGATATCACCGGGGCCGACCGTGGTTACACACCCACTCACATTCCCCCACCTTCCTTCGATTCCCACGCTTTCTGGGCCCGGATCACGGGTTTACCAGCTGCCTTTGACCCTAGTAGGGCCAAGGCCTCAGCCATCGTCCACCCCTGCCTCCGCATAGCTCAGCGCCTTATGGCGACTACCTTTTTGGCGAGGTATGAGCCTGGGACGATGTCCACGCCAGAGCTTTATATGCTCTATGCGATGACGCGTCCCAGAGTTCTAGCTAGGGAGAGTGACGAGTTGGTCCCCGCTGTCGTGATTGATATCGCGAGCTGGTTTTTGGACCGCATCATCGTATCGGTGGGCGCTCGCTCACCGATATGTTGCGGCGGTCTGATCACCCTGCTCACCCTGATGACCGGCGAGAACCTACCGGCCGATTTGCGTCGTTCTCCGGGCCCCACTTCACTGTCTATAGACGTCATGGCCCGGATGAAGATGCTTCGTCCGCACGGCCAGCGACACTGGGTTTGGTTGCACGGTCCCTACGGTGCTGACTATATGATCCTTCCGAGCCCAGCTCGGACACAGATAGCACCAGCACAGGTGGACTGGCTTCCGGCGATGGATCTCCTGATCCCCGCCGCCTACGTGCTTGAGGCCGAGGAGGCTGAGCAGGCTGAGCAGGCCCACGCTACACACGCTGCACACGCTGACCCCGTGGCCCCTCAGCAGCCTGATATTTCTACTGATCCCGACACCTCTGTCCACAATTCTACCGGTGTCGGGAGTACACTCGCTGAGACCGCCTCCACTACCTCCACGCCCACCACCACTCCCACCACAACTGGCCCTCTGTCCGTTGCGCCCCTTTGCTCCGCACTGCCCGAGCGCCCACCTACTTTTGTTGAGAGCGGAGAGCCTTCTTTCGCTGCCGTCGTGGAGACCATGGTCTGTATGATCTCCGCTGGGATTTCGCCTTTTGGACCCCATACTGCCTCCCCAGCGGTTGTCACTTCTGTCTCCACCGCGGCCGTACTTTCTGACAGTGTCGTGACGTCTGTTCCCACGTCTGTGTCACTGACCTCTTTTGCCGTCTCGTCGCCACTTTTATATTCCACTTCCTCTGCTACTGCTTCCACCTCACACCAGCCTGCGCCCCAGCCTCGCCCTGAGGCTAGGCCCCCACTTGTGAGCACAGCACCCTTCCTCCACATGCCTGCTGAGCCCATCCACTACACCACCCGAGTCCGCCAGCCCCGTCCTGCACAGCACAGACACGTGCGTCCCTCTACACCACCTCCCCCCGACATTGTACTTCAGAGCATCCGTGCTCTCGAGGGGGCGGTGAGTGGCCTCAGAGGTGACCTCAGGACCATGTCTGCCACCGTCACCGCTATGGCCAGCCGCTTCGACCTACTTCCGGGCATTCACTATTGCCTCACTCAGATTCTCGATCGGCTTCCTCACGTACCGACCCTACCCACACCCACCCAGCAGGTACCCACCCCCACTCCTACACCCACCCAGCCTGCTTCTACACCCATACCCACACCCACCCAGCAGAATGTTCCCCAGCACCCACCACCTCCACCTCCGCCTCAGGACGGAGACGGCGCAGCACCACCCTCTTAGGCACCCTTGATGCCATTGATCTTTTTTACCGTCTTGCTGCCCGTCTCTGATCGGTCCTGATGATTTTTGCCCCCCCTCCCCTCACTGTTTTGGGTCCACATTTTGATCATATCTTTCTATATCATTTTTGGGAGAGAGGGAGAGACTTTTTGGTGTGACACTCTTATATCTGGTTCACTCTTATATCTGCATGCATCATGTCTGCATCATATTTTCATTTTGTTATTTTTATTTCTTTTTCATCATGCATGCATCCTCACCTGCCCCACACATTACACGTCTCTCGGTGTGCCACACTTCGCACATTGAGGACACTGTGCACTTTAGCTTGGGGGAGTGAGTTCTCACGTTCTTTTCGATTTACCACCTTTATTTTTAGTTTTTTCACGCCATTTTCTGCATTTGCACTCATTTTCATCACTTTTTCTTTTTTTTTACCATGCATCACGTTTTTCTTATTTTCTTTGTGTGATGCATTGTAATTAGTTTTATTTTCCCTTTTTATCTTTACTTCTTTCATCTCATGCTAGAGATGATTTTTCTGTGATGATGATGACGTGGAGTTAGCTTTCTCTATATGCATGCTATATTTGTCATGTCTTAGCTTTTATTTCCGATATCATATGCTGTGATTTGCCTTGCATTTAGAGATAGTAACCCACACTTTTTCCGTGTGAAAATGGATGAAATTCTATTATTAGCTGAGTCTGAATATTCATATGTATGCTATCATAGAAAACACACCAAGATTCACGCATTGGATGCTTATATCTGGAGTACCGTTTTCTTTTCCTATATCACTTCTATTTGCATGATTTGTACACTTCACTTCAGGATGATTGAATGATGTTAGCTATGATAAATCTGGATTAGTTTTGCTTTTTTGTGATCGAAACTGAGTAGATTAGATTACCCTGCTGAAGTTGTCATGCACGTCTTATAGAGTGAACTGAGAGACATATTTATTTCTTTCTCCACATATCTTGAACATTAATTCTATATTTTAAAATCATTGGTGAATCTTCCCTTAGCGATTCTAATATTTGGCATTTCCCCCGTTATTAAATTCCTAGCTCCAAATTTCCCAAAACCAAAAAAAAAGAAAAAAATTCTTGTATATCCTTTTCTCTCTTTTGATTTGGGATCATTTGTGTATAAATGCTATCATGAAAAAAAAAGAGAGAGAAAAGAAAAGAAAAAGATTTGAGAGAAAGAAAAAGAAAAGAGAAAAGAATCTCAATAAACGATCCCATCTCATATACCCTCTCTTTCTTCCCTCTTTTTGTTTTTATTTTTATTTTCTTTTGCATTTGGAGCTTCAGAAGAAATGGGGAATGTAAGTATAGTTTTGTATTTGCCACCACACTTATAGATAAGCTTGGGGGAGAGAATCCAATGATGTGTGAGAGAGTGACTACTTGACGGTGCATGACAACCTAGGCTAAGTAAAATTCTATACTCGGTGAGATTGTTTTAGCTTCACGAAATCCAGAAATCTATGCCTAGCACTCATTTCATGAAATCCACGCTTTTCTATTCTTTCTATTCTATTGCGTGATATTCTTATACTCCTCATAGAAAGCATTCAATTGAAAAGTGTGTGATCTGCGATATTGTATACCGCTTTAAATGATTCAGACGATGTTAATCTTAGAATTATTCCATTTTTCATGCTATATCAATATTCTTGGGTTTTCTATCTCCATTTGCACCATTATACTATGATATCGAAATAAAAGTCTTTGACATGTGTTTTACATTCGGTGCATGCTATATGAGTAAGCAAAACCCATGTCCTGAGAAAAATGATCTAGCAGCTTCCCTCTTCGCTTTCTTCTTTCTTCTTCGTTTTTCGTTTTCCGTTTTTCCATCGTTTTCATTTTCTGAATCCACCGGGTTCGCCTTTTACTTATCTTCCTCGAGGACGAGTAAGAGGTAAGCTTGGGGGATTTTGATCACTCCGTATTTTACACCTTTTTTCCGCATGTTTGCATGCCATTTAGATCGCTCAAATCATGTTTTTCATGATTTATCGACGATATTGCGATACTTTTCACGATTTGTTGTTTTTTTCGTATTTCAGGAGATTTGGAGCGATTTGGAGTGATTCTGAGATACACCTACTCTGGAGTGTCACCGACAACTTCCCCGAGGGGTATTTTTCTATTGGAGAGGAGCGGAAGAAGAAAGAACGTCGTAGGAGCGACGAGGAGGCAAAAATACGCAATTTGGGCATCTTCAGCAGCTCACTCGGCCGTGTGAAGGACTCACTCGGCCGACCGACGAGACCCCGCTCGGCCGGCCAGATCGGACACGCTCCAAGCGTGCACTCGGCCGAGTATCAGAAGCAGCATCGGCCGAGTGACGTATCACGTCCGCCCGAGTGGCACTCAGACGACACCCATCAAAAACTCCCGACTTACTGTTTTTCGTCAGTCTGAGCATCAGAAGACCCACTCGGCCGAGTGGCAATTGTCGACCGCCCGAGTGAAGATAAGCCCATCGGCCGAGTGACGACAACTCACTCTGCTGAGTGACCCCCGAAGTGAAGACCCCCAAGACCCCAGACTTACTGGAAATTCTCAGGGTCTCTCACTCGGCCGAGCGACTTTTGTCACTCGGCCGAGTGAGCAGCACTGCCTGTAGCGGAAATCACGATTTTGGAGCTACGCAGGGGCAGTTTGGTCACGAATTTTTGGGCAGTTTTGGGGGGTATTTAACCCCAGATTCTAACCTAGTTTAGAGAGCTTTTCTATTTGCTTTTGGCAGCCTTTTTAGATTAGACTTTTTTAGAGTTTTATTCTTGTGATTGGATAGGAGTGAAAAGTGTTATTTTGTTGGATTCTTGGAAAGCTACATTGGTTTGTCTCCCTCTTCATTAAAAATCTTATTTTTATTGCTATTTTGAATATTGCCATGAATTCTATTGCTATTTCAATTGATTATTCTTCCATTTGTGATATGATTTATGAGTAGTCTTAACGTCTTAGGGCGTGGGGATGAACCCTACGAGCCCAATTTCCGATTTGTGATGATTTGGTAGAACTATTGCTAGAATTACTATTCGGGTTAGTTTGGGATTGATATAACACGGATAGCTAGGTGTTCATACCGATTGGGATTTGCAAGAGATTGGATCCCAATTCGATAGGAAACCCTAGAAATCCGAATTGGGTTGGAATTGAGTTCCCGAAGTATCGGTTTGCAAGAGATTGGACCGATACTAGGATTCTCGTTGCAGTTCTATACCAATACCCGTTTGCAAGAGATTGGACGGGTAGGAACTATCCCAACCTAGGTCGTAGCCCGAGTTTGCACGAGAGTGGGCTCGGGATGCGATTGAACGATGACGTTGATCCTAATGCTAGCTTGCCTAGGCTAGGGTTTGCAAGACATTGGGCCCGAGCCTAGGTTTGCTATAGACCAGCAACAGCGCGAGAGCGTGAGCTAGGTTTTACATTCAGTTGCAACTAGTTCATCCGACATTCTACCCTAGCAATTATGAAACCGATTAATCACAATGACGAGATACGGTGAGTAGCGGGGATTCCCTATTCCCTAGGCGTCTTTATTTGATTTTATATCTCTTTACATTATTTGACGATTGTGACAACATCGTCGAAAGGCAAATTCCTACTTTTCTGTCCCTATAGCCAGGTTGTTCGGAGAAGGCACTGTCATACGTCATCCCTGTGTTCGATACCCGCTCGCCGCTACACCGTGCGCTTGCGGTAAAACTACACGGTCGCTCTTTAGGGTGTACGCCCGGGCGCGATCAATAAGCGATGGGGGGAGCCACTTTATAGAAAACAAATTTGAAGCCATGTTGAAAAGATATGGGGTGAATCATAGAGTTGGCATGGCATACCACCCTCAGACAAGTGGCCAAGTGGAGGTGGCGAACCGAGAAATCAAGCAAATTCTAGAAAAGAACGTCGATAGATCTAGAAATAATTGGTCGATGAGATTGAATGATGCACTATGGGCTTATCGTATGGCCTTTCGCACTCCCATTGGCACCACACCGTACCGACTTGTTTATGGGAAGGCTTGTCACGTGCCGGTAGAGTTGGAGCACCACGCATATTGGGCTATTAAGACATGCAATTACGACTACAAGAGTGCGGCGGTGAGGCGACTCTTAGACATTAATGAGCTTGATGAGATTAGACGTGATGCTTATGAGAGCTCAAGGATTTATAAGGAAAGGACTAAAATCCTCCACGACGCACGCATCACCGTTACGGACTTCAAGGTCGGAGATAAAGTCCTCCTATTCAATTCACGGCTCCGACTCTTTCCCAGAAAGTTGCGATCGCGATGGTCCGGACCATTCACCATTAAGCACATACAACCGGGGGGGGAGCTTTTGAATTGGAAGGGAAAGACGGAGCCACATTCAAGGTGAATGGACAATGGCTCAAGCATTATTCCGAAGGAGTCCCCTCCGGTGAAGTGAATCGCGTATATCTACTCAAGGGACGTCCCCACGATCTTTCATACCTCCTTGATGAGGTGTTTGACGAGGCCATTCCTTACTCTATTGGCGCTCTCCATGATGACGGCCTTGAAGAAGGCCAAATTTCTAGTATTGAAGAAAAGTTGGAGGACCCTCCGGATAGCCCCATGGCTGATGATGAAGACGACGGTGATGTCGCAAGGATAAGGGAGCTTTGCAAGCTCTCGATGGCCAACAAGTCAAAGAAAGCTCCGTCGAATAGATGATTGGCATCACCGGTGAGAGGGAAGATTGGTGCTAGCTCAAGCTTGGGGAACTTATCCCCCAACTCTACCCATGATGAGGGGACACCGAGGAAGGCCGACGATCACCAACAACCAAATCCAAGTGGCCTTCCCGGCAAATTTGACGGGCGTATCTCATACGCGCCCAACATCATGCGCTAAACGAAAATCTTAAGGGGTCGAGCTCATGACCTTAAACGAGCGCTTGTCGGGAGGCAACCCGATGGTTTTATATCATTTTTAGTTGATTTTCATTTTTATTTTAGATTTTTCTTAGTGTTTAGAGTCTAGCGTCTATGAAAATCGTGACAATGGGTCCTAATTTTCATGACATGATATGGAGAAAGAGAGATCATTCAAATGGAGGATGTCCAAGGCAAGGGAGAGCGCATCAGGAACGCGCTCAGTCCCCAGGATGAAGAAGGAGCCGACTGGAGGAAGAAAAACAGAGAATGGAGCAAAAACAGAGAGCCGTTGCAGAAAACAGGAAGACACTCGGCCGAGTAACATATGTCACTCGGCCGAGCAAAGACTCCATTCGGCCGAGTGGAGTGCCAATCAGGGAAGTTTCTGCTGACCAACTATCTGTTAATTTTTCGCTTTACAGTATAATTTTCCACTCGGTCGAGTGACTTATCACTCGGCCGAGTGAAACAGATACCCTGCACGCTCTAAAAATTGCTGAGTGGCTGAGCCACTCGGCCGAGTGGAACTTGTCCATTCGGCCGAATGAGAAAAGTCACTCGGCCGAGTCGTGACTTTTGGGTGATATTTTTCGAAATTCTATTTCATAATCCACTCGGTCGAGTGAAATCTTCACTCGGCCGAGTCGTATCATTCCTATATATTGGCCTGCTGCTGCGCGAATTTCAAAGTGAAAAAAAATCCCAAATCACCCGAACCCACAGCGCCGTTTCCTCTTACTTCGACCGAATCGCCCCTCTCCTTCGCTCGATCCGACCCCGACCGTCGGCGACGTCGACCGCCTAACGACGTCGGCCCCGCCCCGCCGCAGTACGCCGTCGGCGCTGCCCTACGCCGCCGCCGCTTAGCCCATTTCGCCAAAAACGCCTATTTTCTCACCATTTCTCCTATTTTGTACGCCCGTTACTCCCCAAATTCAAATCAAATTTTATTTATATCTATTATCCCCTATCTCCTTCATGAATTTGAGTATTATTTGCTGATTTTACCGTTTGCTTTTCAGGTTAGCTTGGGGGAGCTTTGGGGAGATTTTTGACGCATACAGAGCTTTGTGGAGGAGGCGTATCTTTGCACACATCGCTGATTCCTCTCGCAGCATGCTCAGGTATACTCGTTTCATTATTTAGCAGGCCACATTTTGTTTTGGGTGGGCACGTTGCGCGGCACACATGCCGCCACGCCATAGTTCACGCACGCGGGAGCCCGCTTCGAAGCGGAAGAAGTCAGGTGATCCTGGCTCCTCTTTTGCTAGGGTGGACTCCCCTCCACCTAGCCTGCCACCACCACCTACACAGCCACTTCCTGCTGATCCCGTTCCACCACCCGCTCCCACCGTCGGGCCGATGGGGATTACGTTTCGAAATGACGCACACCACGCCAGATTCGAGCGTATCTTCCATTGCTCGATAGTACCCTCTAGGTTATCACACCTAGCCGACCTAGACTGCCTATGGGTACTTGAGGGGCTTCTCACGTTGTACGACAACGTGGGATGGCGTGACTTTCTGTCGGTGTCAGCGGATACTTACATCCGTCAGACACTAGAGGTCCTTAGTTCCATTGACCGGACTCCTAGAGGATGCTCCTTCCATTTGATGGATCGAGAGTGCGAGATCACTCTCGACATGCTTAGAGCATTTTTCCAGTGGCCCGCCGTCCCGATCCCAGACCGCGCCTACGCTCCCACGCACATTCCACCCCCTTCGTTCGACACTCACACCTTCTGGACACGGATCATGGGATCCCCACTCGCCTTTGACCCTAGTAGGGCCAAGGCATCTGCAATTATCCACCCCTGCCTTCGCATTGCACAGCACATTATGGCGACTACTTTTCTTGCGAGGTACGAGCCCGAGACGCTATCTACGCCAGAGCTCTACATGCTCTATGCGATGACACGCCCTAGGGTTCTAGATAGGCATAGTGACGATTTGGTCCCCGCCGTCAAGATCGATATTGCCATTTGGTTTTTGGACCGCATTATTATTTCTGTCGGCGCTAGTACGCCTATCTGTTGCGGCGGTCTGATCACCCTCTTGGCCCTCATATCCGGCATTGACCTTCCTGATGACCTGAGTCGAGCTCCGGGCCCCACTACGCTTTCTATAGATGTTATAGCCCGGATGAAGATGCTTCGTCCCCATGGTCATCAGCACTGGGTGTGGCTGCACGATCCCTTCAGCACGGATTACATGGTTCTCCCGAGCCCTGCTCGGGCACATATTGGACCAGACGGCAGAGACTGGATTCCAGCGATGGATCTCCTTATCCCCGCCGCCTATGTGCTTGAGCCCGAGGATGCTCAGTAGGAGCCACTCGTTCCACCCGTCGACCACGTGATCCCTCAGCCTGCTCCTGCCATGTCTGCACCTCCCGACACCTCTGTCCACATGTTTGTTAGTGTCGGGAGCACTTTAGCTGAGCCGTCCACCACCACCAACCATGTGCCTCTTTCTGCTGAGCCCATTACCACTCTGAGTCCTGAGCGTCCCCCTACCATTGTTGAGAGCAGCAAGACCTCCTTTACCGCCGCAGTGGCGGTTCTGTCCTCACTTTTGTCCACGGCCACCCCGGCCGTTGACCCGTCTGTCCCCACTGTCGCTGTCTTTTCTGAGAGTGTCATGACATCTGTCCCCACGTCTGCGTCACTGACCTCTCACACCGCCTCATCGTCTGTTTTCACTTCCACTTCCGCTGTTGCTTCCACTTCGACCATTCATGCATCCCAGCCTCTCACAGAAGCTGGGCATCACTTAGTGAGCATAGCACCACTACCCACACGTCCCTGCTGGACCCGTCCTCTACACTGCCCGCGTGAGACAGCCCTGCACTTCACCTGTTAGACCTGTGCGTCCCTCTGCTCCACCACCCCCCGACACTCTAGTTCTGAGCATTCGTGCTCTTGAGGGGGCTGTTAGTGGACTTAAAGGGGATTTCTGGGCTCTCTCCGCCACAGTTAGTTCTGTGTAGACCGGCGTCGCCATTCTTCCCAGTATTCAGGCTTGCCTGAACCAGATTCTGGCGCGTCTGCCCCCACCACCGACACCCACCCAGCAGCTACCACGCCCACCACCTCCTCCTCCTCCTCCTCCTCCACCTCTGCCGTAGGACGGTGCTGGTGCACCTCCACCAGCCTAGGCACACTCTGGATGCCTTCTATATTTTTGTTGTTTTGCTGGTTGTTTTTTAGCCTGGTGATTTTTGCACCCCCTCCTCCATGCGCCGTTTTGGTACCTTCTTGATCATATCTGTTTATATCTCTTTTGGAGTGAGGGATCTTATTTTTGGGGACACTGATATTCTGCACCATTTTGACCTCTTCATGCATCACCTGCATTATCATATCATTTCCTTTTCTTTTATTTTCATCATGCATGCATCCTCACCCACCCCACCCATTTCACGTCTTTCGGTGTGCCACACTTCGCACATTGAGGACACTGTGCACTTTAGCTTGGGGGAGTGAGTTCTCACGCTTTTGCTTTTTGTCACCCTTTTATTTTTGCTTTTCTCACATTTTCCGCTTTTTGCACTCATTTTCACCCACTTTTTCGTTTTGTTTTATCATGCATCACATTTTCTTACCCTTTTGAGTGTGTTGCATTTCGTAGTAGTTTCTATTTTCTTTTATCCTTGTTTCTTTCATCTTTTGCTAGAGATGACTTTTCTGTGATGATGATGACGTAGTAATTGGCTTATCTCTGTATGCATGCTATTTTGTCACGCCGTAGCTTTTATTTCAGATATCATATGCTTTGTCATGCTATGAATTTGAAATAGTAACCCACCATTTCGTATATGAATATGGATGAAATTCTGTTATTAGCTGAAGTCTGATAATTCATATGTATGCTCTTCGTAGAAAACACACCAAGCTTCACGCATTGATTGCTTATATATGGAGTACTGCTTTCCTTTCTTATATCACTTCTTATTGCATGAAAATGTACACCTCACTTTCAGTTTGAATGAATGAATGTTAGGGTGATATAACTGGACTAGTTTACTTTCTGAGATCAAACTGAGTAGATTACATTACTCTGCTGAAGTTGTTGTGCACGTCTTATAGAGTGAACCGTGTGTTACATTTATTTCTTTCTCCACATATCTTGAGCATTAATTCTCTATTTATATTCATTGGTGAATCTCCCTTTAGCGGATCCTATATTGGCACTTCCCCCGCTTTATAAAGTTCATGCTCCACTACCCCCAAAATAAAAAAATACATGTATATCTTTCTATCTTTTGATTTGGGATCACAGTTGTATATACATATCTTAAAAAAAGAGAAAAATAAAAAAAAGAAAAAAAGAAAAGAAAAGAAAAGAGAAAAGAAGTTTATGCATGATCCCATCTCACACTCTTTCTCTCTTTCCTCCCTCTTTTGTTTTTATTTTATCACGGAGCTTCAAAATGGGGAATATATTTATTGATTTATCTTGTGCCACCACGCTTATAGATAAGCTTGGGGGAGAGGAGCCAATGATGTGTGAGAATGTGACTACCTGACTGTGCATGACAACCTAAGCTAGGTAATTTTCTATACTTGGTGAGATCACTAAAAGTTTTACAAAATCCAGGAATTGACACTTAGCATACATTTCATGAAAACCACACTTTTCTATTCTTATTGCTCAATATTGTGTGATATCTCTTATACTCTAGATAGAAAGCATTCAATTGAAAAGTGTGTGGTCTATGATTATGTATACCGCTTTAGATGCTTCAGACGATGTTAATTCTAGAATGATTCTGTATCTCATATTATTTTGCTATTCTCGGGTTTTCTATTTTGAATGCATCCACATACTATGGTATTGAGATGAAAATCTTTGGCGTGAGTTTTACATTCACCGTGTGCTACATGAGTAAGCAAAACCCACGTCCTGAGAAAATGATCTGGCACTTCTCTCTTTGCTTGCTTTCTTTATTTTCTATCTCTTCCATCTTTTCTTTTTATTATTTTTTCCATCGGGCCCACCTTTTACTTATCTTCCTCGAGGACGAGTAAGAGGTAAGCTTGGAGGATTTTGATCACTCCATATTTTACACCTTTTTCTGCATATTTGCATGCCATTTTGATCTCTCATATCGTGTTTTTCACAATTATTTGACAATATAGCGATGCTTTTCACTATTTCTTGTTTTTGTCATATTTCAGGAAATATGGAGCGATTCGGAGCGATTTTGAGATCAAGTGGTTCGCAAGCGCTAAGCAGTGTCACCCGCGGCTCACTTGAGGGCCATTCAGCGATGGAAGATGAGTGGAAGAGGAAGGAACTTTGTAGGAGCGACGAGGAGGAGAAACGGAGAAGATTGGGCATTTACAGCATGCCACTCGGCCGAACAAGAAGCCCCACTCAGCCGACCGGAACGGATATGCACACAGAGCTAATTTCAGCGTATACTCGGCCGAACGAAGAAATACCACTCGGTCGAATGAGAAATCTCACTCGCCCGAGTGGTACAGAGAAATTGTCCATAAAAAAGCCGAAGTTACTGTATTTTTTCGAAGATCTTGTCGAAAGTCACTCGGCCGAACCATAAAGCCACTCGGCCGAACGGATAAATATATTCGGCCGAGTCACCTCCGAAGGCAGACCCTGAGACCCCCCTGACTTACTGTTTTCTTACAGGGTCTGTCACTCGGCCGAGTGACAATGTCACTCGGCCGAGTGACAATGTCACTCGGCCGAGTGAGCCACTCCGCCTGCTGCGTAAGTTGCGATTTCTGGGCTGCGCATGGGCAGTTTGGTCACGATTTTCTGGGTGATTTTGGAGGGTATTTAAACCCAGTTTTTGCCCTAGTTAGAAGAGCTTTTTGCAGTCTTTTTTAGAACTTCTCAGAACTGTTTAGATTAATTAGATTTAGGCTTTCTTTTTGGAGATTTAAAGGCTACTCTATTTGGATTCTCATTGGATATCATTGGATCTTCATTGGTTTGTCTATTTCCTATCAAAAACTCAATTTTTATTTGTTATTTCTCAATTGCAATGAATTCTCTTGATATTATTATTGATTTTTCTGAGAATTTCATGATGAATAGTGAGTAGTGCCATCGTCTTAGGGCGTAGGGATGAACCCTATGGACCCTATTTCTAAATTATGATGAATTTGTGAAATTGTTGCTAGAATTGATTAGGGTTAGGTTGGGATTGATTAATTACGGATAGCTAGGGATTTACAAGAGATTGGGTCCCAATTGATAGGAAGGCCTGGATATTCGATTTAGATCGACAATTGGATCTCTCTAGACTTGGTTTGCAAGAGATTGGGCCAAAGCTAGGATTTTCAATTGTGAATCTATACCCATATTCGTTTGCAGAAGATTGGACGGATAGGAACTATCGCAACCTAGGTCGTAGCTCGAGTTTGCACGAGAGTGGGCTCGAGACACGATTGAGCGATGATGTCGTTCTTCACGCTAGTGGCTTAGGCTAGGGTTTGCAAGAGATTGGGCCATATCCTAGGGTTCTACATTTAGTTGCGACTAGTTCACCCACATTCAAGTTTGGCAATGATGAAACCTATGAATCACAACGATGAGAGGCGGTCCGTAGCGGGGATTCCCTACCCCCTAGACGTTTCACTAATTTGATATTTCCTCTTGACATTCGCACGATTGTGATTGTTCACCCCAAACGATTCTCGATCCTCTTGATAGCTAGGTGATTGGAAGGAGACACTGTCATTTGTCCTCCCTGAGTTCGATATCCGCTCGTCGCTACACCGTGTGCTTGCGGTAAGACTACAGCATCATTTGTCCCGGTTGTGTGTACTCCCGGGGCTACGATCAAAAAATGTCAGTATAAGAAAGTAAAATAGGGATAATTATCTGAATTGGGGGTTCTCGACCGAGCAGCTGTACTGCTCAGTCCGAGCAGCTTGGCTCGTTCGAGAATTTCTGACCGAGCATATTTGCTGCTCGGTCAGTTGGGCGGTTTGTGACAAAAGGAGGCTAGCTGCTCGCCCGAGCACCGTGGGTGCTCAACGAGCAGCGGGGATGATCTTAGGGTAGCTGCGACTGGGCGATGGGGGGTTTGTGATGCGCAATGAGAGGGGGGAAGGCAGAGGAGATTGGTGGAATGTCGGTGGGGGGTTTTTAGGTGGGTGGCAACGTCAGTATGGGGGGCGGCGCTGGCGGTGGCAGTCGTCGATCAGTAGGGGGAAGGGAATGGGGAGGAAGAGAAGGGGGAAATAGAGAGAGAGAGAGAGATGGAGAGAGAGAGAGAGAAACTGACCGGAGAGTGAGTGAGGCCGACCGTGCGGGCAGTGCAGACGGCGACGCGGGCAGTGGAGAGGTGAATGGCGATGGGGGAGATCGAGTAAGGTGTTGGGGTAGCTTAGGCAATAGTTTAGGGTAAATGAGCGCTGAGGGTAAAAAATGAAACAAGTTGGGTTAAAAACCCAACTCGTTTGGAAGTGGGGCCCAAGGAATTTAGGATAAACTGACTCGATCGAGCAGCAAATCTGCTCGGTCGAGTCGGACACTTAATAAAAAGAGTTTAGGAAACTCCTTCTTATGCTCGATCGAGCAAGAGCTGCTCGGTCAAGCAGATCTCTACTCGGACCGAGCAAAGGCTGCTCGGGCCGTGCAGACAAGACGTCGTTTTTTCCAAATTTTCACGAGCCTGCGCTACTCGACCGAGCAGGTGGCTGCTCGGTCGAGTCGGTCTCTGCTCAGTCCGAGCAAAGGTTGCTCGGGCCGTGTAGACAGAGTGATGTTTTCGCTCTTCTTTCTCGTGCATGCGCTGCTCGACCGAGCAGAGTGGCGGCACGGTCGAACAACCTGTATCCCCTTTTTAGCTCTTTTTCTTTGGTCTTCTCTTCAAATCTGCTGCTCTCCTCCAGCTTTCTTACGTTTAAAATGTCGATTTGTATGCCCCTTCATGTTCAACCTATAAAAAGGAAGAACCCATCAAATTTTTATGGTTTTGTATTTTTAAGAGAAATAAACAACGTTTTTGTTTGGTTTTCCCAAATAAATAAAGTAAAAATAAGAAATTGAAAGGGAGAATACAAGATATAAAAGATTGGTTTGCCTCCCAATAAGCGCTTATTTTAAGTCATGAGCTCGACTCCCTCGGGTTTATCAAAAATTGTTTGGTGTGTATGAGATTTGCGTGTCGTTCTTGCCAATGATGTCGTGCGACGGTATCTGGCATTCTTCCAATCCAGGCTTTTCACTTGCGTAACCGATGGCCTCCAGTTCTTCACGATGCAGAGAATGATTCAAGAGCTCCTCATCCAACACTTGGATATAGGCGGTGACCGCTTTGTGGTAGGTTGGGTCGCCGTCATCGTCGACACATGTTCTTATCGGGTCCTTTATGACCCCCTCAGAAGTAAAATCTCCTACAGTTTCATCTTCCAGAAGCTCCAAATAGCTAGCTCCTTCTTCACGAACGTGCTCCCTCATTGGTTTCTGCAGCCTGAATTCAGCTTCAATGTTGCCTACGTTCAACAAGAGAGTCCCTTCACGGACATCAATCAAGACGCCTGCCGTCACCAAGAAGGGGCGGCCAAGTATAAGCTGGGAGCTCCCTCCCTTAGGCATGTTCATAATAACGAAGTCAATGGGAACACACAACCCAGGACGTATCTGCAGAATAATATCCCTGGCTATGCCTACCGGGTATGTGATCGAATGGTCCGCAAGCTGTATGGACATATTTGTCGGCTCCAATTCGCTTCCGGTCTGCTATCTCTCAAATATAGAAAGCGACATCAAACTGAAGCTAGCCCCGATATCGATCAAAGCTCGGCTGATGGGCATCCCTCTGATGGAGCATGGAACGGTGAAGCTTCCCGGATCCGGTAGCTTCCGCGGCAGATGATTCTTTATAA
>CM061136.1:55648463-56046828 GCA_030789695.1 Scilla litardierei | reverse complement strand
TAAGCTCTGGCTCCGTGTGTAAGGCCTCCTCAAAAGCATGCGCTGGCTCCACATGGCCCTCTTTTGTCTCCTCATTAACTATCAATGTAAGCTCTCTCTTGAATGGTGATGCTGGCTGCTCATGTGTGTCAACTTGCGGAGATGTATTATGTAGAGGAGAATGCCCACAAGCAATCTAAAAATGTAGTCTATCCCCCTCAAGACTGACATGTACGTCTTCCTCAATTGTTCTTGCAGCCAAACATGGTTCATAACAAAATCTGCAAATCATAGCTCAAATGCATCGCCTGCTGTACCGCTAACTGAACCGGTGAACATCACTGATTCCAAGAGGCCCTCCAATAAGTTCTGAAATGTGTCCTCCTCTGGCGGTGCATATGACTCAATTCCTGCTTCCTTCAATGGCTCTTCGTCCATCCACTCTTCATGTGCAATAGCTGTATCGTAGGATGTGGGATCGACGATGGCACATTCTGGCTTTAGTAATATGACTGGTGATGATTCTTGCCATAAGATGAAGAAGCAGAACTGGTATCATTGGAAATCATTACAGCCTCAAGCATGAGCGCATTGATTCCAAGGTCTTTTTCACCAATTCCAACTGAAAATCACCCCTTTTAATCTTGGCTTGCATTTCAACCTGATGTGCAAGCATCTCATCAAGAAGGTGATCTCCCGTCTGAGCGTTCTGATCAAAATCTGTGGTCCACATAGAAGCATGCATCCCATCCAAAAGGTATTCTCCTGTCTGAGCACTCTCATCATAATAGAATTGTCCCATCCGAGCACTCTGATCAAAATAATATTTTCCCATCTGAGCATTCTGATCAAAATAGTATTCTCCCATCTGAGCACTCTGATCAAAATCTGTGGTCAATATAATATAATCCATAATACCTGATCAACAAAGATACATACTGGAGAAAAAAAATCAATGTCACAAAAGAATATAGAAATGATAGTAATGACGGCGAGGGTGAAAAATTCCCCGGTAAGGATGAGGGCTAGTCTCAGGGATAACAGGTTCCTAAATGTAACAAGCACGTTGCCTCCCCGGGAACGGCGCCATAAAGCTTGACCGTCCGCCCATTTGGCACTCAAATCGGGACGGGGATACTAGGATTAGAATTTGTAACTGCAAGCGCATGGTGTCGAATTGTGGCTTGGGGGTCGAACACAGGTAGGCGTGTGTTGTGCTTGTGAATAATCGGGATCCAGATCACTTGATGAGTGAGCTAGCTTAATCGTTTATTGGGTGTCACGATAGTAAACTAATGAATAAGGTATAAGAGTTAAAAAAGACAACATAGGACCTTGGCTTCTGCCATATCATGAATTCTCGCTATTATGACTGAAGGATAGGAATGTGATCGGATTCTAGGGTTTAGCGATGAGATGTTGCCTCTAGTAGTGGTACCCATCGTCCCGCGGGCCCGATATTCCGGTCGATGCCCAGGATGATACGTTAGGTGTATCCGAGTTCAGACATTGGGCATTCCCATGTCCAACACCGCCCGACTCCGGGAGCACTAAGCTCGTAATGATTGCTCCTTACATTTCATCCAAGCCGTTCCTATGCACGAGGAATCAATGTCTACGCTAGGGGGGTGAGCTGTGGCTAGGGAATCAAACTCCTGTTTTATTTCCCCTTGGCCCGATGGTCAAAGGTGTTCTTTCTCCCGCCAGTGACAATAAAACGCCCCCGTGTAACCATCTAAATCCCTATATTCTATCGAATCCCTAATCCTATGGTCGTTCTAGGGAGAACCCACGATGGGGCTTCCACCAATGTCCCATATTTAAGAACTACTCAATAATCATGGCATGAAAAGCGATAAAACAGATTATAGCCATCAAAATGAAAATCAAGCAATATATTACTGTAATAAATGGTAATATAAACGGAATATTAAAGTATTGAAACGATCAAGAAACTTACAAATGAAAATAAATTCAGAGCAGCCAAAACCCCTAAAAACAACTTAAGAAAATGGGGATTGCATTTTCTGGGAAACCTAGCTCTATTTATACATTTTGGCAAGATGCAAGGGAATATTCCCACTAAAAGACAAAAATAAATGCCCACACGATCGGTTGAAACTTCAACCGATTGGGTGAGACGATCGGGAAACTTGGTCTTCGGCTCTGATAAACTTCACCGATCGCTGAACCGATCAGGTGAGTCTTTGAATTCTCGAGCATGGGGAAGCAGCTGCTACAGGTGACCCGATCGGTTGACAAGTCAACCGATCGGGTGAACTTTGGCTCTCAAAACAGTGCCTGTATCACATCCACCTGATCACTGGACCGATCGGGTGGAGTTGGTTCTTCCTCGGGTCTGATACGGCCACATGAACCGATCGGGTAGATCTGTCCACCCGATCAGTTGAGAGCTGATATGTGATTTATCTTGATGGTTGGCTCTTAGGATCTTGTGAGATACCTCCTATTGCTCCGGGGACTCATGATGTTGGCTTTGTATGTCCCCTGCGCTAGCGATATCCTGCAAAAGCACACAAACACAACGAAAGTGAAAAGGAACTAAAAAACACAAGGGAATCGATTCGGAACAACGAAAAACGACGGAAAATTACGAAGAAGACGTGCGTGAATATATAAAATATAAACGCATGTCAGCAGGCTGTTGCCCCTACTGGATCAGCTGCTGTTGAATTTCCAGCATTCCTCTCATGACACCTATGAGTTTGTAGATGTCGGGAGCACCATTCTAATTGGCTCCACTCCCGTTGTGAGTGTACGGTCTTCCTGCCATGCTGAAAAATAAACAAAGTAAACATTCATTTACATGGTCATTTAAACGATCTGGTTAGTAATGATATCTATATTGTTTCTAAAAAATATTTCACAGAATGCAAGTGACCTGCATACCATTAAAACCTGTCACGTCCCACTTCCCATTGTACTTGGGAGCGAGAACGTGAGCGGGTTCGCATGAGCTTAAAGAAAAGAAGAAGTAATTTTTTCCTTTCTTCTTTGACTTAAGCACAATAAGTGCTTTTTAGTAATCCAGGTTATTGCATGCGGTGTTCTTAGAAGCAGCATAAATATTTATTACAATTATTCCATCGTTCAAGCAGCGTATACAAATTAATTAAGGCCTAGCATGGCCGTACAATTTATTATGAATGCAACACACCTAAAAACAATAATATGACTAATTAAATAAAAACTGCAGCAAGTCTCCAGTCTTCAGCAGGGAGGACCTCAGCGTCCTCGTAACTCTGATCTGCAGGGTCTACCTCCAGGTTGGGATCCTCAAAAGCAGGGTCCTTAACGTACGTTGTCTCTGAACCTAATATATATTTCATAAATTCCTTTGAAATATATGTCAGCGATAGCTCGACAAGATTTTAAGGTAGTTAAAGTATTAACTTGCCAATTAAGGACACAAAGAGCGTTAGAACATATAAGAAAGCATGTGCATAGCCAAAAGATGAGAACATGCTGAAAGTAATGACATGAGATTCATCAACAATTAATACATGATTTGCATTTTTAAATAATGGTAAAGGTAGTTTGCAAGTTGAGTAATTTTTAGTTGTTCGTGTTAGTGAATAACTCCATGTCCTAGTAGGTATAATGTTCCTGATGCAGCCTATCATCAGGGGTTTACCGTGACGCTGCTTGCCTCTATTAGTGTGGTATGTAGATATACGTAAGATTCTCAAGCTACACTTATGAACACTACTACATGAACCAACCCCACCCCAAAGTGTCTGTCTAGTAATCGACTAGGTTTCACCCCATCTATATTCGATGGTATCACATATGGGCCCCGAGAGTTATGTCATGCTCTCAGCACAATATTTAATTTAGATAACATGTGGATAATAAATTGTTCCAAACAAACTGAAAGAAGATCATTAAAACATTAACATATCATGTCCAATTAATTAATGATAATCAAAGAGCAACTAACATAATGGAAAATGTATAATTTCAGCTGCTAAAGTTGACAAACATAATGGAATAATTCCACGATTATATAAGTTCAAACTATACTTTAATGATAATAAACATTATCACAAGTGTGTTGATGTAACGCAATTAATAACAGTTGATATTTTCCATTATACTGTGCAACATAGTATTTGATAGTTTCAACCACTCAGATCAGAACATTTCATCTTAAAATTTGTATACGATAAACTACTTATCAGTTAGAGGCAAGTTTGGTTCTCAAGGAGATCGTAACGTAAGGCGTGGTTTATCCGCGTCATGGATTTTAATATCAAGCTACAAAATTTTAACCAATTAAAGTATATTAACCATAATCATATATTACACTATTCATATGGTATAATATATATTGTTTCCATAAACTTATGCATATTACATAACCTTACTGATTGCATCACATAATACACTCATATATATAATAATATTAGTATAACACACTGTTTACACACACATATATATGCACTGTTATATACAACTAGCATATATAATTGTTTATATATGAACGAACTTATATAACTGTGGGTTATATATATATATATATATATATATATATATATATATATATATATATATATATATATATATATATATATATATATATATATATATATATATATATATATATATATAACTTATATAATATCACTTACAGTTTACGTTCCTTCGTTTTATGTTTGCTTGCAGGGGTCTCGGTGTGAGCAACGACGGACGATAGAGGTCCAGACGGGTACCGACAGCGGTCGATGACTGCGGCGATCTTAGGCAGCAACATCGTCGAATGCGTGGTGAGTGGCAGAGGCTTCGATGGTCTGCGGGTTTTCTTTTTCGTGAGTTGAGGAGGCTGATCCCATTTGTCGACAGCTTACAGCAGACGAGGAGGAGGAGAACGGTGTAGCTGTTAGGAGAGGCTCAGGTTGTCGGAGTTTGTTGTTGACGACATCGTCGTCGAGCTACGAGGGTTGCAGAAGAAGATGGTAGTCTGGGGAGTTAAGGTCGCTGCCTGGAGTCTTGATGGGCTTGCCTGAGAAGGTGAACAGAGACTCGGGGTAGTGGTAGGAGGAGAAGACAGGGTCACGACTATAGGTGAGGAAGAGGAGGTTGTCGAGGAAAGCGGAGGTCGATAGGTTATTGGCCATAAGAAGTTGATGTCGGGGTTTTGCAGATATGGGTGGAGGTGCTGGCGAACGTGGCTAGGGTTCGATGGTGGGAGGCGAGGCTGTGGGCTTTGTTGCGACAACTGGAGGGAGGTTGATGGACGGCGAGTGGAAGGTGGGGTCGCCGGGGCTTTCAGGTGTGACTAACGAAAATGGAGGGGCTTGGGGTTGGGGTTGTCTTAGGAAAGGAGGTCGTGGGGTGACCTTCATGTTAGGGGTACGTTGGGAGGTGTGACGTAGGCAGACGAGAAGGGAAGCTAAGTGTGTGTGTGTTTGATGAGGGGATCGAGGCGGTGCTGCGTGAGTTGATAGGGGGTTGGTTGCTGTGCTTTTCGAAGGAGAGAGGAGAGTATGAAGGTTGTTGTGTTTGATTTGATTCGAAGAGGAGAACGGGGTGTGTTGCGAAAAATAAGAAGAGGAAGTGGGGTTGAAAGGATTATTTAAGATTTATTACGGTTAAGTAAGATTAGGGAAATATTTTTAGTTAGGATATTTAAGATTTATTTGGATAATATTTGATTTAGTTAATAAATTTAGATTTTATTAGATTTAAAATTAGATTATGAGTATAAATGAAATTAAGATTTGTAAATTACTACGATTTTGCCCACATGCTCAACGTTACCCAAAAATGATAAAATTGATATCAGTGCGATCGTGAAGTCGTGTGAATCACAAATACGGGGTCCGATCATGCATTCGAGCTATGGAAATTAATTAATAAAATCTTAATGCAAATAATCACAAAATTCAATACATTCATAGAAATACACACAAAATACGTATTGATAAATACTTGTCGTTACAATGTTTTACTTTGATGTCTTTTCTTTCAATTGTACTCTCTGATTTCTGTCTGTGTACCTTTTTGCTTCATGTCTGTAGTATGTAATCTTTGCTTAATGAATGTAGTATGTGTTTTTAATTAAAACAAAAAAAACTGTTTTCGGTCAATTTTGTACTTTTAGTCGACTAGTGTATCTGGTTAGTCGACTAATCCTGAACAGTACCCCATTTTGTTAATTTGGCAGGGGGAAATACATGCGAAATTTACGCAAAATCACTTCACATTCAAGAATTTAATTAATTTAATATGCATACATATATTATGGATAATACCAAGTATTCTTGTGATTATTGACAATTCTCATCATTTTTCACTAACACTTCATCAATCTCATTTATAATTAAGACTTAACAATTCCTATATATAAGCCATATATTTAGGGAGAGTAATAACATATTTTTAAAAATTTCTCATATTATATACACTGTTTGTGAAATCATCAAAAAGTGGGAGAATATTGGAAACTCATGACTGCTTATATGGTTTTGATGATACAAACATATTATTCTACGTGTACTAAATTTATCTATGCAGATTTTTTTAGCTCAAATATTGCACATTCAAATAAGACAATCATCAAGTATACTAGTTGCAAGAAGCATCCACTACAAGATGAAGCATATCAATGATATGTTGTATCTTGTAAAAAGAGAAATAATCTTTATTTTTCTCTTGCATATACCTAGAATTTAAAAGTCTTGATGATGATCTTTCTTAGTCGTTTAGGGTTTGTCTTCAAAAAATCAAATCATTGACCAAATTAGTCGACCAGTCCCTCCTGCTAGTCGACCAGTTTAAATATTAAAACATTTAGAAAATTCTGATACTTTGCCATAACTTATTTTTGTGACATAAATTATTTTTGTGACATTAGGGTCACTCTCTTACAAATTTTTAAGTTTCAGATTTTCTAGTCGACTAATAAGTTCTGTTAGTTGACGCCCCCTCCGCGTTTGACGCGCGACGGGTGTGCGCGATATATAATTGGGGGCGTGAGATTTAAATATTTATAACCGCAAGCACACGGTGTTGTAGTGTGGCTTGGGGGTCAACTCAGGGAGGCGTGGTTGTGCTTGTGTCAAGAAGGATCGGATTCACCCCATGGACGAGCTAGCCCGAATCAGATGATGGGTTGTCACAGAAAATGGAATGCGAGGGATAAACAATATGAAGGGAAACCCGGGACTTCGGTTTCCACCCTATCATGCGATTCTCGCTGATACGGCCTACGGGTAGGATAGCGATCGGAATTAGGGTCTAATGGTGAGACGTTGCCTCTAAGAGTGGTACCAGCGTCCCATGGGCCCGATATTCCGGTCGGTGCCCAGGATGATACGCCGGACTTCCTGGGTTCGGTCAGTGGGCATTCCCATATCCATTAACACTGATCGACTCCGGGAGCACTAAGCTCGCAATGATAACTCCCAATGTCTCGTCCTGCCGCTCCCGCACGCTAGGATTCGACGTCTATGCTAAGGGCGTGAGCTATGGCTAGGGGGTCAACCGCCAAGTTTATTCCCCCTTAGCCCAACGGTCAAAGGCGGTCTTTTTCCCGCCGATGACAATAAAACACCCAGCATAACCGATAGATTCCTAATCCCTATCGATTTCCTAGTCCTATGGACGCATCGGGGAGTACCCACGAAGGGGTTTCCACCAAAATCCCAGATTTGGGAACTACTCACACATATTTACTAAAAAGCGATCTAAATCAAAATCGACCGTTAAAAACATGATCAAGCGATTGAAAAGCAGTAAGAGCAATGCTAATAACACTATATTAAAGTTTGGTAAAGATCAGAAACTTACAAATGTCTGAAAAATTACAGCCGTCAAGAGAGAGAAAAAAACAGCAAAAAATAACAACTCCCGTTTCTGGAAAACCTAGGGGTCCTATATATAGAATACGATATCATCCGATCGGTTGAAAAGTCAACCGATCGGGTGACCTGCTGCATTCTTCGACAGCTCAGCATGGGACTTCACCCGGTCATACAGCACGGTCGGTTGAGGGTTGAAGCTGACCGGTTGGATCTTCGTGCCGTCGGGTGAACCGGTCGATTGATCTCTCCGTGTCTTGGCTTCAGAGAATTGGCTACAGATGAACCGATCGGGTGAAGGTCACCCGATCGGTTGGCATTCAGCATCAAATTCCAGAGAGTTGGGACGTCTAAACTGGTCTCTGAACCGACCGGTTGACTTTCCGCCCGCTCCAGCTTGTGTCCGGGTGGTGCACGCATGCATCACCCCATCGGTTGGAAGTGACCAACCGGTTGGATGAGGGGCTGAAAGATGCTATCTTCGTCATTTGACCCCCTGGATCACGCGTGACTCCTCCCGTTGCTCCGGGGACTCATGATATCTTCGTTATATGTCCCCTACGCCGGTAAACTCCTGCAAAATACAAAAAACACGGAAAAGTGAAAGAAAACAAGAAAACACGAGAAAACGAATACAAGACTACAGAAAATAGCGGAAAAACACAAAAGAAGACATGCGTGAATATATGAAATATAAACGCACGTCAAAATCCCCCAAGCTGAACCCTTCCTCGTCCTCAAGGAAGACGAGTGAGAGTAAGAGCTCGGAGGGAGAAAATAGAGAGGAAGAGAGGAAAGGAGAAAATTAAAAAAAAAATCCTAAATCGCCCGTCAGAGCTAGCAAAAATAAAAAACATACATCAAGCTAACAAACGCCAAATCACATGACTAAACCGAGGAATACGAGTCCAGACAAATGCAGTGGGCCCACACCGTGAAGCGCGAGTGAGTGTGGTCGTGTGCTAGCAAATTGTGTCACTATCTACATTGTGCAATAAGCTCCATATACACAAAACCAAGAAATGACCCAAATATCGATTCGATTTGAATTAAGCGGTGAATATATGGCTCAAGCATGCAAGAGAAGAATATGAGAATAGAAATGCATCATGCGTCATGGACTCCACAGCTAGGGGCTCGGACATCACCATAATATCACCTAGATAATAGCTAGAAATTCCCCACTCCAAGTGTTTTCAAAAGCGATGGGGGTTGAGATGATGTGGAGTAGAACACTCGGTGCAAATTCTCGCCTTCCCTTTATTCTCGGTAAGTAGGAAAATATTCACACTAATAAATTTTTTTGGTTTTGGATATATGTATTTTTTTTCACTTTTTGGCTATACAATTTTCTCTTTTCTTTTCTTTTTGGGTTTTTTCTTTCTTTTTTTTGAATTTTTGGGTTTTTGGCTATACACATGTGTACTCTCCCAAGTGGGAGAACGGTACACGACGAGGGGGTTTGCACCAAGTAAAACAAAAAAGAAGTCGGATTCTAGACACTTGGGCAAGGGAGATATTTCACTAATCAGAGCGTAGGCTAAATGGGTTATCCTAGTCCTAACTGTGGAATCCCGACACATGCAAAATGAAGCATACGATATATATATTCATGCATATAGAAGCAGATAGGAGAAGCAAATACCGCATATTCAAATCGAAACATGATAATCTAGGGGTCATTCCTGAACAGGTATATAAAATAAAATCACAAAGTAGAAGCACACCAAACAGCTAGTCACGACGCACGACTCACAAAAAAGCAAAATGGACCCACGATGCATGAAATGCAGGAGGACTCGACTTCCTAGGGTTAGTGAATGTGATTATCGATGCCATGCTAGGTGTGTGTGATTTTGAGGCAATTCATCATAGGGTTCATCTCTAGGAGAAGGAGATGAAAAAGAAGAAAAGAAAAATAAAAACACGATGAAAAGGACTCAAAAACGAAAAAGAAAGACTCAAATGATGCACAAAGTGTGACTCCCCCAAGCTGAAGTTTGCATTGCCCTCAATGCAAGAAAAGTGAATACGGGAGGGCAAAGAAAATGGGGGGGAATACGCACCGACACAAAAAAATAAGAAAGACAAGAAAAACACACAAACGGAACTGAAAATAAAGAAAAATCATACTACGCGACATATAAACAGAAAATAAAAGAAGTAAAAAAGGAAAATCACACGACACGACAAATAAACAAACACACAAAGAAAACCGACACACGACAATAAACACACAAAGAAAATGTAGGGGGGAGGTCAATCGGAGTCGCTTGCGGTAGAATGGTAAGGAGATGGCGAGGAGGGTGGTGAATAATGGTAGAAGGAATCCTCCGAGGATGAAGGAGAGGGTGTGCGAATAGGAGAAGGAGGAGCAACAGGTAGGACAACCGGAGGATCGGGATATATTGGTGGATCGTGGTGGATGATGGTGGGACGGGGTGGACCGACACACGGGTGCCAATCGGGAGGATCCATGGGTGGGAAGTGAACGAGTGAAGCGTACCAAGGATCTGGGTAGAAATCCCAAGGTAGGTGTGAAAGGCGTAGAGGGAAGCGCTCCGAAGATGAGGGTGGGAGGATGGCAAAAGGAGTGTAGGCAGGACTATGGAGGTAGGCTGCACGATCCTCCCCAAAAGGAGTAAGCATACCGATAGAGATCAAGTAGTCGCGATCGATACGGGTACGTCCCGAGACAATAGGGAGGTCGGGGGGGGGGGGGGGGGGGGGGGGGGGGGGGGGGGGGGGGGGGGCATCCTCAAGACACAGCTGACAATAAGAGTGACAATTCCCCCACAGCAGATAGAGCCAGAAGCTGCACGGCTGATGGATAAGAGCTCGTGGACGATCCAATGAGCGGTGTTTATGGGTAAAGGGATATTGCCATGAATCCGGTCATGGGACATGGCATAGAGAAAGAGCAGCTCATCCATAGATACCACAGATACATCAACACGAGCGAAAATGGTGTTGGCAAGGAAGCAGTGGGTGAAACGGTAGCAAGGGTGTATGATGTAGGAGGCGAGGGCTACCGCTGGAAAGGAGGTATATCGGGTGAATCGTTGCCAAACACCATCAGCCCGGAAGTAAGAAAAGGTGTCAGAACGATCATGAGTAGAGCATTCAACATGGTTATCGGGGTTAGGGAAGTGCAGAATGTTGTTAAGCGTGTCGAAGCTCATGGAAAAATCACAATTGAAGGCCCGGAAGGTGAAACCATGATCAGACACCTCGAGAGAACTGAGGAACTCAAGTGTGAGATTCCTGTGTGTATTGGCTTGGGTCCACAGAAGATAATCGCAACCTATGAAGCGAAAAAGTGTACAGACGCCCCTAAAGAGTCCAAGGAATTGTAGGGTGGGGAAGTCGACGAAAAGAGTAGGTCGCATAGGGCGATGAAGAAGGGCTTGTAAGCGATCGGATTGCTCCTCAGACGAAGGGTTTATGCCGAGGAAAGATGGGGAAAAGGGACCGTATAGGGGATGTCTGCATGACGATGAGGCTATTTCCTTTCCCTTCCCGGACATGGGGATGGCGCGGGGAAGAATGATGGGGCGTGATATGGTGTCTATGAAGATGATGAAGGAGAGAAAGCGTGCAAACACAAATTCAAGACATTTCAAAAAAATGAAATAAATGTGAAGAGTGGAAAGAGGTTACCCATAAACGTTGTAAGATCAAGCACCCGAAAGACCCCACGTAATATAGGGAAGCGATTTGGAAAGCCGCCGCTCGTTGATCCGACAAGAATCGCAATTTTCAAAAATTTGGGGGTTAGGGTTAGGGTTTGGACGTTTGATGAGGGAATGTTGAAGATGGGGAGGGTGGCGATGGAGGGGGAGTATGGGAATGAGTGGGGATGAAGATTTAGGGGCATTGGGGTAGATGGAGGAGATTGATTCGACAGATGGAAGTGGAGAGACGCGCGTTTGGGGGGTTTGGGGGTTGGGTGGTCGAAGCCACGCAAAAGGATGTATATATAGGGGCGAAAACCAACCGATCGGGTGGATTTTCACCCGATCGGTTGGATAAGTTCGAAAATTTTTCCTTCGGCCAACAGCTACAGGTGAATCGATCGGGTGAAGATCACCCGATCGGTTGACCTCTTCTCAAATCTACCCGAGAATATTGTGACTTTCTACCCGGTCAGTCACACGACTGCCGCATCACTCAACCGATCGGTTGATATATCGCCCAAATTTCCCGAGAGTTCAGCCCATCTCACATGGTCAACCACCCGGTCTCAGCTCAGCTTCACCCGACCGGTTCACAAGGGGAGCAGATACAGCCATCGTCTGATACGTCTCACCTGATCGGTTGAATAACCACCCGATCGGGTGAGGCCTAGTTTCGTGCAAAAATTCACAAATGGCCTAAGTTTCTTGACCGATGATCCCGCGGCTGGATTAATTTATTAAACTAGAAAAAATTAAGCTAAAAATAAGCCTAAAAACAAAGGGGAGAGTTTAGAACATGGGTTGCCTCCCATGAAGCGCTTTTGTTTAACGTCGTTTGCTCGACGCCTCATACGGTGGTCAATTAGGATCCGGAGGGTTTGAGGAAGAGTTATCGGTCGTTGAGAGTCTGACCAGAGAGAATGCTGGTTCTCCTACCGTATAGTGTTTAAGGCACTGTCTGTTGACTTTGAATGGCTCATCTCTTCCTATTATCTCGATAGCCCCATGCTGGAAGACCTTGGTGACGCGGAAGGATCCCGACCACCTTGACTTGAGCTTTCCAGGAAAAAGCTTCAGCCTTGAGTTGAATATGAGAACTAAGTCTCCTTCCTTGAATTCTCTCTTCAGGATGCGCTTATCGTGCCACCGCTTCAGCTTCTCCTTGTAGATCCAGGCGTTTTCATAGGCATTGAGCCAGATCTCGTCGAGCTCGTTAAGTTGAAGCTGTCGATGACATCCAACCTCCTTGGCGTCAAAGTTTAGGTTCTTGATTGCCCAAAACGCCTTGTGTTCCAATTCCACGGGGAGATGGCATGCCTTCCCGTAGACAAGCCGGTAGGGGGTCATCCCGATCGGAGTTTTAAATGCAGTCCTGTAAGCCCAGAGCGCGTCAGGAAGTTTTGATGACCAATCCTTCCTAGAGTTGGCCACCGTCTTCTCCAGTATGCTTTTAATCTCCCGGTTAGAAACTTCCACTTAGCCGCTAGTTTGCGAGTGGTAGGCGCGCCCGACTCGGTGTTGCACCCCGTACTTCATGAAGAGAGCTTCGAATTTCTTCTCTATAAAGTGGCTCACTCCGTCACTGATTAAAATACAAGGCACACTGAACCGCGGGAAGATGTTGTTTTTAAAGAACCTGGCAACCACTCGGGAATCATTAGTAGGACTGGCTATCGCTTCAACCCACTTCGATACGTAGTCCACGGCTACCAAGATATACTGGTTCCCAGAGGAGGAGGGGAACAGTCCCATGAAGTCGATTCCCCACACATCGAAGATCTCTACCTCTAAGATGTAGTGCTGAGGCATCTCGTTTCTCTTGGAGACGTTCCCCGTCCTTTGGCATTTGTCGCAGGCTTGGACATAAGCGTGGGTGTCCTTAAATAGGGTTGGCCAGTAGAATCCGCTCTGGAGGATTTTTGCAGTCGTCTTATAGGTGCTCACATGCCCTCCATATTGCTGATTATGGCAATGAGATATTATGGAGGTCACCTCAGTCTCAGGAATGCACCTTCGTATCACCCCATCGTTGCAGGTCTTGTACAAATGGGGGTCGTCCCAATAAAATTTTCGAACCTCATGGAAGAATTTCTTCTTCTGCTGATAGCTCATGTTGTGGGGGACGATGGCACAAGTCAGATAGTTTGCGATGTCGGTGTACCAAAGGGTCCAGGAGGAAGAGACGGAGAAGATATGCTCATCAGGGAGCGAATCATCAACCGGAGTAGCATTCAATTCGAGGGTAGGCATTCTGGACAGGTGATCGGCAACGACATTCTCCGCCCCCTTCTTGTCTTTGATTTCCAGGTCGAATTCCTGGAGGAGGAGAATCCATCTAATGAGCCGCGGCTTAGCCTCTTTCTTGCTTAATAGGTATTTGAGAGCCGCGTGATCAGTGTGCACGATCACCTTCGCCCCAACGAGATATTGCCGGAACTTGTCCATCACGTAGATGACCGCTAGCAATTCCTTTTCTGTGGTTGTGTAATTTCTTTGGGCAATGTCAAGGGTCTTGCTCGTATAATATATCACATGCAGATTTTTATCCTTCCTCTGCCCCAAGACGGCTCCAACGACGTAATCACTAGCGTCGCACATTAGTTCGAAGGGTAGATTGTAGTCCGGTGGCTGAATTATGGGTGTGGAAATCAAGACTTGCTTAAGAAGGCGGAAGGCTTCCATGCACTCCTTGTTGAAGATGAAAGGTGCATCCTTCACGAGGAGTTGGGTCAGTGGCCTGGAAATCTTGGAGAAGTCTTTTATGAAGCGGCGGTAAAATCCCGCATGCCCTAAAAACCACGGACTCCTCGAAGATTGAGTGGTGGTGGAAGATTTTCAATCACCTCAACTTTTGCCTTATCAACCTCAATTCCCCTCGAAGAAATGATGTGTCCCAGCACAACTCCTTCTTGGACCATGAAATGGCATTTCTCCCAGTTCAGGACCAGACCCTTGTCTTGACACCTCTCCAGGACTTTAGTTAGATTGCTGAGGCATGAGTCAAACTTAGTTCCATAGACGGAAAAATCGTCCATGAAAACCTCCATGATGTCCTGGGAGTAGTCGGAGAAGATTGTGGACATTAGTCTTTGGAATGTAGCTGGGGCGTTGCAAATCCCAAACGGTATTCTTCTATATGCATATGTCCCAAATGGGCATGTGAAAGTAGCCTTCTCCTGGTCATCGCTATGGATAGGGATTTGAAGAAATCCGGAGTAGCCGTCCATGAAACAGAAGTAGTTGTGCTTCGCCAGCCTCTCTAGCATCTGATCAATGAATGGGAGAGGGTAGTGATCCTTCCTCGTGGCCTTGTTCAGCTTCCTATAGTCTATGCACATTCGGTACCCTGTGACGGTCCTAGTAGGTATGAGCTCGTTCTTCTCATTATGAACCACCGTCATTCCTCCTTTCTTGGGTACGACGTGCACCGGGCTAACCCAGTGACTGTCGGAGATAGGGTATATGATACCGGCATGTAGAAGCCTAACAATCTCCTTTTTGACCACCTCCATCATTATAGGATTTAGTCTCCGCTGCGGCTCAATTGAGGAGGCTTGCTCATCCTTAAGTAGTACTCTATGGGAGCAGAGGCCCAAGCTAACTCCTTTCAAGTCTTCAATTGCATACCTGAAAACACCCTTAAACTCTTTCAAAACACCAAGAAGTTTGGTCATTTGGTCTTCGGGCAGCGAGGAGTTCACTATGACCGGCAGGGTCGAGCCCTTCCCCAAATATTCATACTTTAGTCCCAGGGCAACTCTTTCATTTCAACCTCATGAGGTCCCGACGCATATTTCTCAAGCTGAGCATCTTCTACTGAAAGGACTTCTTCGTGGATTTCTTGAAAGACAGCATCCGGAACTTCACTCCCAGCCGTGGTTCCGCATGGCAAAGTCTCGCAAGGTATCATGGGGATAACCAAGGAAGGCATTGGGTCTTTTTCAAGCTCATAATAATTATCCAAGAAGAAGGCTTCGAAGTGAAAACAGGTTTCAACAGTCGATGGTTCCCCACTATTGCTTCTAGCTTCCTCATTGTCCAAAGATCCGGGATGCTCGATAGAAGTCTGCAAGGAATAAAATAGTTCCTGTCCAACGTAACTGACAGACTCAGCCTGATGGTTCTCCCGACAAAACTCCGCGAACATTCCTTCCTCACCAAACTCGGAACCAGGCATGTCGATATACGCCACTTCATCATGAGGAAGGAGAGTTGTCGTGACAACATGCTGCTGCATATCATGATTCCTCCTCTGATTTTCCACAGCGGCAGTCAGAAGGGATAGTATATTCGAAGCATTAGGGATTCTGCTAAGCTTTGTGCCAAACATCGGATGTGGTGTGAATGATCCCAGATATCGCCCGAAACGGCACGCATCATCCTCGTCGCTCGAGCAGAAAACCTATAAGAAGGGAGAGAGAGAGAGAATTGCATATATAGCAAACACGTCAAAAGTATGGGTTGCATAAACGGGAGGCAAGGAGTAGCGATGGCAGCACGACGACTCAGTAAATCAATTCTATACAACTAATATTTACAGTATGTACAAGTAAAATCAAAAAGTGTAGAATGCGAAAATTATCGCGGATAGAGATGTGAGCTAGACTCAAGGGTTTATGAAATCCTAAAATAACAAGCACGTTGCCTCCCCGGCAGCGGCACCATAAAGCTTGACGCCCCCCGCGTTTGACGCGACGGGTGTGCATGATATATAATTGGGGGCGTGAGATTTAAATATTTATAACCGCAAGCACACGGTGTTGTAGTGTGGCTTGGGGGGTCGAACTCAGGGAGGCGTGGTTGTGCTTGTGTCAAGAAGGATTGGATTCACCCCATGGGCGAGCTAGCCCGAATCAGATGATGGGTTGTCACGGAAAATGGAATGCGAGGGATAAACAATATGAAAGGAAACCCGGGACTTCGGTTTCCACCCTATCGTGCGATTCTCGCCGATACGGCCTACGGGTAGGATAGCGATCGAAATTCGGGTCTAATGGTGAGATGTTGCCTCTAAGAGTGGTACCAGCGTCCCATGGGCCCGATATTCCGGTCGATGCCCAGGATTATACACCGGACTTCTCGGGTTCGGTCAGTGGGCATTCCCATGTCCATTAACACTGACAGACTCCGGGAGCACTGAGCTCGCAATGATAACTCCCAACGTCTCATCCTGTCGCTCCCGTGCGCTAGGATTCGACGTCTACGCTAATGGCATGAGCTATGGCTAGGGGGTCAACCGCCAAGTTTATTCCCCCTTAGCCCAATGGTCAAAGGCGGTCTTTTTCCCGCCGATGACAATAAAACACCCCGCGTAACCGATATATTCCTAATCCCTATCGATTTCCTAGTCCTATGCACGCATCGGGGAGGACCCACGAAGGGGTTTCTGATCTATCCAAAATGTAACTCCGAGAACAACCAAGTATGGCGCAATTTACAAGGAGATAAATCCCTGGTAATGGCGCCAAAAACTTGATCGGCCCCGGATATACACCCGGAGAACGATTGTAGTTTTACCGCAAGCGCACGGTCAAGTGGCGAGCGGGTATCGAACATGAGGAGGTGGTTTTGGCTCCAATCTATCCTAGGTTGGTTTGACTACGAATGTATTATTGGTGTAGATGGTTATAGAATGATGTAATGACAATGGTGATGGATGTCGGTGTCGGTGATAAAGATGTCGGTCAAAATCGATTCAAATACAATATAATAAAAGTGTCTAGGGCTAGGAAATTTCCACTACGGATCGTCATACATCATTATAAATAGTAAATCTCAATATTACTATACTTGTGTTGAGGTGAACTAGTCGTAGCTGAATAGAGAACCAAGCTCACGCTCTCGCGCTATTGCCGGTCTATAGAAACCTAGGCTAGGGCCCAATCTCTTGCAAACCCTAGCCTAAGCCGCTAGCATTAGGATCGACATCATCGTTCAATCGCCCCTCGAGCCCACTCTTGTGCAAACTCGAGTTACAATCTAGGTCGTGATAGTTCGTATTCGTCCAATCTCTTGCAAATGAATATGGGTATAGATTTATAATAAAAATCCTAGCTTTGGTCCAATCTCTTACAAACCAAGTCTAGATAATCTCGATTATAAACCTAAATCGAATATCTAGGCCTTCCCATCGATTAGAATCCAATCTCTTGCAAACCCCAATCGATGGAAATCCCTAGCTATCCGTAATAAATCGATCACAACCTAACCTCCTAAAAATTCTAGCAATTTAGAAATTCATTCATCACAAATCTGAAATTAGATCCATAGGATTCATCCCCATGCCCTAGAACAACAAATCTACTCAGGCATAGCAATAACGATATGAGAATCAATAAAAATCATTGCTTGCATACAAAAAGATAGAAAAAAATATTCAAATAACAAGAACAAAATACTTAGCTTTGATGAAGATCTTCAATCCAAATACAAGCTTTTAGATCCAAGAGGGGGCCTAGGGCATGGCCTAGCCTCTAAAACAATCACTAAGAAAACATCATGGGAACTCCCTCTAATGACGGCTACTACCCTCTTAAATAGCCCCCAAAAAAACCTAACAAAATTGCCCAAAAACCCTCTGAAACCCGCGCCCAGAACTAAATCTGCGCGTAACTTAAATTCTACGCCAGTCGCGACTCGGTCGAGTGGACAGCTCACTCGGTCGAGTGGGAATTCCTGCAAAATTTCCAGAGAACAGCACTCTGTCAAAAACGGGCAAAAACTGGTCACTCGGCCAAGTGGGAATCTCACTCGGCCGAGTGACACTGACATGCGAATTCCAGCACTGCAGCATCGACTTGCAGAAATTCCCCAGATTTCATCCGACCTCCGATTGATGTGTTCTTAGCGGCGTTGGTACCGTCATGAAGTATACTATCCATAAAAAATATTAGAAAAATACTTTGACCTCTGGAATGATAGCAGATTTCAAAAGAGTGGAAGGCTATCTGAAAATCTGGGCGCTCGTGTCATCGGCTTCACTCGGCCGAGTGGGATTCTTCACTCGGGCGAGTGGACTTCTCTACTCGGCCGAGTAGGTCTTCTAATATTCTCCCCAGAATTCCAGAGAGTCGGCTTTGATTTCTTTCAGAAGTTCTGACTCACTCGGGCGAGTGGCAATCTATACTCGGCCGAGTGGATGTAACCACTCGGTCGAGTACATTGTGGCTTATGATCCCTTCGTATCAGTTGTACTCGGCCAAATGCGCTTCTTCACTCGGCCGAGTGGGCTATGTTAGTTGGCTGAGTGGCCTGTTTCTGGAGTCAACTCTTCTTCTCCTCGCCTCTTCATCGATTCTATCGATTTCCTTCTTCTTCCACTCATCTTCCAGCGCCGTTAGCTCCTCGATAGAGCCATGGGCGACGCTCCGGTACATGTGCAAGTCCTTTACGCTCATTTTTACTCCCGATTGCTCTATATTTCCTGAAATCTGACAAAAACAAGAAATAGTGAAAAGTAACGCAATATCGTCGAATACTCGTGGAAATCGCAATATGAGCAATCGAAATGACGTGAAAACATGCAGAAAAAAGGTGTAAAATATGGACCGATCAAAATCCCCCAAGCTTGCCTCTTACTTGTCCTCGAGGAAGATAAGTAAAGAGACGAACTCGGGACATGAATACAAAGGAAATGAAATGAAAAAGAAAGAAAACGAGGTGGAAGGGGTCGCTAGATTATTCTCTCAGATCTCAAGCCATAAGCTACACATCACGATAACTCAGAAAATACGAATCTCATGCTATAAAGAATTCATATCTTATTTAAGCATGGTCCTTGCAAGCTTTTAAGAACAAAGGAAGGGACTCCCTAAATTCATGCAATCAACTCATATTCACATCATGAATTTCATAGAAAATAATATACAATTCATTGGCGATGCACTTTTCAATCAAAAGTTATAAATGAAGCATATAAGATACACACCAAGCATGCAATAGAGAATAGAATAAGAGTCATGGCATTCACATATTTATTTCAAATCATGAAAAATCTCCATATCTAATATATTTTGCAAAGTCTAAGCATTATCGAATATTCCCATTCATGCACGTCTCCACTCTAAGGTCATACTCACTCATTTGGTCAAATGAATTCACTCCCCCCAAGCTTAGCTTGAGGCATCGCATCTAAAGGAATATGATAGTGGAAAATGGGATTTTTGCCTTGGGTTTCCCAAGTATTTTGTGGCTCCAATAATGAGATAGAGAAATATCTTTCTTTTTCTTTTTGACCTTTTTGTTTCTCATTTTTCTTTTTGGATTTTTGTAGGAGCTATTTGATTTGTATTTTTTGGTTTTTGGCTCCTTTTTGGCCTTTTGGAATTTTTGGAGCAACCTTTTTCTTTTGTAGGGATTTTTGGGAAATAAATGCGATATAAGTAGCTTTAGGAGGTGAACTCAAGTGACATGTAGATAATAAAAAGATATATATGGAGAAAGAAATAATGTAGCACTCGGTTCACTCTAAGATGTGCACGAACGGTTCAATAAAATAATACTTCAACTAAAACTCATATGTAAGCATGGATATTCTCAATCATTTCAATAAATAGTGAAGTCAAGCAGTAAAGTTTACAACCATATTAGGCATGCAACAGAAGGTGAACAATAAAACTGATGCTTCAGATATACTAATGATGCGTAAAATCTTGGTGCATTTCCAACAAAAGCATACTAAACACTAATCAATACATTCATCTTCAATTAATATCATGCATTCATATAGAGGAATCATCAAAAGAATATATAAGCAAGCACATGGATAGCAAGACTATGGAATACTCAAAGTAGCATGGCAAGGAATAATAAGCATCGTGATGGTTGGTAAAGCAATAAGAGATATCATCATACAAAACTCATCTAGCGGAAGAAGAGAAAGGAAAATAAAGAAATAAAAAATAAAAGAGATGAAAGAAAAGAAAAACAAGCACACAACATGATGCATGAACACACATAAAAGGAAAATAAGATGGAAAATTCAAAAAGATTATGCAAAATTTTGAAAAATTCTAAAAAACCCTAAAAATAAAGTAAAAGTGCAACTAGATGGCATGGAAATGCACTCCCCCAAGCTTAAACTTCACATTGTCCTCAATGTGATCATAAAAGGAAAAATATGAGGAACAACGATAAATATGAGGGAGGTGAATGAAAAATGATGAAATGAATGACATGAAATCCTAATGCAACTACATGCACATGCAATGATGCATGAGAGCGCTTTCCCCCAAGCTTATGCTAAACAATCCTATTCAAATGACTCGATCAAAAATGTCATGGCTTTGCTAAGCGAGATTGAGTCAAACGAATAAGAATGTGAGTATTCACTTGAAAGAAATGCTCGATGGGTGGTGAGCAAAAAGGATGTGACACAACAAAATATAAAGCGGGCAATTAATATATATAATGGGTTTGGGGTGTAAAAAATTTTTGTTGCCGTCATATGAGGTAATATTTATTCAAGCAAATCTATACGGTCCTCTCGCTGTCGAGAGAATTCATGTTTATTTAAAGGATAAAAATTTCTACACTACTGGATTGATATCACCTATAGCAAAAGGCGGATCCAGTATCTTTGCCAGTGTAGGCAACTGCTCCAACTGCTCTTTCTGTGGCTCTGCCAAGCGCGTGTGTCTATGAACACCAACGAACTCCAGCAATTCATCCTCCAGCATTTCCACAAGGACTCCACCTGTACCCTGCAGAGAATAGGATGCATCAGTTCGCTGCAGAAATTTCACCCTCATAATAAAAGTATTCCAAAGAGGATCGTCAATAGAAATATATGAAATAAATAGTGGTTGACGATAGTTCCCTAGAAATAATTCAATATCCTCTTGTGATTTGATAGCTATCTTCGTGGTGTGCTCTCTCAGCTGCTCAGGTAAATCTGGATCAAAGGTGTGGACCTCCTCGATAGGCTCGTCAAACTGTGACACGTCCAAGCATACCTCCGGTCCATAATCGTATGTGTGCTGCAAAAGGTATGACGTGTCAAAAATATCTGAATCAAAATAAATATCGAATGGAATGCATGATTCAGAAATGGAGTGGGTAAAAATATCTCCCTGAGTGGGAGCAGTAAGCTCTGTGGGATAGTCCTCGACGTCAGTGGAAGGATGAGGTGGCTGTGGGAGCTCCAATGGAGGAGGGTAGTGCTCGGGATCTTTATGAATGGCTGTGTCCTCATCCCGATGTACGACCTCCTCGGTGATAAGCTTTGGCTCTGTGTGTTAGGCCTCCTCAAAAGCATGCTCTGGCTTCGCATATGAGGCCTCATCGTCAATATGCTCTGGCACGACAGTGTGCTCCTTTGCCTTCTCATCAACTATCAATGTAGGCTCTCTCTGGAATGGTGATGCTGGCTGCTCATATGTGTCAACTTGTGGGGATGTGTCATGTGGAGGGGAATTCCCACAAGCAATCCGAAAATATAGTCTATCCCCATCAAGACTGACATGGATGTCCTCCTCAATTGTTCCTGCAGCTGAAACACGGTTCATAACAAAATCTGCAAATCGTCGCTCAAATGCATCACCTGCTGTAATTCTCTCTGAACCGCTGAACCTCACTGACTCCAAGAGGCCCTCCAATAATCTCTGAAATGCGTCCTCCTCTGGATGCGCACATGACTCAGTTTCTGCTTCCCCCACGGCCTCTTCGTTCATCCATTCTTTATATGCACTAGTTGTATCGTAGGATGTGGGATCGATGACGACACATTCTGGCACTGGCAATATGATCGGTGATGCTTCTTGCCCATAATATGAAGAAGCAGAACTGATATCTTTGGAAATCTCTGCAACCTTAAGCTTGAGCGCATTCATTTTAAGTACCCTCTTCGTCCATTCCAATTGAAGGTTGCTCTTATCAAGCCTGGCTTGTTCAATCTGGTGTGCATGCATCTCATCAAAATTTTTTTCTCCTGTCTGAGCACTCTGATCATAATAGTATTCTCCCATCTGAGCACTCTGATCATAATAGTATTCTCCCATCTGAGCACTCTGATCAAAATCTATGGTCCACGTAGTATAATCCATAGCACCTGATCAACAAAGATAAATACCTGGAGAAAAATATCAGTGGCACAAAAGAATATAGAAATGATAATAATGGTGGCGAGGGTGAAAATTTCTTTTTGTTAATTTTTTTCTTTGTAGTCTAATCAACCAAATTGTAACAAATTGGCACCCAACGAAAAACACCTCCCCGGCAACGGCGCCAAAAACTTGATCTATCCAAAATGTAACTCCGAGAACAACCAAGTATGGCGCAATTTACACGGAGATGAATCCCCGGCAACGGCGCCAAAAATTTGATCGGCCCCGGAAATACACCCGGAGAACGATTGTAGTTTTACCGCAAGCGCACGGTCAAGTGGCGAGCGGGTATCGAACAAGAGGAGGTGGTGTTAGCTCCAATCTATCCTAGGTTGGTTTGACTACGAATGTATTATTGGTGGAGATGGTTATATAATGATGTAATGACAATGTTGATGGATGTCGGCGTCGGTGATAAAGATGTCGGTCAAATATCGATTCAAATAAAATATAATAAAAGTGTCTAGGGCTAGGGAATTCCCACTACGGATCGTCATACCTCATTGTAAATAGTGAATCTCAATATTACTAGACTTGTGTTGAGGTGAACTAGTCGTAACTGAATAGAGAACCAAGCGCACACTCTCACGCTATTGCCGGTCTATAGCAACCTAGGATATGGCCCAATCTCTTGCAAACCCTAGCCTAAGCCGCTAGCATTAGGATCGACATCATCGTTCAATCGCCCCTCGAGCCCACTCTCATGCAAACTCGAGTTACGATCTAGGTTGTGATAGTTCGTATTCGTCCAATCTCTTGCAAACGAATATGGGTATAGATTTATAATAAAAATCCTAGCTTTGGTCCAATCTCTTGCAAACCAAGTCTAGAGAATCTCGATTATAAACCTAAATCGAATATCTAGGCCTTTCCATCGATTAGAATCCAATCTCTTACAAACCCCAATCGATGGAAATCCCTAACTATCCGTAATAAATCGATCACAACCTAACCTCCTAGCAATTCTAGCAATTTAGAAATTCATTCATCACAAATCTGAAATTAGATCCATAGGGTTCATCCCCATGCCCTAGAACAACAAATCTACTCAGGCATAGCAATAACGAAATGAGAATCAATAAAAATTATTGCTTGCATATAAAAAGATAGAAAAACAAAGATTCAAATAACAAGAACAAAATACTTAGCTTTGATGGAGATCTTCAATCCAAATACAAGCTTTTAGATCCAAGAGGGGACCTAGGGCATGGCCTAACCTCTAAAACAATCACTAAGAAAACATCATGGGAACTCCCTCTAATGACGGTTACTACCCTCTTAAATAGCCCCCAAAAAACCCTAATAAAACTGCCCAAAAACCCTCTGAAACTCGCGCCCAGAACTGAATCTGCGCGTAACTTAAATTCTGCGCCAGTCGCGACTCGGCCGAGTGTAAAGCTCACTCGGTCGAGTGGGAATTCCTGCAGAATTTCCAGAGAATAGCACTCTGGCAAAAACGGGCAAAAAATGGTTACTCGGCCGAGTGGGAATCTCACTCGACTGAGTGGAAATGTCACTCGGCCGAGTGACACTGACATGCGAATTCCAGCACTGCAGCATCGACTTGTAGAAATTCTCCAGATTTCATCCGACCTCCGATTGACATGTTCTTAGAGGCGTTGGAACTATAATGTAGTCTACTATCCATAAAAAATATGAGAAAAATACTTTGACCTCTGGAATGATAGCAGATTTCAAAAGAGTGGAAGGCTGTCTGAATATCTGGGCGCTCGTGTCATCGGCTTCACTCGGCCGAGTGGGATTCTTCACTCGGGCGAGTGGACTTCTCTACTCAGCCGAGTAGGTCTTCTAATGTTCTCCCCAGAATTCTAGAGAGTCGTCTTTGATTTCTTTCAGAAGTCTAGACTCACTCGGGCGAGTGGCGATCTCTACTCGGCCGAGTGGATGTAACCACTCGGTCGAGTACATTGTGGCTCAAGATCCATTCGTATCAGTTGTACTGGGCCAAATGCGCTTCTTCACTCGGCCGAGTGGGCTATGTTACTCGGCCGAGTGGCTTGTTTCTGGAGTCAACTCTTCTTCTCCTCGCCTCTTCATCGATTCTATCGATTTCCTTCTTCTTCCACTCATCTTCCAGCGCCGTTAGCTCCTCGATAGAGCCATGGGCAATGCTCTGGTACATGTGCAAGTCCTTTAAGCTTATTTTTGCTGCCGATTGCTCTATATTTCCTGAAATCAGACAAAAACAAGAAATAGTGAAAAGTAACGCAATATTGTCGAATACTCGTGGAAATCACAATATGAGCAATCGAAATTGCGTGAAAACATGCAGAAAAAGGTGTAAAATATGGACCGATCAGTTTCCACCAAAATCCCAAATTTGGAAACTACTCACACATATTTACTAAAAAGCGATCTAAATCAAAATCGACCGTTAAAAACATGATCAAGCGATTGAAAAGCAATAAGAGCAATGCTAATAACACTATATTAAAGTTTGGTAAAGATCGGAAAACTTACAAATATCTGAAAAATTACAACCGTCAAGAGAGAGAAAAAACAGCAAAAAATAACAACTCCCGTTTCTAGAAAAGCTAGGGGTCATATATATAGAATACGATATCACCCGATCGGTTGAAAAGTCAACCGATCGGGTGACCTGCTGCGTTCTTCGGCAGCTCAGCATGGGACTTCATCCGATCATACAGCACAGTCGGTTGAGGGTTGAAGCTGACCGGTTGGATCTTTGTGCCGTCGGGTGAACCGTTCGGTTGATCTCTCCGTGTCTTGGCTTCAGAGAATTGGCTACAGATGAACCGATCGGGTGAAGGTCACCCGATCGGTTGGCATTCAGCATCAAATTCCAGAGAGTTGGGGCGTCTGAACCGGTCTCTGAACCGACCGGTTGACTTTCTGCCCGCTCCAGCTTGTGTCCGGATGGTGCACGCGTGCATCACCCGATCGGTTGGAAGTGACCAACCGGTCGGGTGAGGGGCTGAAAGATGCTATCTTCGTCGTTTGACCCCCTGGATCACGCGTGACTCCTCCCGTTGCTCCGGGACTCATGATATCTTCGTTATATGTCCCATACGCCGGTAAACTCTGCAAAATACAAAAAACACGGAAAAGTGAAAGAAAACAAGAAAACACGAGAAAACGAATACAAGACGACGGAAAATAGCGGAAAAACACAAAAGAAGACGTGCGTGAATATATGAAATATAAACGTACGTCATTAGTCTACTAGAAAGGTTTTAATTAGTTATTTTAACTATTTTATTATTTAAATATTATAATCAACCAATGGAAGTTATAACTACTTCAAATAGCTAGTTCCTTACAGTTTCTATCCGTTTATATCAGTTATTTACCGTTTTGAGAAGTTATTTTATCAATAGACATCTCAACAGTCAAATTCTAGGTCTGTATCCCAATTAGTCGACTAGTCCATTACATTATTTGACTAATTTTGACAAAAATTTCCCATAATTTTTTGAAAATTTAGACAGTTGTTAAACGGTCAGAAACTAACTCGTTGGCCTATAAATAGACCCCTAGATCCTTGTCTAAATTTCATGAAAATTTACTCACTCTCTTTTTTCTTAAGTTTACGTTCTCTCTAGAAAGTGTCTGATTTCAAATTTTCATCAGGGAACCTCTGCAGAAATTTTGCCCCTTTAGAAAATCCAATCTTCAAGTTCGTTCTACCACAATTTCTCATCCAGAACCTTGGAGATTCAATCACCTTCCTTGCGTTATAATTCCAACATTATCAAGGCTATATGTGATATTATTTCATACCCTTTCTTTACTTTATTTGGTGAATTTCTTGTTGAAAAGATTGTAGAAGTTTGCAACATGGAGCGTGTTGGCATCTTTGTATGTTGATTACTTGCAGGGAGCAAATGCTATAGTGGATTGAAAACTCTACGGGGTTTAGCACTAGACGTAGGATCACAAGGATCCGAACCAAGATAAATCTCTGTATTTGCATTTACTATTCTTTGGATTGTATACCTTTATTTCCACACTTTAATTGCAATTTTTAGTTACTTTTAATTTTGGAATTTCGTCATGATATACACTATTCCCCATAGTGTATTTGGTATGCCAGGAGATCTAACACTATCTTACTCTCTGACATAGCCCGTTGGTTATGCGACTGCTCACTTTCCACTGCCTCCTCCTCGAAGGAGATTTGTTGTGGCTGTTTCTTCACTCTCCTGGCCCTTATGTTAGGACTAGATCTTCCTACCGATCGTTTGGTAGCGACCGGGCCCACCACTTTGACAACAGACGTGCTTCCACGCATGCACATCATTTGGCCCTATGGTCGTCGCCACTGGGTCTATCTTCTAGTTCTGGCCGTGAACCACATATAGTCCACCGGACCTCGATAGGATATGTCTTAAGTAGATTCATAGTGATTGGTTTCTACCAGGTGCACCTATCCTGCCCATCTATGAGCTTCAGCCTAGATGAGAGGCTGTTGAGGAGGGAGACAGTGATTGTGAGCTTAGTTCCGAGGGAGATCCTGAGAGAGTAGCTGCCACCACCACCACATCTGTTCCTGTAGCGAACATGTCTGTCCCTACCTCTGCTTGTGATCCTACGACCACACCCACCACCACACCTGCTGAGAGTTCTGGGTAGTCCCACCACCATCCCCGAGATTCATGTCCATGCATTATCATCTACACTACCTGATTTTGAGGGTATTCCTGTATCTGACCCTCATATGCCTACTTTTGCTGAGCATATATCTGTTGCTCTTTGTAACGACTGCTTTTCATGTATCTGGATTTAATATAATATAATATATGTTTTGGTGGATTTTCTCCTCTTGTGTGGTTTTCGTCTCCGTAGCTTGCATTTTCGATCGATACGTCGTATTTTCTCGTTTCTTCCTTAGGATCGTCGATTTCAAAGTATGTCATTCGTGACGGACTTCATAACGGTCGTATCTAACTAATAGATCAAGCCTAGGAGTCTTAGGAATCGATCCCGGGGCCCCGCGCTCCGTATCGGAACTTTTGGTGCTTATTAGCCGGTATAAGAAGGGGCACCGACCGACTAGATGACGATCCAGTCGGTCGGCAATCCTTCTTGGACCGACTAGTTAGCTTTCTAAATTTCTCAGGAGTTACTGTTTATCGTTAGTCGGTCTAAGAACGTTGGTTGACCGACTAGGTTGCAAACTAGTCGGTCAGCAATGTTTCTTTAACCGACTAACACATCATCTAAATTTTAGTATCAATGCTGTTCATTCTTAGTCGGTCTAAGTTCATCTTTCGACCGACTAGTTGTTAAACTAGTCGGTTAAGTTTTGTACTCAGACCGACCAATTCTTGGTTCTACTGTACAGTCGAGTTACTGTTTACTCTTAGTCGGTCTAAGAACGTTCATCGACCGACTAGATGCCAAACTAGTCGGTCAGTATTTGTTCATGGACCGACTAACTCTGGAATCCTATTTTCGTTCAGGAGTTACTGTTTGCACTTAGTCGGTCTGCGTTGGTCGACCGACCGACTAGTTGCCAAACTAGTCGGTCAGTGGTTGCTCTTTGACCGACTAACCAGTGTTAAAACCCTAATTTCTGGGCAGCCGCCAGCCCATCCTATTTAAACCCAACCCAATCGTTTTCTTCTTCCCCAACACGACCCAAAACCCTAAAAACTTCCCCCTTCAGCCCCCATCTTCCTCCAAGCTTCATTTCTTCATTCCAAGCCTCAAATCCATCATCCAAACCATCCATTCACTCCATCTACCTCTCATCTTCCCCGAAAATCTCATCAAACCCATCAAAATCCCCAAATCCCCCAAAACCTTAGTTTCCCCAAAGTTCTCCAATCTTTTCCAGATCTGATCCTAGGGTTCCCCGGAGTGTTTCTTCCGTCTCCTCTTGGTAAGAAATCGATCTACCGTTGTTTTATAGCACATTGGTATTTTTATGAAACCCTAATATAATTTCATGTTGTTTGTTGATTGTTCCCCCAAAACAGCGATTTCCCCGTAGATTGGCATCCGTGTGACGAAGTGATCGTCAATCCCCGGTGCTAGGCAAGTGAAACTTGCCACTTAGGGTTTAGGCCATGCTTTAGGCCATTTGCTTGTTGTAGGCGTAAAAGAGGCTAGGCGACAAAATGATACTCGCCTAGGCGCAAATTGGGGAACTAGCTTGACAACGAAGCTAGTTCCAACGCATATAGCATGTTGCCCGATTACCATGTCCTGTTTACTTTCATTAACGGTACGCAACTTAAATGTCATGTCATTGCATCCTTAAGTGATTCTGTGATTGCGTAGCATCGCTACACTACTTGTGTTCCTGGCTCGTGACCAGAAGCGAGCATAATGAGTTGCTAACCCCAACGCTTGATATATTGAATTGTGAACTAAGAATGCGAGCTCCATGTGCGGGGTAACCCCAGGCTCACTAGCTGAGCTCAATGTGCGGGACCCCAGGCTCCATTACGTGTGGGTATAGGGGGTGAGGGTTAAGCGGCCATTCAACTGGGAGTCTGTTTGATCAACAACTGCAGTTGTAAGGCGTAAACTCTTTGGGGTGGGGTAGTGTTTAGTGCCGATCGGTCTGAAATGTTTACCATTCAGCGAAGGGCGTAAACATCTACAAAACAACCGTGAAATGTGATTTGTGTTTAGTGCCGATCGGTCTGAATGTTTACCATTCAGCGAAGGGCATAAACACCTACAAAATGTGAATTGATTGAGATTGATAGTAGCTTGGCTACTCTTGTCTTGTCCCGATGATTGTTCTCTTGTACAAATTGTCTTGCCATGTTTAAATTGTGCACTCATGTTATAACTGCCATACCATGCATACTAAACTGCTAGGTTGCTAGTTGCCTTACTTTCAGTTTCCTTCCTCAAGTCTTTTAGACTTGCTGACATGTGCCCCTTTACTCTTTTGGGTGACGCATGTTAGATCCTGAGCCCGAGTACCTTATTGAGGACGAGGTGTTTGCTGACCCCGAGCCCGAGCTTGTGTTTGACGGGGAGTACGTGGACACGGGGGACCAGTCCTAGTGTCTTCGTTGTGTTTTACTTTTGTTAGACAGTTGTTTTGTTATCGGTGCGTAGCACCTATACTTTGTTATGTCGTTTCTTTTGTTGGCCTTGTTCTGGGCCTTGGACTCTTTTCTTTTAGCCTGGTGGCTTTTCTGGATGTTGAACTTATTTTTTTTTCTTGTTGGACAATGTATGAGAAGGCTAGATTTTATTTCAGTCTCTCCTTGTGTTATTATTGCTATTCTATTGTGGTTACAGGGACCTGCTTATGTATTATTGACGCTTATCGGGTTTGGGGCTTCATAGCTCCACTCCCGTGCGGACCTTTTCGCGTCTCGCCTCCATTTTAGGGAAGCGGGGCGTGACAGGTTTTGTTGGTGGCCCATGCAGGTCCTTCTGTAACTGCGATCTTTGGAATAGCGATAATAATATTAGAATGTCCAATAAATTAAGTTCGACGTCCGATGTCATAAGCTATGAGTCTAATCTGATTCGTTTTCTATGTCACTAGATGGCAGGAAGACGTTTCACCCGTGGTGGGGGTAGTGGCGCGGTCCCTCATGATGAGGAGCCTGAGCGGGAACCCACCAGCGGTGAGATGATGCGGATGATGCTCCAGATGATGCAAGTGCAGCAGGGCGTGCTTCTGCAAGTCCAGAATGCTCCACTTGCTCGAGCTGCCCGGGCTCTTCCGGATGTTCCTCGCTCTGAGCCAGGAGCGAAGCAATTTCGGGAGCTGGGTCCCGCATATTTTGATGATTCTGAGGGTCCTCTGGCTGCCGATGAGTGGATTCGGAACATCGAGGACAATCTGAAGATGGCCAAGATCACCCCGGCTGGATGGGTTGATTTGGCGAAGAGGCAACTCAAGGATAATGCTCGGAATTGGTGGGATGCGGAAGAGAAGTTATTGGTGGAGCCGATAGCTTGGGCTACCTTCAAGGCTTGATTTGATGGTGAGTTCTTCCCGAAAGCTGCCAGGGAGGAGATGCTGCAGCGTTTTATCGATTTGAAGCAAGGGAACTCGTCGGTGGACATGTATCACCAAGAGTTCATGAGGCTGAGTCGGTTTGCACCAAAGATGGTGCAGGACGCTGAGGAGAAGGCTCAGAGGTTCCTGCAGGGGCTTGCTTCGGAGCTCCAGAGTTTTGTGACCTCTTCTGACCGGGAATCTTATCAGAAGGTTCTGGTAGCAGCAAAGAGGCAGGAGCTGCTCGTGAACCAGAGGAGGGGGTCTGCTGTTGGTGCTGGGAAGAGGCCTGTGGAACAGGCGAGAGCTGTGGTAAGACCTGGATTCAGGCCTAATCAGTCTGCTCAGTTTAAGAGGCCAGGAGGGCCTATTCTGAAGATTTGCCATTTCTGCGGCAAGCCTGGCCACGTCAAGGATCAGTGTCGGAAGTTTTTGGGCCAGTGTCTGGTTTGTGGCGATGCTTCCCATGTCGCGAAGGATTGTCGGCATGCGGGTCAGCTGCGGAGGGCTCCTGTTGCAGCTCAGCCGTTGCAGCAGCGAGTGTCTGTTCCTGCTGGTCGTGGAGCCGCTCTTGTTCCGCAGAGGCAGGCTTTTCAGCAGGCTGTTCCGCCGAGGAGGCAGGCTTTTCTGATGACCGCTGCGGAGAGCGCGGCTGTGGATGAGGTTATCGCAGGTAATCCTCAATCTAGCTGTTCCTTTCCTAGCTGGTTTTGATTGTTAGATTGTGTTGTTTGCTTGAACTTGGTTGCTTGCTAGAATAGGGTTTGATTGCTAATTGCTTGTTAGGTGTGGTTTTGGTTTGCACATTTCCTGCACGGGTCCTCTTTGACTCTGGTGCATCGATGTGCATTATTTCTCGGAGCTTCGTGGAGAGGAATTCCTTGTCGACGTCCCCTCTTCCAAAGGGTTGGAATATCGTTACAGGGAATGGTGTGGTCTCGGTGCATCGTGGTTGCAATTCTTGCTCGTTGGTGGTCTGTGGACATGAGCTTTTCGCTGATTTCATTGTCCACGACATCATCAACTATGATGCAGTTCTTGGGATGGACTGGCTTGCGAGCTTCTATGCTACGATTGACTGCAGGAGAAAGAAGGTGGTGTTCGAGATTCCCGGACACCCAGTGTTTGAGTTCAGTCGTGGTAGCAGTTCGCTTGGTCCTATCAGATTTCGGGCCAGGCCGGTGGAGGCTGTGGCTATGCAGATGGAGCTGGAGTGGCCAGCTGTGGTGCGAGATTTTGGCGACGTCTTCCCCGAGGAGATGTCTGGTTTGCTGCCTGATCGAGCTTTGGAATTTTCTATTGATCTTGTTCCAGGTGCGCAGCCGATTTCGAAGGCGCCGTATCGTATGGCACCTGCAGAATTGGAAGAGTTGCGGAAGCAGTTGGATGAGCTTTTGCTGAAGGGTTATATTAATCCTAGCGTGTCTCCGTGGGGAGCACCGGTGTTGCTGGTTAAGAAGAAGGATGGTTCGCGTCGCATGTGCGTGGACTATCGGGAGTTGAATGCGGTGACCATTAAGAATAAATACCCGTTGCCTCGCATCGATGATATTTTTGATCAGCTTGGAGGTTCGAGGGTGTTTTCTAAATTGGATTTGAGGAGTGGTTACCATCAGTTGAAGGTGAGGAAGGGAGATGTTCCGAAGACAGCGTTCAGGACGAAGTATGGACACTATGAGTTTGTGGTTATGCCTTTCGGTGTAACTAACGCGCCCGCAGTTTTCATAAATCTGATGAACCTGATTTTCTACGAATTTTTGGATAAGTTTGTCGTTATCTTTATTGACGACATTCTGATCTATTCGAAGTCAGAGGAAGAGCATGCCTCGCACTTAAGGACGGTGTTGGAGATTTTGAGGAAGCATCGGTGGTATGCTAAGTTTTCGAAGTGCGAGTTTTGGCTGGATCGAGTTGCTTTTCTCGGGCATGTGGTGACTGGAGATGGTATTTCAGTGGATCCCGAGAAGATTCGGGCCATCAGGGAGTGGCCTGTTCCGTCGTCAGCGTCTGAGATCCGGAGTTTCCTTGGACTTACTGGTTACTATCGGCGATTCATTAAGGACTTTTCTCGTATTGCTGAGCCGATGACCAGGTTGACGCGGAAGGATGTTGTTTTTGTTTGGTCGGGTGATTGTGAGGGTGCTTTTGGTGTTCTGAAGGAGAGGTTGACGACTGCCCCTATTCTTGTTGTGCCTGATCGCAGCGGTGGATTTGAGATCTTTTGTGACGCTTCTGGCAAGGGTCTCGGTTGTGTGTTGCATCAGCATGGGCATGTTATGGCGTATGCGTCTCGTCATCTTAAGGTTCATGAGAAGAATTATCCGACACATGATTTGGAGTTGGCTGCTGTTGTGTTTGCTCTCAAGATTTGGAGGCACTTCGTGCTGAGTGAGAAAGTGAAGATTTTCACCGATCACAAAAGCTTGAAGTATATTTTCACTCAAAAGGAGCTCAACATGCGACAGCGTCGATGGTTGGAGCTTATGGCGGATTATGATATTGATTTGCAGTTTCACCCTAGGAAGGTGAATGTGGTTCCGGATGCTTTGAGTAGGCTTCCAGCGGTGATGATTTTGACCTCGCAGTGGAGATTACAGCAGGATTTTTGCGAGTCTGGTGTGGAGATTGTTCTTCCTGGAGAGGCTTCGTCGTTGATGTACATGCAGGTACAGTCGACGATCGTGGATCTGATTAAGGCTGGCCAGGCTGAGGATCCGAAGCTGGTGAGGATTCGGGAGCAGGTGGAAGCCGGTCTGCGGACTGACTTTTTGATTCATGAGGATGGCTCGCTGAGGTTTGGAGCCAGGTTGTGTGTGCCAGCTGGGGATATCAGAGAGGAGCTGATGGTGGAGGCACACAGTTCGCCGTATTCTGTGCATCCTGGTGGCACCAAGATGTACCAGGATCTTCGTCTGAATTATTGGTGGCATGGTATGAAGAGGAGTGTGGCTCGGAGTGTAGCCAAGTGCTTGGTTTGCCAGCAAGTGAAGGTGGAGCATCAGCGTACGGCCGGGTTGCTACAACCGCTTCCGATTCCGGAGTGGAAATGGCAACACATCACTATGGATTTCGTGACTGGACTACCTCGGAGTCCGAAGCAGAATGACGCGATTTGGGTGATCGTAGATCGATTGACCAAATCTGCGCACTTTATTCCGTTCTGAGTGGGACAGTCCACTGAGGCGCTAGCGAGGAGATATATGGAGGTAAAATTCTTTTACTCTCCGTTTTATTTCCTTTTCCTAGTTTGGATAGTGATGTAACGTGAATTGTGCAGGAGATTGTGCGACTTCATGTAGTCCCCGTGAGTATCGTGTCTGACAGAGACACGAGGTTCACATCTCAGTTCTGGCAGAGTTTGCAGAAGAGCTTGGGTACGCGTCTGAGTTTCAGCACGGTGTACCATCCACAGACGGATGGCCAGTCCGAGAGGACGATTCAGATTTTGGAAGACATGCTGATGGCGTGCATGTTGGATTTCAAGGGTTCGTGGGAGAACCATCTACATTTGGTGGAGTTTTCCTACAACAACAGCTTCCAGGCGAGTATTGGCATGGCGCCTTTTGCCGCTCTTTATGGGAGGAAATGTCGATCGCCATTGAGTTGGGATGACGTTGGAGATCGGGAGTTGTTGGGACCTGAGATGATCGTGGAGGCCGTGGATATCGTCAGGAATATTCGGGAGAGGTTGAGAATTGCTCAGGACCGTTTTAAGCATTGGGCGGATGCTAAACGTCGTCCTTTGGAGTTTCAGCCGGGCGACCATGTGTTCTTGAAAATTTCCCCGAATCGCGGTGTGATTCGTTTCGGGAAGCGTGGAAAGTTGAGCCCGCGATACATTGGACCGTTTGACATTTTGGAGAGGGTTGGCGTGGTAGCTTATCGCTTGGCCTTGCCGCCATCTTTGGAAGGAGTTCACAATGTTTTCCATGTGTCGCAGCTTCGTCGATACGTTAGCGATCCGTCTCATGCGGTGGATTTTTCGGAGATTACCGTTCGCCCCGATATGACGTATGACCAGCATCCAGTGCAGATTCTGGACAGGCGTCAGAAATCGCTTCGGAACAAGATTGTCAATCTTGTAAGGGTGATGTGGCGACACGGTTCACCTGGAGAGTCTACTTGGGAGAATGAGGATGAGATGCGAGAGCGTTTCCCACTTTTGTTTTAGGACTCGTGAGTGTTTGGAAATTCCGAGGACGGAAGTTTTCTTAAGTTGGGGAGGATGTAACGACTGCTTTTCATGTATCTGGATTTAATATAATATAATATATGTTTTGGTGGATTTTCTCCTCTTGTGTGGTTTTCGTCTCCGTAGCTTGCATTTTCGATCGATACGTCGTATTTTCTCGTTTCTTCCTTAGGATCGTCGATTTCGAAGTATGTCATTCGTGACGGACTTCATAACGGTCGTATCTAACTAATAGATCAAGCCTAGGAGTCTTAGGAATCGATCCCGGGGCCCCGCGCTCCGTATCGGAACTTTTGGTGCTTATTAGCCGGTATAAGAAGGGGCACCGACCGACTAGATGACGATCCAGTCAGTCGGCAATCCTTCTTGGACCGACTAGTTAGCTTTCTAAATTTCTCAGGAGTTACTGTTTATCGTTAGTCGGTCTAAGAACGTTGGTTGACCGACTAGGTTGCAAACTAGTCGGTCAGCAATGTTTCTTTAACCGACTAACACATCATCTAAATTTTAGTATCAGTGCTGTTCATTCTTAGTCGGTCTAAGTTCATCTTTCGACCGACTAGTTGTTAAACTAGTCGGTTAAGTTTTGTACTCAGACCGACTAATTCTTGGTTCTACTGTACAGTCGAGTTACTGTTTACTCTTAGTCGGTCTAAGAACGTTCATCGACCGACTAGATGCTAAACTAGTCGGTCAGTATTTGTTCATGGACCGACTAACTCTGGAATCCTATTTTCGTTCAGGAGTTACTGTTTGCACTTAGTCGGTCTGCGTTGGTCGACCGACCGACTAGTTGCCAAACTAGTCGGTCAGTGGTTGCTCTTTGACCGACTAACCAGTGTTAAAACCCTAATTTCTGGGCAGCCGCCAGCCCATCCTATTTAAACCGAACCCAATCGTTTTCTTCTTCCCCAACACGACCCAAAACCCTAAAAACTTCCCCCTTCAGCCCCCATCTTCCTCCAAGCTTCATTTCTTCATTCCAAGCCTCAAATCCATCATCCAAACCATCCATTCACTCCATCTACCTCTCATCTTCCCCAAAAATCTCATCAAACCCATCAAAATCCCCAAATCCCCCAAAACCCTAGTTTCCCCAAAGTTCTCCAATCTTTTCCAGATCTGATCCTAGGGTTCCCCGGAGTGTTTCTTCCGTCTCCTCTTGGTAAGAAATCGATCTACCGTTGTTTTATAGCACATTGGTATTTTTATGAAACCCTAATATAATTTCATGTTGTTTGTTGATTGTTCCCCCAAAACAGCGATTTCCCCATAGATTGGCATCCGTGTGACGAAGTGATCGTCAATCCCCGGTGCTAGGCAAGTGAAACTTGCCACTTAGGGTTTAGGCCATGCTTTAGGCCATTTGCTTATTGTAGGCGTAAAAGAGGCTAGGCGACGAAATGATACTCGCCTAGGCGCAAATTGGGGAACTAGCTTGACAACGAAGCTAGTTCCAACGCATATAGCATGTTGCCCGATTACCATGTCATGTTTACTTTCATTAACGGTACGCAACTTAAATGTCATGTCATTGCATCCTTAAGTGATTCTGTGATTGCGTAGCATCGCTACACTACTTGTGTTCCTGGCTCATGACCAGAAGCGAGCATAATGAGTTGCTAACCCCAACGCTCGATATATTGAATTGTGAACTAAGAATGCGAGCTCCATGTGCGGGGCAACCCCAGGCTCACTAGCTGAGCTCAATGTGCGGGGACCCCAGGCTCCATTACGTGTGGGTATAGGGGGTGAGGGTTAAGCGGCCATTCAACTGGGAGTCTGTTTGATCAACAACTGCAGTTGTAAGGCGTAAACTCTTTGGGGTGGGGTAGTGTTTAGTGCCGATCGGTCTGAAATGTTTACCATTCAGCGAAGGGCGTAAACATCTACAAAACAACCGTGAAATGTGATTTGTGTTTAGTGCCGATCGGTCTGAATGTTTACCATTCAGCGAAGGGCATAAACACCTACAAAATGTGAATTGATTGAGATTGATAGTAGCTTGGCTACTCTTGTCTTGTCCCGATGATTGTTCTCTTGTACAAATTGTCTTGCCATGTTTAAATTGTGCACTCATGTTATAACTGCCATGCCATGCATACTAAACTGCTAGGTTGCTAGTTGCCTTACTTTCAGTTTCCTTGCTCAAGTCTTTTAGACTTGCTGACATGTGCCCCTTTACTCTTTTGGGTGACGCATGTTAGATCCTGAGCCCGAGTACCTTGTTGAGGACGAGGTGTTTGCTGACGCCGAGCCCGAGCTTGTGTTTGACGGGGAGTACGTGGACACGGGGGACCAGTCCTAGTGTCTTCGTTGTGTTTTACTTTTGTTAGACAGTTGTTTTGTTATCGGTGCGTAGCACCTATACTTTGTTATGTCGTTTCTTTTGTTGGCCTTGTTCTGGACCTTGGACTCTTTTCTTTTAGCATGGTGGCTTTTCTGGATGTTGAACTTATTTTTTTTTCTTGTTGGACAATGTATGAGAAGGCTAGATTTTATTTCAGTCTCTCCTTGTGTTATTATTGCTATTCTATTGTGGTTACAGGGACCTGCTTATGTATTATTGATGCTTATCGGGTTTGGGGCTTCATAGCTCCACTCCCGTGCGGACCTTTTCGCGTCTCGCTTCCATTTTAGGGAAGCGGGGCGTGACACTCTTACATTTGTCGACTCCGTACACATTGTTCCTATTTCTATCGAGTCTGCACCTGTAGTGTCAGCGCTTCCGTCTGAGAGCATTTATGTCCCCATCACTGCTGTATTTTCAGACATCATCGTGGTATTTGTCTCCACTTCTCTCACCATGATGTCTGTATCTACTAGGATTTCTTCCATTCCCACATCTGCTTCTAAGCCCATTCCTGTTTCCATATCTACACCTGAGCCTACATATAGATCGCCCTCCCCGAGTTTGTTTTTCGTTCTCGTGCGCATGCACGAAAACATTGGAAGAGGGGCGAGACTAGTGGTGCTCGCCCATCTGGCTGTTCGCGCAGCACTGATTCACGTCTTATTGCGGAAGAGAATGCAGTTGTAGCCTTGAGGCATGACTTCACCGCCCTCACTCATGCATTCTCTACCTATCATCATTCAGTGTAGGAGACCCGGCGAGATGTTAGGGAGATTTTAGACATTCTTAGAGCATGTGCTGCACCACTAGCACCAGTTGCCCCACCTGCACCTCCTGTAGTACCACTTCCAGTACCATCAGCACCACCATCTGATGCTGATCGCTCCGGAATGTAACCCAAAGAACGGTTGTAGTTTTACCGCAAGTGCACGGTATAGCGGTGAGCGGGTTATCGAACACAGGGAGGACGAATGACCGTGCTTGTTCCAATCAACCTGGCTATTTAAGAAGAGAGAAATTTGCCTTTGGCGATCCTGTCACAATCGTCAGACAAAGTACGGAAATATCAAATCAAATAAAAGACGTCTAGGGAATGGGGAATCCCCGCTACTCACCGCATCTCGTCAATGTGGTTCATTGATATCAAAATTGCTAGAGTAAAATTTTGGATGAACTAGTTGCAACTGAATGTAGAACCTAGCTCACGCTCTCGCGCTGTTGCCGGTCTATAGCTTTCCTAGGTTCGGGTCCAATCTCTTGCAAACCCTAGCCTAGGGAAGCTAGCATTAGGATCAACATCATCGTTCAATCGCGCACCGAACCCACTCTCGTGCAAACTCGGGCCGCGACCTAGGTTGGGATAGTTCCTACCCGTCCAATCTCTTGCAAACGGGTATCGGCAGGGAATTGCAACCGGGAACCCTAGTATCAGTCCAATCTCTTGCAAACCCATACTTCGGAAATTCGATTCCAACCCAATTCGGATTTCTAGGGTTTCCTATCGAATTGGGATCCAATCTCTTGCAAATCCCAATCGATATGAATACCTAGCCATCCGTAGTAAATTGATCCCAATCTAATCCCTAATAACAATTCTAGCAAAATTTCTACCAATCCCTAATTGGGCTTGTAGGGTTCATCCCCACGCCCCAAGACGTGGAGACTACTCACAATTCATAGCGCAAACACAAAAATAATTAATGAAATTAACAAGAGAATTCATCACAATATTGAGATAAGCAATAAAAATAGAATTTTTAGAGAAGAGAGAAGCAAACCAATGGAGTTCTTCAAATAATCCAACAAAAATCAACTTTTGTCTCCTCTCCAATCACAAGAATAAAGCTAAAAAGTTAATCTAAAAAGCTGCAAAAATCTAAGAGAAAAGCCCTCCAAACTACGGTAAAAACAGGGGTTAAATACCCCCCAATATCATCCAAAAACTGTGACCAAAATACCCCTGCGCAGCCTGAAATCCGCAATTTTCACTACAGACAGCGCGTCGCACTCGGCCGAGTGACAAAAGTCGCTCGGCCGAGTGAGAAACCCTGTAAATTTCCAGTAAGTCGGGGCCTTCAGGGGTCTTCACTTCGGGAGTCGCTCAGCCGAGTGCGTTGTCGTCACTCGGCCGCTGGCTTCTTGGTACTCGGGCGGTCGGCAATTGCCACTCGGCCGAGTGGGTCTTCTGAAGCTCAGGTAGACGAAAAACAATAAGTTGGCGATTTTTGACATGCGTCGTCTGGGTGCCACTCGGGCGGACGGGATCTCGTCACTCGGCCGATGTGGCTTCCGTCGCTCGGCCGAGTGCACGTATGGAGCGTATCCGATCTGGTCGGCCGAGCGGTGTCTCCCTGGTCGGCCGAGTGACTCCTTCACTCGACCGAGTGGGACACCAAAAATGCCCAAACAGCTTGTTTTGGCCTCCTCGTCGCTCCTGCGACGTCCTTTCTCCTTCCGCTCCTCTCCAACAGCAAAATATCCCTTGGGGAGGTCGTCGGTAACCCTCTGGAGTAAGCGCATCTCGAGATCACTCCAAATCGCTCCAAATCACCTGAAATGCGACAAAAACAACAAATTGTGAAAAGCATCGCAATATCGTCGATATATCGTGAAAAACATGATTTGGGCGATCTAAATGGCATGCAAACATGCATGAAAAAAAGTGTAAAATAAGGAGTGATCAAAATCCCCCAAGCTTACCTCTTACTCATCCTCGAGGAAGATAAGTAAAAGGCGAACCTGGTGGATTCGGAAAACGAAAATGGCGAAAAATGAAAAATGAAAAACGGAGAAGAATGAAAAGCGAAATAAAAACAAAGAAGAAAGAAAGAAGCGAAGAGGGAAGCTGCTAGATCATTTTCTCAGGACGTGGGTTTCGCTTACTCGTATAGCATGCATTGAATGAAAAATACACGTCCAAGAGTTTTATTTTGATATCATAGTATAATAGTGCAAATAGAAATAGAAAACCCACGAACAACGATATAATCATGAAAAACGGAATAATTTTAGAATTAACATCGTCTGAATCATTTAAAGCGGTATACAAATCGCAGATCGCACACTTTTCAATTGAATGCTTTCTATGAGGAGTATAAGAGTATCACACAATAGAATAGAGAGAATAGAAAAGTGTGGATTTCATGATATGAGTGCTAGGCTTAGATTTCTGGACTTCGTAAAGCTAAAAATAATCTCACCGAGTATAGAATATTACTTAGCCTAGGTTGTCGTGCAACGTCAAGTAGTCACTCTCTCACACATCAATGGATTCCCTCCCCCAAGCTTATCTATAAGCATGGTGGCATAAAAAATTTTCACATCCCCATTTTTATAAAGCTCCAAAAGTAATAAAAATGAACACGAAAAGAGAGAAGAAAGAAAGAAAGTGAGATGGGATCTTTTATTGAGGATTTTTCCTCTTTTCTTTTTCTTTTTCTCTTTTTATTATTATTATAGCATATATACACAACGATCCCAACTCAAAGAGAGATAATGATATACAAGAATATTTTCTCTTTTTTTTTGAATTCGGGAAATTTGGAGCTAGGAATTAATAGCGGGGGAAATGCTATATAATAGAATCGCTAAGGGGAGATTCACCAATGATTTTAAAAGTAGAGAAATAATGTTCAAGATTTGTGGAGAAAGAAATAAATATATCTCTCGGTTCACTCTATAAGACATGCACGACAACTTCAGCAGGGTAATCTAATCTACTCAGTTTCGATCACAAAAAAGCTAACTAATCCAGATTTATCATAGCTAACATCATTCAATCATCCTGAAGTGAAATATACAATTCATGCATATAGAAGTGATATAGGAAAAGAAATCGATACTCCAGATATAGGCATTCAATGCGTGAATCTTGGTGTGTTTTCTGTGATAGCATACATATGAATATTCAGACTCAGTTAATAATAAAATTTCATCCATTTTCATGTGGAAAAAGTGTGGGTTACTATCTCTAGATGCAAGGCAAGTCATAGCGTGTGATATCAGAAATAAAGTCCAAGACATGACAAATAAAGCATGCAAATAGAGTAAGCTAACTCCACGTCATCATCATCACAGAAAAGTCATCTCTAGCATGAGATGAAAAGAAAAAAAAGGAAATAAAGATAAAGGGAAAATAGAACTATTTACAATACGGCACACAGAAAAATAAGGAAAATGTGATGCATGGTAAAATAAAAGGAAAAAAAATGAAAATAAGTGCAAAAGCGGAAAACGGAGTGAAAAACTAAAAATAAAGGTGGCAAATCGAAAAAGAACGTGAGAACTCACTCCCCCAAGCTAAATGGCACAGTGTCCTCAATGTGCAAAGTGCGGCGCACCGAGAGACAAGTAATGTGAGGGGTAAGTGAGGGTGCATGCATGAGGGAAGAAAGAAAATTAAAAATAATGAAATGAAAAATATGATGCGGACATGATGCATGCAACTAAAGGAGTGATGCAGATATATAGGTGTGGCACCAAAAACTCTCCCTCTCTCCCAAAAAAGATATAAAAAGATACGATCAGAATGAGAATCCCAAAATAAGTGAGGGGAGGGGGGGTGGACAAAAATGCATCAGGACCCAGCAGAAACGGGCAGCACAACGGAAAAAATAATCGATGGCATCAAGGGTGCCTAAGAAGGTGGTGCTGCGCCGTCTCCGTCCTGAGGCAGAGGTGGTGGTGGGGGTGGGGCAGGCTGCTGAGCGGGTGTGGGTATGGAAGTGGTAGCAGGCAGAGTGTGTGTGGAAGTGGGGGTGGGAACCTGCTGGGTGGGTGGGGGTACGCGTGGGAGACGCTCCAGGACCTGGGTAAGGCAGTAGTGAATGTGCGGGAGCAGGTCAAAGCGGCCAGCCATCACAGTGACGGTGGCGGACAGGGTCCGAAGGTCGCCTCTGAGGCCACTCACCGCCCCCTCGAGAGCACGAATGCTCTGAAGTACAGTGTCAGGGGGAGGTGGTGCAGAGGGACGCATCGGTCGGGGCTGTGCAGGTCGGGGCTGACGTACTCTGGTGGCGTAGGTGATGGGCTCAGTAGGCAAGGGAACAAAAGGGGCTGCGCTCGCAAGTGGGGGCCTGGCCTCAGTGCGAGGCTGGGCAGGACGGGGAGAAGTGGAGGCAGCAGCAGCGAAAGAAGAATACAAAAGTGGCGGCGAAGCGGCCAGAGAGGTCGGTGGCACAGAAGTGTGGACAGACGCCACGACACTCTCGGAAAATACAGCGGCGGTGGAGACAGAGGGCTCTCCGCACTCAACTATGGTCGGCGGGCGCTCGGGTGGGGCAGAGGAAACGGGCTCGGCAGACAGAGGGCCAGTGGTGTGGTGACAGGCGTGGAAGCAGTGGAAGTGGGCTCAGCTAAGGTGCACCCGACACTGACAGCAGTGTGGACAGAGGTGTCAGGGGCAGCAGGAATATCAGGGATAGGCTGAGGGGCCACGGGGTCAACAGGGGCAGCAGGCTCGGCAGGTGCAACAGGGTCTGCGGGGGCAGCGTGGGCAGCGTGGGCCTGCTCGACCTCCTCGGCCTCGAGCACGTAAGCGGCTGGGATCAGAACATCCATCGCAGGGAGCCAGTCCACATGGGCCGGTGCAAGCTGAGTCCGAGCTGGGCTCGGAAGAATCATGTAATCGGCACTGTAAGGGCCGTGCAGCCAGACCCAGTGTCGCTCACCGTGCGGACGCAGCATCTTCATCCGGGCCATAACATCAATCGACAGAGAAGTGGGGCCTGGTGCTCGTCGCAGGTCGTCAGGGAAGTCCTCGCCGGTCATAAGGGCGAGCAAGGTGATCAGGCCACCGCAGCATATCGGTGAGCGAGCGCCCACCGATACAATGATGCGGTCCAAAAACCAAGCCGCGACATCTATCACGACGGCGGGGACCAGCTCATCGCCCTCCCTAGATAGAGCTCTGGGCCATGTCATCGCGTAGAGCATGTAGAGCTCTGGCGTGGACATCGTACCCGGCTCATATCGTGCCAAAAAGGTCGTCGCCATAAGGCGCTGAGCTATACGGAGGCAGGGATGGACAATGGCCGAGGCCTTGGCCCTACTAAGGTCAAAGGCAGCGTGAAGACCCGTAATCCGGGCCCAGAAGGCACCGGCGTCGAAGGAAGGTGGGGGGGATATGGGTGGGGGCGTAACCTCGATCGGCCCCGGGGACATCGGGCCACGAGAAGAAGGCTCTCATCATACCGAGAGTGACCTGGCACTCCCGGTCCATGAACCGAAACGAGCATCCCTCGTCGGTCCGGGCGATCGAACTAAGTACCTCAAGTGTCGGGCGGATAAACGTGTCCGCCGACACTTGAAAGAAATCTCGTCAGCCCACGTTGTCGTACAACGTGAGCATCCCCTCTAGTACCCCCAGGCGTCCTAGGTTGGCAAGGTGTGCAAACCTGGAGGGTACGATCGAGCGCTGGGAGATACGCTCGAAAGAGACGCGGTGTGCGTCGTTCCGGAACGTGATCCCCAGCGGCCCGATAAGTGGAGCCGGAGGTGGTGGCTGTGGAGCGGCAGGGAGCGGCTGTGCGGGGTGTATGGGCTGTGCGGGCTCTGCAGGCTGTGCGGGGTGTGTGGGGCATGCAGGGTGAACGGGGTGTGGTGGAGAGGGCGGAGGAGAGTCCTCCAACTCGTGGGAGGGGCCGGCATCATCCGACCGCTTCCGCTTGGCGGAAGCTCTCCTCGACCGCGGCCGTGTCTGGGGCGGCATATGGGCCCCGAGCACGCGCCGAAAAGCGTGAAAAGTGCGGCGTGCGTAAAGTAAAGGAAAGAGTGTACCACGACATGCTGCGAGTGCAAATATGTGGAAGCGTGCGAAGACGACGCCTCGACGTAGCCCGAATCAGTCCCTGGAAGCTCCCCTGGGCTCCCCTAAGCTCCCAGAAACAACCTGCGCATGAAACGGAGATATCAGCGAGTAATATTCAAAACGTATGGAGCATTAGGGATATAATAGATAGATATAGAAATCGATTTGGGTTTGGGGTTCGTTTAACGCATGGTTCCTTGAAAAACACACAAAAGAGGAGAAAATAGGCTTTACCGGAGGTGGCCAGAGTGGTGGCCGTCGGTGGCGACTCGGGCGAGGCACGGCGGGGCGCGGCCGGCGGTGGCTGGCCGAGCGGCGGCGGCGGGGCGACGGTCGGGCGAGTGGGCGAAGGGTTCGGGCGAGGGAGCTGAGAAGTCAGGGCGCTGCGGTTTGTGTCGTTTCGAAAAACGAGCCCGACCCCGCCCCCTTTTATAGGAAAAGTTACGACTCGGTCGAGTGACTGGGTCACTCGACCGAGCGAGATCAATGGAAAATCCCTACCCGCTAACGCTTCGGCCGAGTGGCCTTGCCAGCCTTGGCCGAGTGGAGTCAGTCCATTCGGCCGAGTGGCTCAAGCTACTCGGCAAGACTCGCCCTAGGAGCGTATCCGTTTTACTCGGTCGAGTGAATATATATACTCGGCCGAGTAGCAGTTATACTGAAATCAGGAAAAATAAACAGAGAGTTGGGTACAGCAGACTTCCCTCGTTCGTGAGCGGCTCGGCCGGACGAACTTGTGTGCTCGGCCGAGTGACTAGTATACTCGGCCGAGTGAGCCTTGTCTTCTGCCGTTTGTCTTCGTTTGGGCTCTAAACTCCGTCTTTCCTCCTCCAGTCGATTTCATCTTCCTCCTAAGCATCGAGCGCCTTCCTGGGGCGCTCCTCGTCGCCTCGTGCATCCTCCTAATGATGGGTACCTCATTCTCCTCTCCTGTCAGGAAAAATAGGACCCGTTATCACAAGATTTTTGGGCGAACGACTCAAAACACTAAAAATTTCTAAAACAAAAATAAAAGAAAAATGAAAATAAAGCAATAACCATCGGGTTGCCTCCTGACAAGCGCTCGTTTAAGGTCGTGAGCTCGACCCCCTATGATTTTCAATTAATGCGGGATGTTTGGTGCATATGAGATGCACCCATCAAACTTTCCGGGGATAACGCTTGGATTCGGAAGTTGCGGCGGCGTGTTCTCCCTCGGTGGTCTCCCGTCTCGAATAGTGTTGGGGGGAGGCTCCCCCAAGCTAGCGTTTGCTCCGGTCAACGGCTTCACCGGTGACGCCGATTTCTGTATCGGCGGAGCTTTCTTCGGAGACTTCAATTTCGAGAGCTTACAGAGCTCTCGAATCCTTGCGACATCGGCGTCGCCTTCATCATTTTCAGCGGAGAGGTCGGGGGAATCATTTTTCTTCTCATCTTGGCCTAAATCCGGGCCTTCCTCAAAATCCTCATCGAATAGAGCGCCAATCGAGTGGGGGATCGCCTCCTCAATTACCTCATCAAGGAGGTCCGAAAGATCATCCGGCCGTCCCTTAAGCAAATATAGTCTATTGGTTTCGCCCGTTGTGACTCCCTCGGAATAGTGTTTGAGCCTCTGGCCATTTACTTTGAATGTGGAACCGTCCTTGCTTTCCAACTCGAAAGCTCCTCCCGGTTGTATGTGTTTGATGGTGAAAGGTCCGGACCAACGTGACCTCAACTTACCGGGAAATAGTCGGAGCCGGGAATTATAGAGCAAGACCTTGTCTCCTACCTTGAAGTCTGTGACGGTTATGTGGGCATCGTGGAGAATCTTTGTCCTTTCTTTATAAATTCTTGAGCTCTCGTAGGCGTCTCTTCTTATCTCATCAAGCTCGTTGATGTCTAAGAGTCGCCTCACCGCCGCACTTTTGTAATAATAATTAAAGGTCTTGATGGCCCAATATGCGCGGTGTTCCAATTCTACCGGCAAGTGGCAAGCTTTCCCATAAACGAGTCGGAACGGTGTGGTGCCGATGGGAGTGCGAAAGGCCGTTCGATATGCCCATAGAGCGTCGTTTAACTTCATTGACCAATCCTTTCTAGATCGATCCACAGTCTTCTCAAGAATTTGCTTGATCTCTCTATTTGAGACTTCCACTTGGCCGCTTGTCTGGGGGTGATATGCCATGCCAACTCTATGGTTTACCCCGTACTTCTTTAGCATGGCTTCAAACTTGTTTTCTATGAAATGGCTCCCCCCGTCGCTTATCAAGGTGCGAGGCACTCCGAAACGCGGGAAGATATTCTGCTTGAAGAACTTAGAGACAACCCTTGCATCATTAGTAGGGGTGGCGATTGCTTCCACCCATTTGGAGACATAGTCAACGGCCAATAGGATGTATTTGTTACCATTACTCGACGGAAATGGTCCCATGAAGTCTACTCCCCAACAATCATAAAGCTCAATTTCTTGGATGGGCCTCATTGGCATCTCATTGTGTTTGGAGATATTCCCGGTCCGTTGGCATCTATCGCACCCCTTTACGAAAGCGTGGGTGTCTCTAAACATTGTTGGCCAGAAGAATCCGCTCTACAAGATCTTAGCGGTTGTTTTAGAGGCGGCATGATGTCCTCCGCATGGTAGACCGTGGCAATGCAGAATGATAGACGTTGCCTCCTCTTTAGAAACACACCTACGAATGACACTATCTTTGCATATCTTGAAAAGGTATGGATCTTCCCAAAATTAGCTACGGACCTCATGCAGAAATCTCCTCTTTTGATGCGTGGGCATCCCATGCGGTTTGATTCCACAAGCCAAGTAGTTGACGAAGTCCACGTACCAAGGAACTTCACCGGTCCTTATGGCATATAGCCTCTCATCCACGAATGTGTCGTCGATAGGCAAACTCTCATCCTCCTTGTCGCGAATGAGCCTAGATAAATGATCCGCCACGACATTGTCTGTACCTTTCTTGTCTCTGATCTCTAAGTCGAATTCTTGTAACAAGAGTATCCACCTTATCAACCGAGGTTTGGCCTCCTTCTTGTTTAAGAGATACTTCAACGCCGCATGGTCGGTGTGGACAATCACCTTGGAACCAAGGAGGTAGGAGCGAAACTTCTCTATGGAATAGACGACCGCTAGAAGCTCTTTTTCGGTAGTTGTGTAGTTTTTCTGCACGTCATCCAATGTCTTGCTCGCATAGTATATCGCATGAAGCTTCCTATCTTTTCTTTGTCCCAATACCGCTCCAATGGCTTGGTCGCTAGCATCACACATTAGCTCAAAGGGAAGGCTCCAATCCGGTGGTTGAATGATGGGCGCTGAAACTAGTGCTTCCTTCAAGGTGTTGAAGCCTTGCAAGCATTCCCCTGAAAAAACAAAAGCAGTATCTTTAGCGAGCAAGGAAGTAAGCGGTCGGGCAATCGAGGCGAAATCCTTGATGAAGCGACGGTAAAACCCCGCATGACCAAGGAAGCCTCTAATGCCCTTGACATTAATAGGAGGAGGAAGTTTTTCGATTACCTCAATCTTTGCTTTGTCTACCTCAATTCCTCTCGAGGAAACAAGATGCCCGAGAACTATACCTTCCGTGACCATGAAGTGACATTTCTCCCAATTTAGAGTGAGATTGTTTTGTTGGCACCTTTTAAGGACTTCAGTAAGATTGGCCAAACAAGAGTCAAACTCACTTCCATAAACCGAAAAGTCATCCATAAAAACTTCCATAATATTTTCAATGTAATCGGAAAATATGGATGTCATACACCTCTGAAAGGTGGCGGGAGCATTACAAAGACCAAATGGCATCCTACGGTAGGCATAGGTACCATAAGGGCAAGTAAAAGTGGTCTTTTCTTGGTCATCTTCGTGTAAAGGAATTTGGAAGAATCCCGAATACCCATCTAGATAGCAAAAGTATTTATGCTTAGCTAGGCGTTCAAGCATTTGATCAATGAAGGGCAATGGGTAATGGTCTTTTCAGGTGGCTTTATTTAGTTTCCTATAATCAATGCACATTCTCCATCCTGTGACGGTGCGTGTAGATATGGGCTCACCTTTTTCATTTTTTATGACTGTCATCCCCCCTTTCTTGGGGACGACGTGAACGGGGCTAACCCATCTACTGTCAGAGATGGGGTAAATGATACCGGCGTCGAGCAATTTTAGGATTTCCTTTTAACCACTTCCTTCATATTCGGGTTTAACCGCCTTTGAGGTTCTATGGAGGTGGCGTCGGTATCTTCCAAATGGATCCTATGTGTGCAAAGCCTAGGGCTTATCCCTTTTAGATCGGAGATAGTGTAGCCAAGGACATCCTTGTGGCTCTTAAGAACGTCTAAGAGTTTTTCAAGTTGATCTTGCGTGAGGTGGGAGTTTACTATCACCGGGAAAGTTAATTTATTACCCAAAAAAGCATACCTTAGATTCGGAGGTAATTGTTTAAGTTCTACCCCAAGAGGTGCTGCTCCTTCTACTTCATCAGCTCGCATGAGCTTGGCTTCTTCCTTGTCATCCGAGTTTAGCTCATGTTCAGGTGGTGCGCTCTCTTGTGAGGAGTCAGACTCACTACTTAGTGAGGACGAGGCATCGAAATAGGGTCCCTCTGATTCTGCGCTAGCATCGTCAAAACCTTCTCTCCGCTCTGGTTCGTGCCTGGAATCAAGAAACACATCAGACGATTCATAAAAGCAAGAGTGAGCGTCATAGAGTGTAACTCCCTGAATGTCGGTTTGCTCGAAGGATTCTTCGGGAGTATAGTGTTCTTCGGTATCTGTTCTGCCGTCTTCGAAATATAATTTATCGTTGACAACATCAACTCTGACATTGCCCCCGATAGTCCCATCCGGGGAGATTTGGTCCATCACAAAACTAGCAAACAGTTGTTCGTCGGGGTCCTTGATATCGATCGCAAAAGTTCCGGTCGCATGGACCTCATTGACGAGCTCCTTAAGGAGGTCTGTGAAGGAGTCATAATCTTCCTGACTGAGCTCTATTGTTGACATTGCATCCTCCATTCTCCCTGTTAAGATCTTATGCAAAATACGGGGAGAATATGCAAATAGGGCTGCGAACAGAGTTAGAACAAGATATAGAAGAAAGTAAAGAAAGAAGAAATAACTGAGTGGTCGATGCCAAACACCGTCAAAAAGTAGTCCCCGGCAACGGCGCCAAAAACTTGATCGCTCCGGAATGTAACCCAAAGAACGGTTGTAGTTTTACCGCAAGCGCATGGTATAGCGGCGAGCGGGTTATCGAACACAGGGAGGACGAATGACCGTGCTTGTTCCAATCAACCTGGCTATTTAAGAAGAGAGAAATTAGCCTTTGGCGATCCTGTCACAATCGTCAGACAAAGTACAGAAATATCAAATCAAATAAAAGACGTCTAGGGAATGGGGAATCCCCGCTACTCACCGCATCTCGTCAATGTGGTTCATTGATATCAAAATTGCTAGAGTAAAATTTTGGATGAACTAGTTGCAACTGAATGTAGAACCTAGCTCACGCTCTCGCGCTGTTGTCGGTCTATAGCTTTCCTAGGTTCGGGTCCAATCTCTTGCAAACCCTAGCCTAGGGAAGCTAGCATTAGGATCAACATCATCGTTTAATCGCGCACCGAACCCACTCTCGTGCAAACTCGGGCCGCGACCTAGGTTGTGATAGTTCCTACCCGTCCAATCTCTTGCAAACGGGTATCGGCACGGAATTGTAACCGGGAACCCTAGTATCGGTCCAATCTCTTGCAAACCGATACTTCGGAAATTCGATTCCAACCCAATTCGGATTTCTAGGGTTTCCTATCGAATTGGGATCCAATCTCTTGCAAATCCCAATCGATATGAATACCTAGCCATCCGTAGTAAATTGATCCCAATCTAATCCCTAATAACAATTCTAGCAAAATTTCTACCAATTCATCACAAATATGAAATTGGGCTTGTAGGGTTCATCCCCACGCCCCAAGACGTGGAGACTACTCATAATTCATAGCGCAAACACAAAAATAATCAATGAAATTAACAAGAGAATTCATCACAATATTGAGATAAGCAATAAAAATAGAATTTTTAGAGAAGAGAGAAGCAAACCAATGGAGTTCTTCAAATAATCCAACAAAAATCAACTTTTGTCTCCTCTACAATCACAAGAATAAAGCTAAAAAGTTAATCTAAAAAGCTGCAAAAATCTAAGAGAAAAGCCCTCCAAACTAGGGTAAAAACAGGGGTTAAATACCCCCCAAAATCGTCCAAAAACTGTGACCAAAATACCCATGCGCAGCCTGAAATCCGCAATTTTCGCTACAGGCAGCGCGTCGCACTCGGCCGAGTGACAAAAGTCGCTCGGCCGAGTGAGAAACCCTGTAAATTTCCAGTAAGTCGGGGCCTTCAGGGGTCTTCACTTCGGGAGTCGCTCGGCCGAGTGCGTTGTCGTCACTCGGCCGCTGGCTTCTTGGTACTCGGGCGGTCGGTAATTGCCACTCGGCCGAGTGGGTCTTCTGAAGCTCAGGCAGACGATAAATAGTAAGTTGGCGATTTTTGACATGCGTCGTCTGGGTGCCACTCGGGCGGACGGGATCTCTTCACTCGACCGATGTGGCTTCCGTCGCTCGGCCGAGTGCACGTATGGAGCGTATCCGATCTGGTCGGCCGAGCGGTGTCTCGCTGGTCGGTCGAGTGACTCCTTCACTCGGCCGAGTGGGACACCAAAAATGCCCAAACAGCTTGTTTTGGCCTCCTCGTCGCTCCTGCGACGTCCTTTCTCCTTCCGCTCCTCTCCAACAGCAAAATATCCCTTGGGGAGGTCGTCGGTGACCCTCTGGAGTAAGCGCATCTCGAGATCACTCCAAATCGCTCCAAATCACCTGAAATGCGACAAAAACAACAAATCGTGAAAAGCATCGCAATATCGTCGATATATTGTGAAAAACATGATTTGGGCGATCTAAATGGCATGCAAACATGCGGGAAAAAAAGTGTAAAATAAGGAGTGATCAGATGCCACACATGGTCCACAGCAGCGGGACCTATCACCATCTCCACGGGGTAATACCGCTGTCTGATTTGATATTTTGCTCCAGTTCTTCCCTTTTATTTCTGCTCCCCGCTGTCTACACTTTCAGGGCACCACTTCAGATATCTTGGGGGAGACACATTCCACTGCATCCATATCATTTCATCATATGTGTGTACATTTTGCATTTAGGCATTAGGATCATGCATTTGCATTGGTTTAAATTTTCCTTTTATTTTCTTATTTCTAGGATTTTTGTTGCGCTTTATTTTATCCCATCCCACCCACCCTTAGCATTGTTTTCCAACTTTATGCACGTGTTCGCAGCATTGCGAACACTGCTGTATTAAGCTTAGGGGATGAGCGCTATCGATTTTTATTTATTCATATCTTGTTTATTTATTTATTTCACTTTTTCTATTTATTTTCCCATCTTTTTCACCCTATTTGTTGTTTTTTCTCTTTTGTGTGCTTGCATGTTGATTTTCATTTGCTTTTCTCTATTTTCTTTTCATTCTTTTGCTAGGTGAATTCTCTGTAATGATTATATCTATATGCTTTCACTGTTGTCACAACACTAATTATTCACGCCATACTACTTAGAGAATTTCATAATCTTAATCTTTATAAGTACTTGAAAATTTTGTTTTGATGATCTTTATAGTGTAAGTGCATGGAACATATTGAAATTGAATGTGTAGAGTAGTATGTAGTATGCTTTTATTGGATACACACCAAGATTCACACATTACTAGCATAACTGAAGCCATGCTATTATATCTTATTCAAAATTCTTGATGCATGCTTGATTTGAAAACTTTATTGCTTGACTGCACTGCTTGTTGATAGGATTAGGAATACCCATGCTATTAAATGAGTTTAGTTGATGTATTATCCTTCTGAACTGTTTGTGCACACTTTCGAGTGAACCGAGTGTTATATCAATTCTTTCTCCACATATACCTTATATTCTCTACATGTCACTTGATTTTCCTCCGACAAACTATTTTTACCACATCCATTCCCAAAATTTCCTAAAAATACAAAGTTTGCTCCAAAAGATCAAAAAGTCAAAAATGAGCCAATGAATCAAAAAGGAACCAAAAATCAAAGATACCAATCCTATTGCTCCTACAAAAATCCAAAAAAGAAACAAAGTTTCAAAATTCAAAGAAAAACTCAAATTTCGTCATTTGGAGCCAATACAATTCTTTTAGGAACACCAAAAAAAATTAATTCCCAAATTCCAAATCCAATTCTCATTTCCTTGGATGTGATACATCAATCCAAGCTTGGGGGCAAATATTTTGACCAAATAAGTGAGAATGACATTAGAGTGGAGTTGTGCATGAACAGAAAAATTCGATAATCCTGAAACTTAACGAAACAATTGAGTCACATGAAATTCCTATGATTTGACATGAGTATGTGTATGTCTCGATTTTTATTCTATTCTATAATGCATGCCTGGTATGAAATTTCTATGCTTCAATTATAGCTTTTGATTGAAAAGTGTATCGACAATGTTATGTATATTCGATGCTATGAAACACAGGATGTGGATATAGGTGAACTGTATGAACCCTAGAGAGATCCCTTTCATTCAATCTTAAACTCTCAAGTACTTCACTTTTAGAAGATATGAAATCTCTAGGTAGCGTATGCCTATTTTTCAGAGTTGTGATATGTGATGTAATGGCCTGAGATCTGAGAGAATAATCTAGTAACCCTCTCTTCTATGTGTTCTTCTCCACTTTATTATTTTTAGTCTCCGATGAGTTTCCTATTCGTCTTCCTCGAAGACGAGTATGAGGTAAGCTTGGGAGATTTGGATGTGTACATATTTTCTATATTTTTATCGCATAATTTCATACCATTTTAGTCACTCGAAACTCGTTTTTATTACTCATTTGATTGTTTATTGGATTATATTACTTTTGGAGATTTATTCTCATTTTCAGGAGTTTCGAGGCGATCTGGAGCAAAATGGAGTTATGGACACATTTTAGACGGCCAGACTGTCAATGGTGAGGCTTGCTAGGTGCTCGGCTTGGAGGAGAAGAGAACTTGAGGAGGAAGAGGAAGGAAAGAAAATAGAGCAAGAGATTAAAGCCTCCAAGATTTCAGCATTTTCCAGTGCACTCAGCCGAGTGGCTCATGCCACTCGGTTTAAGTAAGTATGGCCAAAGAATTAAGCAGCCCCAAGGAAAGAAGAGCCACTCGGACCAAGTAGTTTGGCTACTCGGTCGAGTGAAAGTGAAAGAGAGAAGCATCTCCAAACACTTAGCATTTGTTGAGCAAGTGAAGTCGCTCGACCGAGTAGCTTTGCTACTCGGACGAGTAAATTATTCGACAGAACGATGATTTCTAAGCAAATTCGATCCTCTATAGCTCGATCGAGAAGACATGTTCACTCGACCAAGTGCCTAGATGACTCGGTCAAGAAGAATAAAGGGCAGAGCGATGTTTTCAGGTGATTTTCCAACTCTCTGAACTCAACTGAGTGGACTATCCACTCGGTCCGAGTGGCAACTGTCACATATTGAGGCTAAGGCATCGAGTAAGGTCCAACGGGATTCGTAGCCCGACTCGAACCAAGTGGCATCGGTCGAGTCAAGCGCCACTCGATCGAGTCGGGAGGTTCCTCAACGTAAGTCTGGGCCGAGTTTTGGGTTTTAATATGTTTTGTTGGGTTTCAAACCCATATGTATTTAAAGGACATTACTTTCCTAGGTTAAGGAGAGTTCATTTTTAGTTCAATTTGAGTTTTCATTAGCGGCCGTTCTATTTTCTTAAGCAAAAGTTTGGATTTTTGGAGATGACTATTGCATGGAAACTTATTGGAGTTCTTAAGTTTTTCGATAGATCTCTGGTTTTCTTTGGGTTTGGTATTATTTTCTTCTCTATCTCTATTGTTTGGATGCCAATTGTTGCAATTATGTTATATTGTATTATCATTATCATTTTTATCGTTTCCACCATGAATTGTGAGTAGTTCCATCTAAGGCTGATGGATAAGCCCTAGGTTTTTAGGGTTTAGATGTTAAAGTTATGATTTTTGGTTAATTTGGCTATTAGGGATGTGATGTGGTTTCATCTAGTGTTTGTGGTGTTCTCATCTAGGGTTTGTGATCCACGATAGTGGCACTTGCCCTAGAAATTTCCCTATATGCTTGAATAGGGTCGTTAGCAAATTCACTTCGGGTCCGTGATCCACGATAGTGGCATGCACTCTACGGGTCTCCACCGATGCTCTATATCCCTAATTGACGTTCTACGATAGTAGCATCAATGAGGGCCATCACATTACAGATCGAAACTCCAATTCACGATAGTGACATGAGTGGAGATTGAGAATCAATTGTCGATCGTAATGCTCTTGTCGTAGGTGAGGCCATCCACGATAGTGGGGCTAAGCACATGATACTTTAGATGAGTAGTTCAACATGAGTTGACTACGATTTCATATTCAAGTCACGACAATCTCGCCCTATGAAACCAATTAAACCTAAGATTATAACTTAGCATCGACATCCATTGATCTTAGTAGTGACCCATGGTGCCCTAGTTTCCATTCTATTGCTAGTAATTGTGAGAGATTTCTGTGACAAACTTTTGTATAAACCCCATAGCTGACACAGTCACACAACTCGGAACTATAAACTCAATACCTATACCAATCGTCTTCCCTGTGGATCGACAACCTTTCTATATTACAAAGCTTCGATACCGTACACTAGCAGACTCGAACACTCATACACATAGTGTGATGCATATGGGTAATAGATGTGAGGGTGTGCATAGTATATAGTATGTGATCTTGCACGATGTGTGCGTGCATTATGAACATTAATATGTGTTTTCACATTCTGTGTGTATGCATTAGATGATAAGAATGTGAAGCATGATAAGCATATGAAACATGTGGGTAAGAATGTGAATGCAGTGGTTGTGCATAACCATGTGCATGAGTGTGTGTGCAAGCATGTGGGTTTCTCACGTGTGTACTTGCACGTGCACGAGGGTGTGGTGCATAAAACTCATCATAAGTTGGAGCATGGTGTGTAGGTGCTCTCCTACGTAGTTGAGTGCGTATGTACATATATGCATGTCCCTTCTTTGGTGGTCCACCCTTAGTGGGTATTTTTCCAAAAGATGGAGTCATCGGAATGGAGCTTGTCTTGGTATGCACTGGATGATGGCCTCACAGATTCTATAGTGGATCTACTATAGGTTGTGTTATAGTTAGAAGCACTATCTTTGAATAACTAAGTCCACAGCGGTAATTTGCAGGAAGTTGGTTCTCAAGCAATGTGTTCAATTTATCCTTGTCCTTGTTGAATCTATCAACGTTGGCAGACATGAGCTCAATTCTCTTTGTTATTGAAGAGATATTAGTATCCAAAGTGGATACTTGTATAATAAGCTCTTGAACTTAGGATTTGAGAGCGACATTCTCATTTTCCAATAGTGTGTTTTGAGATCGAAGTGTTTCAATCTCAATATCATCACACTCACTAATTTAGACATCGTCCAGTTGAGATTTGAGGGATATAACCTCATTTCTCAAACACTCATTTTATGAAGCCAAAGAGTCTTTCTCTTTAATTAGTGCATTATGTGTAGTGCCAACAATAATATCGATATTCATGGATGAAGTAGCTATGCTAGGAAGTTTATCCTTAGCATTCATATAGGAATTAAACAACTTTTGATACCAATCAAATAATTGTTCATTTGCTAGTCTAAGATCATCCATAGTTACCTCATCGGTATGACTATCACTATCGCTAGATGAGTCCTTTGGAGAGCTTTCTTTTGCAATGAAACATATGTGCGCTACCTCTCCCTTTTCCTCATCCGTGTCTTCTCTACTCAAATTCCCGCTTAAATCATCCTATGTTCCAATTAATCCTTTATTTGTTTGTTCTCCTTGTACTAATCTCCCTTTTTGTACTTGGGAGCTTTCCATTTTTCCTTGTTCTTAAGCAAGGGGCAATCCTTCTTGATGTACCATGGCTTATTACAATTAAAACACAAAGAAGAATCGTTAATTGAAACAAATTTGTTTCTTGGTTTGAAGTTATCTTTTTAGTAGAACAGTTGGAACATCCTTGCCATAAGTGACATGGACTCCATGTCCATTTCTTCATCGCGTCTTCATTCTCCGAAGCAGCTTTGAAAGTGATTGCTTTCTTCTTAGGTTCAAATAGAGATATTAGAGTTTCTATATCCGCCTTCGTACCTCATAAGCCATGAGGTTTCCTATGAAGGTCTCAACCGTGTATGTGGCCATGCTATTGCCTCAATGGCCATTTTCTTCTTTTTCCATTTCGAAGTGACGGCCATAATGAGTTTACCTTTTCTACTCAGGCATACTCCTTCCGAATAGCTTCAAGCTCATTCACGATATCAGTGAATCTTGCGTACATGCTAGAGATGGTTTCCTTTTCCTACATTTGAAATATCTGAAATCATTGAACAGAAACATAAAGTTTTGACTACTTTACCTGGGCTGTCCCTTCATAAGTAACTTGGAGATGGTTCCAAATTTGGTATGTGGTTGTGCAATTCGACACTTTGTTGAATTCCATCACATTGAATGCACATCTAAGCGTGTTCATCGCTTTTGCATTGTTTGTCTCCTTAAGCACTTGAACTGGAGACCATTTGGAGTAGTCTTCCTCAAGCGGATCAACATCCTCCTTTTCTACAGTATGCCAAAGAGAGGCACTCTTAAGGAAGATTACAATCTTGGCTTTCCAATACCCATAATTTGACCCGTTGCAATGTGGGGGTCGAACTGTGGATTGCCCTTCAGAAATAGAAGATGCATCATCGCGGTTATTATTTTTGTTTGTGGTTGCCATAGTTTGAAAACCTCGCTCTGATACCAATTGTAGGATATGAAACTAAAAGGAGAAGCACTAGGGGTGAATAAATGATAATAAGAAAATTACGCCATATTAAAAAACCAGAATGCAACCTTATTGCGGAATAGTAAAGAGAGTACAACAACACAGAGAATGCAAACGTAAACACCATATTTACCCTGGTTCAGATTTACCGAGTCTTCCCGACTCCCTTGAATCCTACTCCAGCAACCCACTAGCCAACCCGCTAGTGATTAGTGTTTCACTAATACCCACTTGCCAAAACCAACAAGTGTAATACGGATACACCTTCTTCTTCCACTCCCTACAACTCAGGAATGGATCACTCTCACAACCCGAAGTTATATCTTAAATATCAAAGAGAAAATAGAACTGAAATGTACAATATGAAACAATTAACACAACATATGTCTTGAATAATACCTTCAAGAATGAGTCATGAACGTGTGTGTGATGTGGCTCTAAATGATGAGAGAATGAGCACTTACTAATTGTCTCAAGATGATTAGCAATCAATGCTAGAAGCTTGGTCTTGAAAGCTTTGGCGATAAGGTGAAACTTAGAGACTAAGCTTGAATGGCTTTGAATGCTCTTTAGAAGAATAAATGACTTACAATTACTTGATAGTGTTGTCAATGGTGTCTTATGAGTTCTCAAGTCAAGACATTAAGCCCTATTTACAAGCCACCGAAATCTGTCCAAAACCATGGAAATATCCCAAGCATTTAATGCTGGAAACGACTATCAACGGAAAGAAATCCTAGTCACCAGGCACTTGAAGTAGATAGAGCAGATGCCTGTTGTACTGTTCTGACTAGGTCATTAATGCAGTCTAACGGACATGAGGCAAACGTCTGAAGAAGACTTCCCAGATGCCTCGTCCACTGCCTAAACGTCTGGCTTAAAGGCATCAAGCGCCTAATCATACAGACAATGTAAAACTAAGTTAATGGAATTTTTGGTCCGAATAACCAGACGTCTAAAGTTCATCATCCAGATGCCTGATCAACTATACAGAAGTCTGGTAACACAACTTCAGACGTTTAATCAAGATTGACAGCAGAGATTTAATTACTGGAAATTTGCCCGTAAATTACCAGGCTTCTGATGTATCTCATCCAGGCGCCTGACACATTGTGCAGACGTCTGGTAACATAACTTCAGATGGCTGATTCAGTCAGACTGTAGAAGCTGAATTACTCGAAGATTAGCTCGAAATTTTCAGACGTCTGGAGTTCATCATCCAAGCGTCTGACACATTTTGCAGACAATTGGGATAAGCACTTCAAGTGTCTGTACTGGATAAGGTTTAGAGAACTGACTGTGCATGTTCGCCAGGTGTCTAGAGAACAATCACCTGGTGCTTGGGTAGGCTAAAAATCTTTACTTCAATCTTATGCAAGTTCTAACCCTATGAGACTCAATGAGAGATGATTTAAAGTGTTGTAAGTGTCATGAAGGTGTAATTATCAAGTCTATACAAGGCTTAACATGCTAATTTAATAATGAAGTAAAGAATGAGAGATTTACACATTAATCCTCTTTTACTTCTTATTGAATTCCTTGAAGACTTCAATTGGACTTGTTGAGTCCAACATTTGATTTCCTTGCATACATTCCTTGGTTTTCATGCTTTATTGATTGATCTCCTTGCTTCAATGATCCAACTCATCGTCTTTATTTGATATGACTTTATCTATATTGACGATGCTTTCATTAACTACAAAATATTGGGATTAGTCACAATTAATTATGTTTACTTATCATTAAAATCACATTGGGGGATTTAATATTCAACATCAAATGCGTGATCTAGCAGGAACATAGAACTCCTTAATGTTGGATACACCGTGTAGTTGGATACAACGATCGATGATTTCGTGTTTGATGATAACAAATGTGTATGAATGATTTGATGTGTATGCTAAGTGTTTTTCAGGAGTGGCACTCTCGCAAATTCGCAAAGGGAAACTAAGTCAATGTTATGGAGAATTTGCCATTCATAAGCAAAGTGGACTTAGTCAAAGATGGAGATAATTGCTACACATATTGAACTAAGTCAAAGATGGGGAGATAAGGAGGAAATCAATTCAGATCCATATGTTAATTGATTCAAATCAATTGGTGCATAAATCAAATCCTAAAACCATACAAATTGATGACTTGGTCAAAGATAAAGAGATATGGAGAATCGCATGCAAATCAATTGTGATTAAATGAGATCCAATTCTAATCCTATAGCCATTCAAATTCAAATCATATAGCCATCCAAATTCAAACTCCATATCCATGTGATTCATTCAAATCCTATTCAAGTTAGGATTTCTTCCAATCTCCATCAATTATGTGATCTATTTGATTATAATTGATCTCATCCTCTCCTATATAAACCCATATTCAAAGAGAGATATTTTGAGAGAGAGAAGACAAAGCAAGAAAATGCGGCCATACATGAATAGGTTGCGCAACATCCCATAGTGTTTTACCCTCCTATATTGCACAAGCCCCATTGCCGCTCCTCCTTGCGCAAGCTCCAAAAACCCATTACCAAAGATCCTTGCTCAAGCCACCATTGTGCAACCTTGCCACATCTTCAAGCCTCCATGCGCAATATATCCAAGAGCTCCATTGCATCTTCAAGCTTGCAAGGCCATAACAATCTTTGGGTTCTCCAAGCCAAGGCCGTAACCTAGCAAGTACACCAAAGGAGTTCTGTAACGACTGGTTTTCATGTATCTGGATTTATTATATTATAATATATGTTTTGGTGGATTTTCTCCTCATGTGTGATTTTCGTCTCCGTAACTTTCATTTTCGATCGTTTCGTCGTGTTTTCTCGTTTCTTCCTTAGGATCATCGATTTCGGAGTAAGTCATTCATGACGGGCTCCATAACGGTCGTATCTTACTATTAGATCAAGCCTAGGAGTCTTAGGAATCGATCCCGGGGCTCCGCGCTCCGTATCAGAACTTTTGGTGCTAATTAGCCGGTGTAAGAAGGGCCACCGACCGACTAGATGACGATCCAGTCGGTCGGCAAACCTTCTTGAACCGACTAGTTGGCTTTCTAAATTATTCAGGAGTTACTGTTTATCGTTAGTCGGTCTAAGAACGTTGGTTGACCGACTAGGTTGCAAACTAGTCGGTCGGCAATGCTTCTTTAACCGACTAACTCATCAACTATTTTTGACACTAGTTACTGTTTACTCTTAGTCGGTCTAAGAACGTTCATCGACCGACTAGATGTCAAACTAGTCGGTCAGTAGTTGTTCTTGGACCGACTAACTCTTAGTTCAGGTTTTCGACTAGAGCTATTGTTTACACTTAGCCGGTCTGTGTTGGTCCACCGACCGACTAGATCTCAAACTAGTCGGTCAACAGTTGTTCCTTGACCGACTAAGCAGTGCAGGAAACCCTAGTTTTGCCCTAGCCGCCACCAAACTCTATAAATACCCCTCCAAACGTTTTCTTCTACTCCCTCACGACCTATAACCATAATTTCTCCCCCATTGAGCCCCCATCTCCCTCAAACCATTAATCCTTCATCCCAAGCTCATCCTCCATCATCCAAACCCTCCCTCAACTCATTCCACCTCTCATCTTACCCAAATCTCCATCAAATCCCCAAAATCCCCCAAAACCCTATTTCTCCAAACTTCTCCAATCATTTCCAGATCTGAACCCTAGGTTCCCCGGAGCGTTTCTTCCATCGCCGTGGTTGCTCAGCGTTATTCTCCCGTTCCCTACACGGTAATACTCGATTCCTTTAGTTTTAACATATCCCACATTGACATTGTGAAGCCCTAATAAAATGGATTGTTAGATGATTAGGGTTCTCATAAGAAACCTATTTAGAATCATTGCGCTAATGATTGTTTTGCCATAACAGTGGTCCATTCCGTAGTTAGCTTGTGTGACGATCTTCATTGCTCGTCAATCCCGGTATCAGGCAAGTGAAACTTGCATCCCTTGATTTAGGCCATGTCTTAGGCCATTTACCTTGCTTTAGCGTAAAAGAGACTAGACGGTGAAAGGATAGCCGTTTAGACGCCATTGACCTAGCTTGACAACGAAGCTTGGTCCGTCACCTTCATCATGCTTGTATGTCACGTTTACTTTCCCTAAACGGTACGCGTATTAACTGTTCATGTCATCATGCATCCTTAACTGTTATTGCATTATAACTGCCATGTTTAATTTCAATTAACGGTACGCGAATATGTTCATGTCATTGTATTTTACCTGTCACGTTTAAATACAATTAACGGTACGCGAATATCTGCTCATGTCATTGCATGCTTGAATACTCATCGTGATTGCGTAGCTTCGCTACGTACTTGTACTATTTGTCCCGGCTAGGCACCCACCTTGCGTGGGCACCATCTTTGCCAAATACACTTTCTGGCTCGTGTTCCAGAAGACGAGCTCATCACAGCCTGAGGGCAATAGGGCACTCGTTGAGTGATCCCTTGTACTTGATACTTGAACACAGCCTGAGGGCAATAGGGCACTCGTTGAGTGATCCCTTGTACTTTACTTGTTACTTGACATTACATGTCACCCCTACTACTTGATACTTGCTACTTGCACTTTACCTTACTCTACTTGTTACCACCTTACCTTACTTGTCATGCACCATACTTTAACTGCTAGGTTGCTAGTTTACCTTTCTTTCCGTTTCCTTGCACAAGTCTTCCGACTTGCTGACATGTGCCCCTTTTCTCTTTTGGGTGACACATGTTAGAGCCCGAGCCTGAGTTACTTGCTGAGGACGTGGTGTTCGCTGACGCTGAGTCAGGACCCGCGTTGATCGAGGACTACGTTGACACTGGGGATCAGTCTTAGTGTTTTCGTTTAGCTTCTTTTGTTAGACTGCCTAGTTGTCGGTGCGTGGCACCTAGTTGATACTCTGTTATGTTTGTGTTGCTTTTGTTTGGCCTTGTTCTGGGCCTTAGACTCCTTCCTGTTAGCCTGGTGGCTTTTCTGTGATGTTGAATATTTTGTGGACAAACTTTGGGATTGATATTTCATATCCGTCTCTTTATTATTATTGTTGTTGTTGTTCCTTTTGCGATTACAGGGACCTGCTTATACTAAATTGACGCTTATCAGGCGTGCAACTTCACAGCTCCACGTTTGAGCGGACCTTCTCACGTCTCGCCTCCATTTTAGGGAAGCGGGGCGTGACAGGTTTTAGTGGTGGCCCATGCAGGTCCCTCTGTAACTGCAATTATCAGGGATAACAGTAATAATATAAGATTGTCCAACAAATAAGTTCGATATCCGAGTCATAAGCTATGAGTCTAATCTGCTTCGTTTTCTGTGTCATTAGATGGCAGGAAGGCGATTCACCCGTGGTGGGGGTAGTGGTGCGCTCCCTCATGATGAGGAGCCTGAGCGGGAACCCACCAACGGTGAGATGATGCGGATGATACTCCAGATGATGCAAGTGCAGCAGGGCGTGCTCCTGCAAGTCCAGAATGCTCCACTTGCTCGAGCTGCCCGGGCTCTTCCGGATGCCCCTCGCTCCGAGCCGGGAGCGAAGCAATTTCGGGAGCTGGGTCCCGCATATTTTGATGGGTCTGAGGGTCCTCTGGCTGCCGATGAGTGGATAAGGAACATTGAGGATAACCTGGCAATGGCGAAGATTAACCCGGCTGGATGGGTTGATCTGGCTAAGAGGCAGCTGAAGGACAATGCCAGAAATTGGTGGGATGCTGAAGAGAAGATGCTGGTGGAGCCGATAGTTTGGGCTACCTTCAAGTCCAGATTTGATGGAGAGTTCTTCCCGAAGGCTGCTAGGCAGGTGATGCTACAGCGCTTCATAGATCTGAAACATGGGAGCTTGTCGGTGGATCAGTACCACCAGGAGTTCACGAGGCTTAGTCGGTTTGCACCAAAGATGGTGCAAGATGCCGATGAGAAAGCTCAGCGATTTCTTCAGGGACTTGCCTTGGAGCTTCAGAGCTTTGTGACCTCTTCTGACCTGGAGACATATCAGAAGGTTCTGATTGCTGCGAGGCGGCAAGATTTGAATTTGAACCAGAGGAAGGGACATGTTTTCGGTGTTGGGAAGAGGCCTATGGAGCAGGCCAGGGCGGTGGTTAGGCCTGGTTTCAAGCCTAATCATCCGGTGCAGTTCAAGAGGCCAGGAGGGCCTATTCTGAAGACTTGCCATTTCTGCGGCAAGACTGGACACCTTAGGGATCAGTGTAGGAGGTTTCTAGGACAGTGCATTGTCTGCGGAGATCCTGCCCACACCATCAGGGAGTGTCCGAAGTCGAAGCAGCCTTGGCGGGCTCCTATTGCAGCACAGCCGTTGCAGCAGCGAGCTCCTGTGCCCGTTGGACGTGGAGTGCTTCTTGTTCCACAGAGACAGGCCTTTCGGCAGGCTGTTCCGCTGAGAGGGCAGGCCTTTCTGATGACTGAGGAGGAGAGCATGGCCGTGGATGAGGTTATTACAGGTAACGCTCATTCTAGCTATTTTTCTTCCTTAGTTTGATTGTTGATTTTGTTGGTTGCTTGCTCATGCTTGTTATTAGAATAGGATTTGATTGTTAGATTGGTTGCTAGGTGTGGTTTTGGTTTGCACATTTCCTGCACGAGTCCTCTTTGACTCTGGTGCGTCGATGTGCATTTTGGCCCGGAGCTTCGTGGAGAAGCATTCCTTGTCGACATCCTCTCTCCCTAAGAGTTGGAATATCGTCACAGGGAACGGTGTAGTCTCGGTGCATCGTGGGTGCAATTCTTGCCCGTTGGTGGTTTGTGGACGTGAGCTTTGTGCTGATTTCATTGTCCACGACATCATCAATTACGATGCGGTCCTTGAGATGGATTGGCTTGCGAGCTTCTATGCTACGATTGACTGTCGGAGGAAGAAGGTGGTGTTCGAGATTCCCGGACATCCGGTATTTGAGTTCAGTCGTGGTAGCAGTTCGCTGGGTCCGGTCAGATTTCGGGCCAGACCAATGGATGTCGTGGCTATGCAGATGGAGTTGGAGTGGCCAGCTGTGGTGCGAGATTTTGGTGACGTCTTCCCCGAGGAGATGTCTGGATTGCCGCCTGATCGAGCTTTGGAGTTTTCTATTGATCTTATCCCAGGTGCGCAGCCCATTTCGAAGGCACCATATCGTATGGCGCCAGTAGAGTTGGAGGAGTTGCGCAGGTAGTTGGATGAGCTTATGCAGAAGGGTTACATCAATCCTAGTGTGTCCCCGTGGGGAGCACCGGTGTTGTTGGTGAAGAAGAAGGATGGTTCGCGTCGCATGTGCGTGGATTATTGGGAGTTGAATGCGGTGACCATCAAGAATAAATACACGTTGCCTCGCATCGATGATATCTTTGATCAGCTGGGAGGATCGAGGGTGTTTTCTAAGTTGGATTTGAGGAGTGGTTACCATCAGTTGAAGGTGAAGAAGGATGATGTTCCGAAGACAGCGTTCAGGACGAAGTATGGACACTATGAGTTTGTGGTTATGCCTTTCGGCGTAACTAACGCGCCCGCAGTTTTCATGAATCTGATGAACCTGATTTTCTACGACTTTTTGGATAAGTTTGTCGTTATCTTTATTGACGACATTCTGATCTATTCGAAGTCAGAGGAAGAGCATGCCTCGCACTTAAGGACGGTGTTGGAGATCTTGAGGAAGCATCGTTTGTATGCTAAGTTTTCGAAGTGCGAGTTTTGGCTGGATAGAGTTGCTTTTCTCGGGCATGTGGTGACTGGAGATGGTATTTCAGTGGATCCCGAGAAGATTAGGGCCATCAGAGAGTGGCCCGTTCCGTCGTCAGCGTCTGAGATTCGGAGTTTCCTTGGGCTTGCTGGTTACTATCGGTGATTCATTAAGGACTTTTCCCGTATTGCTGAGCCGATGACCAGGTTGACGCGGAAGGATGTTCCTTTTGTTTGGTCGGGTGATTGTGAGAGTGCTTTTGGTGTTCTGAGGGAGAGGTTGACGACTGCCCCTATTCTTGTTGTGCCTGATCGTAGCGGTGGATTTGAGATCTTTTGCGATGCTTCTGGCAAGGGTCTCGGTTGTGTGTTGCATCAGCACGGGCATGTTGTGGCGTATGCGTCTCGTCAGCTTAAGGTTCATGAGAAGAATTACCCGACGCATGATTTGGAGTTAGCTGCCGTTGTGTTTGCTCTTAAGATTTGGAGGCACTTCCTGCTGAGTGAGAAAGTGAAGATTTTCACCGATCACAAGAGCTTGAAGTATATTTTTACTCAGAAGGAGCTCAACATGCGACAGCGTCGATGGTTGGAGCTTATGGCGGATTATGAGATTGATTTACAGTATCACCCTGGCAAGGTGAATGTGGTCCCTGATGCGCTGAGTAGGCTTCCAGCGGTAATGATTTTGACCTCGCAGTGGAGATTGCAGCAGGATTTTTACGAGTCTGGTGTTGAGATTGTTCTTCCTAGGGAGGCTTCTTCGTTGATGTGTATGCAGATACAGTCGACGCTTGTGGATCGGATTAAGGCTGGCCAGGCTGAGGACCTGACGCTGGTGAAGATTCGGGAGCAGGTGGAATCCGGTCTGCGGACTGACTTTTTGATTCATGAGGATGGCTCGCTGAGGTTTGGAGCCAGGTTGTGTGTGCCAGCTGGATTTATTAGAGAGGAGTTGATGGTGGAGGCACACAGTTCGCCGTATTGTGTGCATCCTGGTGGCACCAAGATGTACCAGGATCTTCGTCTGAATTATTGGTGGCATGGTATGAAGAGGAGTGTGGCTCGGAGTGTGGCCAAGTGTCTGGTTTGCCAGCAAGTGAAGGCGGAGCATCAGCGTACGGCCGGGTTGCTACAACCGCTTCTGATTCCGGAGTGGAAGTGGCAACACATCACTATGGATTTCGTGACTGGACTACCTCGGAGTCCGAAGCAGAATGACGCGATTTGGGTGATCGTAGATCGATTGACCAAATCCGCGCACTTTATCCCGTTCTGAGTGCGACAGTCCACTGAGGTGCTAGCAAGGAGATATATGGAGGTAAAATTCTTTTACCCTCCGTTTTATTTCCTTTTCCTAGTTTAGATAGTGATGTAACGTGAATCGTGCAGGAGGTTGTGCGACTTCACGGAGTCCCCGTGAGTATCGTGTCAGACAGAGACACGAGGTTCACATCTCAGTTCTGGCAGAGTTTGCAGAAGAGTTTGGGTACGCGTCTGAGTTTCAGCACGGCGTACCATCCACAGACGGATGGCCAGTCCGAGAGGACAATTCAGATTTTGGAAGACATGCTGAGGGCGTGCATGTTGGATTTCAAGGGTTCGTGGGAGGACCATCTACACTTGGTGGAGTTCTCTTACAACAACAGCTACCAGGCGTCTATTGGCATGGCGCCTTTCGCCGCTTTGTATGGGAGGAAATGTCGATCGCCATTGAGTTGGGATGACGTTGGTGATCGGGAGCTGTTGGGACCTGAGATGATCGTGGAGGCCGTGGATATTGTTAGGAACATTCGGGAGAGGTTGAGAATTGCTCAGGGCCGTTTTAAGCATTGGGCGGATGCTAAACGTCGTCCTTTAGAGTTTCAGCCGGGCGACCATGTGTTCTTGAAGATTTCCCCGAATCGCGGTGTGATTCGTTTTGGGAAGCGAGGGAAGTTGAGCCCGCGATACATTGGACCGTTTGACATTTTGGAGAGGGTTGGCGAGGTAGCTTATCTCTTAGCCTTGCCGCCGTCTTTGGAGGGAGTTCACAATGTGTTCCATGTGTCACATCTTCGTCGATACATTAGCGATCCATCTCATGCGGTGGATTTTTCGGAGATTACCGTTCGCCCAGATTTGACATATGACCAGCATCCAGTGCAGATTCTGGACAGGCGTCAGAAATCGCTTCGGAACAAGATTGTCAATCTTGTGAGGGTGATGTGGCGACACGGCTCGCCTGGAGAGTCTACTTGGGAGAATGAGGATGAGATGCGAGAGCGTTTCCCACTTTTGTTTCCGGACACGTGAGTGTTTGGAAATTCCGAGGGCGGAATTTTTCTTAAGTTGGGGAGGATGTAACGACTGGTTTTCATGTATCTGGATTTATTATATTATAATATATGTTTTGGTGGATTTTCTCCTCATGTGTGGTTTTCGTCTCCGTAACTTTCATTTTCGATCGTTTCGTCGTGCTTTCTCGTTTCTTCCTTAGGATCGTCGATTTCGGAGTAAGTCATTCATGACGGGCTCCATAACGGTCGTATCTTACTATTAGATCAAGCCTAGGAGTCTTAGGAATCGATCCCGGGGCTCCGCGCTCCGTATCGGAACTTTTGGTGCTAATTAGCCGGTGTAAGAAGGGCCACCGACCGACTAGATGACGATCCAGTCGGTCGGCAAACATTCTTGAACCGACTAGTTGGCTTTCTAAATTATTCAGGAGTTACTGTTTATCGTTAGTCGGTCTAAGAACGTTGGTTGACCGACTAGGTTGCAAACTAGTCGGTCGGCAATGCTTCTTTAACCGACTAACTCATCAACTATTTTTGACACTAGTTATTGTTTACTCTTAGTCGGTCTAAGAACGTTCATCGACCGACTAGATGTCAAACTAGTCGGTCAGTAGTTGTTCTTGGACCGACTAACTCTTAGTTCAGGTTTTCGACTAGAGCTACTGTTTACACTTAGTCGGTCTGCGTTGGTCCACCGACCGACTAGATCTCAAACTAGTCGGTCAACAGTTGTTCCTTGACCGACTAAGCAGTGCAGGAAACCCTAGTTTTGCCCTAGCCGCCACCAAACTCTATAAATACCCCTCCAAACGTTTTCTTCTCCTCCCTCACGACCTAAAACCCTAATTTCTCCCCCATTGAGCCCCCATCTCCCTCAAACCATTAATCCTTCATCCCAAGCTCATCCTCCATCATCCAAACCCTCCCTCAACTCATTCCACCTCTCATCTTCCCCAAATCTCCATCAAATCCCCAAAATCCCCCAAAACCCTATTTCTCCAAACTTCTCCAATCATTTCCAGATCTGAACCCTAGGTTCCCCGGAGCGTTTCTTCCGTCGCCGTGGTTGCTCGGCGTTATTCTCTCGTTCCCTACACGGTAATACTCGATTCCTTTAGTTTTAACATAACCCACATTGACATTGTGAAGCCCTAATAAAATGGATTGTTAGATGATTAGGGTTCTCATAAGAAACCTATTTAGAATCATTGCGCTAATGATTGTTTTGCCATAACAGTGGTCCATTCCGTAGTTAGCTTGTGTGACGATCTTCATTGCTCGTCAATCCCGATATCAGGCAAGTGAAACTTGCATCCCTTGATTTAGGCCATGTCTTAGGCCATTTACCTTTCTTTAGCGTAAAAGAGACTAGACGGTGAAAGGATAGCCGTTTAGACGCCATTGACCTAGCTTGACAACGAAGCTTGGTCCGTCACCTTCATCATGCTTGTATGTCACGTTTACTTTCCCTAAACGGTACGCGTATTAACTGTTCATGTCATCCATGCATCCTTAACTGTTATTGCATTATAACTGCCATGTTTAATTTCAATTAACGGTACGCGAATATGTTCATGTCATTGCATTTTACCTGTCACGTTTAAATACAATTAACGGTACGCGAATATCTGCTCATGTCATTGCATGCTTGAATACTCATCGTGATTGCGTAGCTTCGCTACGTACTTGTACTATTTGTCCCGGCTAGGCACCCACCTTGCGTGGGCACCATCTTTGCCAAATACACTTTCTGGCTCGTGTTCTAGAAGACGAGCTCATCACAGCCTGAGGGCAATAGGGCACTCGTTGAGTGATCCTTTGTACTTGATACTTGAACACAGCCTGAGGGCAATAGGGCACTCGTTGAGTGATCCCTTGTACTTTACTTGTTACTTGACATTACATGTCACCCCTACTACTTGATACTTGCTACTTGCACTTTACCTTACTCTACTTGTTACCACCTTACCTTACTTGTCATGCACCATACTTTAACTGCTAGGTTGCTAGTTTACCTTTCTTTCCGTTTCCTTGCACAAGTCTTCCGACTTGCTGACATGTGCCCCTTTTCTCTTTTGGGTGACACATGTTAGAGCCCGAGCCTGAGTTACTTGCTGAGGACGTGGTGTTCGCTGACGCTGAGTCAGGACCCGCGTTGATCGAGGACTACGTTGACACTGGGGATCAGTCTTAGTGTTTTCGTTTAGCTTCTTTTGTTAGACTGCCTAGTTGTCGGTGCGTGGCACCTAGTTGATACTCTGTTATGTTTGTGTTGCTTTTGTTTGGCCTTGTTCTGGGCCTTAGACTCCTTCCTGTTAGCCTGGTGGCTTTTCTGTGATGTTGAATATTTTATGGACAAACTTTGGGATTGATATTTCATATCCGTCTTATTATTATTATTCTTGTTGTTGTTCCTTTTGCGATTACAGGGACCTGCTTATACTAAATTGACGCTTATCAGGCGTGCAGCTTCACAGCTCCACGTTTGAGCGGACCTTCTCACGTCTCGCCTCCATTTTAGGGAAGCGGGGCGTGACAAGTTCTCCATCCCATATTGTGCAGCAAGTGGGCATATCTCATCAAGGCTGCAACATCTCTTTGAGGAGTCACCAAGGACGCAAGTTATCATCCAAGGGTTCCTGATCACGTTGCGCAAGCCAACAAGGTGTAGCACACGCACTGCCCACGCACTGCGACTTGCAGTCCATGCACTGTGATCACTCCATATTTTACACCTTTTTTCTGCATGTTTTCACGCCATTTCGATTGCTCATATTGCGATTTTCACGAGTATTCGACGATATTGCGTTACTTTTCACTATTTCTTGTTTTTGTCGGATTTCAGGAAATATGGAGCGATCGGTAGCAAGAATGAGCTTAAGGGACTTGCACCCGCTCCGGAGCGCCACCCAAGGCTCTTTTGAGGGCTATTCAGCGATGGGAGACGGGTGGAAGAAGAAGGAACTCCGTAGGAGCGACGAGGAGGAGAAACGGAGAAGATTGGGCATTTACAGCATGCCACTCAGCCGAGTGGAGCAATCACTCGGTCGAGCAAGAAGACCACTCGGCCGACCCGACCGGACACGCTCCAACAGAAGGAATCGGGCGTGCACTCGGCTGAGGGACGATATCCCACTCGGCCGAGTATGAAGATCGCATCGCCCGAGTGGCATGAGAAATCCACCATCAAAAGAGGCCGACTTACTGGAAATGTACATGCTTTTGACGGTTCCAACTCGGCCGAGCAAGAATTGCCCCCCTGGCCGAGTAAGTAAAGCCACTCGGCCGAGTCACCTCCGAAGACAGGCCCCCCAAGACCCCTGACTTACTGGAATTCTACAGGGTCTGTCACTCGGCCGAGTAGAGAAGCCCACTCGACCGAGTAGAGAAGTCCGCTCGGCCGAGTGATGCCGAGGACACGCAGCGCCCAGATTTTCAGACAGCCTCCCACTCTTTTGAAATCTGCTATCATTCCAGCAATCAACGTATTTTTCTCATATTTTTATTGATAATAGACTTCATGATGGTTCCAACGCCGCCAAGAACGCCCCAATCGGAGGTCGGATGAAATCTAGAGAATTTCTACAAGTTGACGCTGCAGTGCTGGAATTTTCACTCGGCCGAGTCACATTTTCCACTCGGCCGAGTCGGCGACGGGCCCAGATTTTAAGTTGCGGTTTGGGCTGTTTTTGGGCACGAATTTGAGGGGTCTTCTAGGGTTTTCTTGTTAGGGTTTTGGGGGATATAAAAGGGGTTTTGTAGCCACCATTAGAGGGGTTCCCAATAGGTTTTCTTAAGGTTCCCAATATGTTTTCTTAGTGATTATTTTAGAGGTTAGGCCATGCCCTAGGCGCCCTCTTGGATCTAAAAGCTTGTATTTGGATGGGAATTCTTCATAAAAGCTAAGTATTTTGTTCTTGTTATTTGAATCTTTGTTTTTCTATCTTTTTGTATGAAAGCAATGATTTTTATTGATTCTCATATCCTTATTGCTATGCTTGAGTAGAATTGATTGTTCTAGGGCATGTGGATGAACCCTATGGATCTAATTTCATATTTGTGATGAATGAATTTCTAAATTGCTAGAATTACTAGGAGATTAGGTTGTGATTGATTTACTACGGATAGCTAGGGATTTCCATCGATTGGGGTTTGCAAGAGATTGGATTCTAATCGATGGGAAGGCCTAGATATTCAATTTAGGTTTATAATCGAGATTCTCTAGACTTGGTTTGCAAGAGATTGGACCAAAGCTAGGATTTTTATTATAAATCTATACCCATATTCGTTTGCAAGAGATTGGACGAATACGAACTATCACAACCTAGATCGTAACTCGAGTTTGCACGAGAGTGGGCTCGAGGGGCGATTGAACGATGATGTCGATCCTAATGCTAGCGTCTTAGGTTAGGGTTTGCAAGAGATTGGGCCCTAACCTAGGTTGCTATAGACCGGCAATAGCAAGAGAGCGTGAGCTTGGTTTTCTATTCAGTTACGACTAGTTCACCTCAACGCAAGTCTATTAATATTGCGATTCACTATTTACAATGATGCATGACGGTCCGTAGTGGGGATTCCCTAGCCCTAGACATCTTTTATTATATTGTATTTGAATCGATACTTGACCAACATTTTTATCACCAACACCGACATCCATCACCATTGCCATTACATCATACCATAGCCATCTCCACCAATAAAACATTCGTAGTCAAACCAACCTAGGATAGATTGGAACCAACACCACCTCCTCGTGTTCGATACCCGCTCGCCACTATGCCGTGCGCTTGCGGTAAAACTACAATCGTTCTCTGGGTGTACGCCCGGGCGCGACCAAGTTTTTGGCGCCGTTGTCGGGGAGGTGTTTCCCGTTGGGTGCCAATTTGTCACAATTAGGTTGATTTGACTATTAAAAAAAATTTTTTAAAAAAGGAAAATTTCACACTCGCCACCCTTACTACCATTTCTATATTCTTTTGTGCCACTGATATTTTTCTCCAGGTATTTATCTTTGTTTATCAGGTGTTATGGATGGTTTTATGTGGACCACAGATTTTGAGGAGGAAGCATTTCAGAACTTATTGGAGGGCCTCTTGGAGTCAGTGAGGTTCACCGGTTCAGAGAGCATTACAGCAGATGATGCATTTGATCTACGATTTGTAGATTTTGTTATGAACCGTGTTTCAGCTGCAGGAACAATTGAGGAGGACATCCATGTCAGTCTTGAGGGGGATAAACTATATTTTCGGATTGCTTGCGGGCATTCCCCTCCACATGATACATCCCCACAAGTTGACATACCTGAGCAGCTAGCATCACCATTCCAAAGAGAGCCTACATTGATAGTTGATGAGAAGGCAAATGAGCACACTGTCGAGCCAGAGCATGCTTTTGAGGAGGCATTACACACGGAGCCAGAGTTTATCGCCGAGGAGGTCGTGCATTGGGACGAGGACATAGCCATTCATGAGGATCCCGAGCACTACCCTCCTCCATTAGAGCTTCCGCAGCCACCTCATCCTTCCATTGACGTCGAGGACTATCCCACAGAGCTTATGGCTCCCTTTCAGGGAGATCTCCCCTCATCTCCTACATTTGATTCCCCTCTCGTGTATGATGTTTTTTATGATTCAGATTTTGACGACTTATCGTGCCTTTTGCAGGATACACATACATCTGAACAAAAGGTACAATGGGATGTATACGAGGAGGAGAGCAAGGAGTTAGCGCCCATGGACGCATATGAATATGATCAAGAGGTGCGCTGGGATGAGTCTGACGATGATGAGGAGCATCTTGATGAGGTCCACACCTATGATCTAGATTTACCTGAGCAGTATAGAGGAGACACCATGGAGACAGCTATCATGGCACGTGAGGATATTGGATTATTTCCAGGGAAGTATCGTCCACCATTATTTATTCCATATATTTCTATAGACGATCCTCCTTGGGATACTTTTATTACGAGGGTGAATTTTATGCAGCAAACTGATGCATCCTATTCTCTGTAGGGTATAGGTGGAGTCCTTGTGGGAATGCTGGAGGATGCATTGCTAGAGTTCGTTGGTGTTCGTGGACATGCACGCCTGGCAGAGCCACGGAAAGAGCAGTTGGAACAGTTGCCTGCACCGACAAAGATACTGGATCCGCCTTTTGCTATAGGTGATATCAATCCAGTAGTGTAGAAAATTTTATGCTTTCAATAAACTCGAATCCTCTCGGCAGCGAGAGGACCATATAGATTTGCTTGAATAAATATCACCTCATATGACGGCGACAAAAATCTTTTACACCACAAACCCACTATATATATTAATTTCCCTCTCCATATTTTGATATGTCACATCCTTTTGCTCACCACATTCGAGCATTTCTTTCAAGTGAAACCTTACTTTCTTATTCGTTTGACTTGATCACGCTTTGCAAAGCCATAACATTTTTGGTCAAGTCATTTGAATAGGATTGTTTGGTATAAGCTTGGGGGAAAGCGCTCTCATGCATCATTGTATGTGCATGTAGTTTCATTAGGATTTCATGTCATTCATTTCATCATTTTTCATTCACCTCCCTCATATTTATCGTTGTTCCTCATATTCTTCCATTATGATCACATTGAGGACAATGTGAAGTTTAAGCTTGGGGGAGTGCATTTCCATGCCATTTAGATGCATTAGTTGCATTTTTACTTTATTTTAGGGTTTTTAAAAAAATTTCAAAATTTTGCATCATCTTTTTGATTTTTCCATCTTATTTTCCTTTTATGTGTGTTCATGCATCATGATGTGTGCTTGCTTTTCTTTTCTTTCCTCTCTTTTATTTTATTTCTTTATTTTCTTTTCCTCCTTTTGCTAGATTTGTTTCGTATGATGATATCTCTTATTGCCTTAGAAACCATCACGATGCTTATTATTCCTTGCCATGCTACTTAGAGTATTTCATAGTCCTACTATCCATATGCTTGCAAATCTATTTCTTTTGATGATTCCTCTACATGAATGCATGATATTAATTGAAACTGAATGTGTGGATTAGTGTTTAGTATGCTTTTGTTGGAAATGCACCAAGATTCACGCATCATTAGTATATCTGAAGCATCAGTTCTATTGTCTTATTCACCCTCTGTTGCATGCTTGATATGATTGTGCGCTTTACCGCTTGACTTCACTTTTTATTGAGATGATTGAGAATATCCATGCTTACATATGAGTTTTAGTTGATGTATTATCTTATTGAACCGATCGTGCACATCTTAGAGTGAACCGAGTGTTAAATTACTTCCTTCTCCACATATATCTTTTTATTCTCTACATGTCACTTGAGTTCACCTCCTAAAGCTACTTATATCGCATCTATTTCCCAAAAATCCCCACAAAAGAAAATGTTAGCTCCAAAAAGCCCAAAAAGTCCAAAAAGCCAAAAAGGAGCCAAAATCCAAAAATACAAATCATATAGCTCCTACAAAAAACTAAGAAGAAAAATGAGAAACAAAGTCCAAAAGAAAAAAATATATATTTCTCTATCTCATTATTGGAGCCACAAAACACTTGGGAAAACCAAGGCAAAAATCCCATTTTCCACTATCATATTCCTTTAGATGCGATGCCTCAAGCTAAGCTTGGGGGGGGGGGGGGGCGAATTCATTTGACCATATGAGTGAGTATGACATTAGAGTGGAGACGTGCATAAATGGGAATATTTGATAATGCTTAAACTTTGCAAAATATATTAGGTATGGGTATTTTTCATGATTTGAAATAAATATGTGAATGCCATGACTCTTATTCTATTCTCTATTGCATGCTTGGTGTGTATCTTATATGCTTCACTTATAACTTTTGATTGAAAAGTGCATCGCCAACATTTGTATATTAAATTCTATGAAATGCGTGATGTAGATATGAATTGATTGTATGAATTTAGAGAGTCCCTCTTATTGTTTTTAAAAGCTTGCAAGTATCATGTCTAAGTAAGATATGAAATCCTTATAGCATGTGATTCGTATTTTCCAAGTTATCGTGATGTGTAGCTTATGGCTTGAGATCTGAGAGAATAATCTAGCGACCCCTTCCACCTCGTGTTCTTTCTTTTTCATTTCATTTTCTTTATTTTCATCTCCCGAGTTCGTCTCTTTACTTATCTTCCTCGAGGACGAGTAAGAGGTAAGCTTGGGGGATTTTGATCACTCCATATTTTACACCTTTTTTCTGCATGTTTTCACGCCATTTCGATTGCTCATATTGCGATTTTCACGAGTATTCGACGATATTGCGTTACTTTTCACTATTTCATGTTTTTGTCGGATTTCAGGAATTATGGAGCGATCGGGAGCAAGAATGAGCTTAAGGGACTTGCACCCGCTCCGGAGCGCCACCCAAGGCTCTTTTGAGGGCTATTCGGTGATGGGAGACGGGTGGAAGAAGAAGGAACTCCGTAGGAGCGACGAGGAGGAGAAACGGAGAAGATTGGGCATTTACAGCATGCCACTCGGCCGAGTGGAGCAATCACTCGGTCGAGCAAGAAGACCACTCGGCCGACCCGATCGGACACGCTCCAACAGAAGGGATTGGGCGTGCACTCGGCCGAGGCACGATATCCCACTCGGCCGAGTATGAAGATCGCATCGCCCGAGTGGCATGGAAAATCCACCATCAAAAAAGGCCGACTTACTGGAAATGTACAGGCTTTTGACGGTTCCAACTCGGCCGAGCAAGAAATGCCCCCCCCGGCCGAGTAAGTAAAGCCACTCGGCTGAGTCACCTCCGAAGACAGACCCCCAAGACTCCCGACTTACTGGAATTTTACAGGGTCTGTCACTCGGCCGAGTAGAGAAGCCCACTCGACCGAGTAGAGAAGTCCGCTCGGCCGAGTGATGCCGAGGACACGCAGTGCCCAGATTTTCAGACAGCCTCCCACTCTTTTGAAATCTTCTATCATTGCAGCAATCAAAGTATTTTCCTCATATTTTTTATGGATAGTAGACTTCACGACGGTTCCAACGCCGCCAAGAACGCCCCAATCGGAGGTCAGATGGAATCTGGAGAATTTCTACAAGTTGATGCTGCAGTGCTGGAATTTCCACTCGGCCGAGTCACATTTTCCACTCAGCCGAGTCAGCGACGGGCCCAGATTTTAAGTTGCGGTTTGGGCTGTTTTTAGGCACGAATTTGAGGGGTCTTGTAGGGTTTTCTTGCTAGGGTTTTGGGGGATATAAAAGGGGTTTTGTAGCCACCATTAGAGGGGTTCCCAATAGGTTTTCTTAAGGTTCCCAATATGTTTTCTTAGTGATTATTTTAGAGGTTAGGCCATGCCCTAGGCCCCCTCTTGGATCTAAAAGATTGTATTTGGATTTGGAATTCTTCATAAAAGCTAAGTATTTTGTTCTTGTTATTTGAATCTTTGTTTTTCTATCTTTTTGTATGAAAGCAATGATTTTTATTGATTCTCATATCCTTATTGCTATGCTTGAGTAGAATTGATTGTTCTAGGGCATGGGGATGAACCCTATGGATCTAATTTCATATTTGTGATGAATGAATTTCTAAATTGCTAGAATTACTAGGAGATTAGGTTGTGATTGATTTACTACGGATAGCTAGGGATTTCCATCGATTGGGGTTTGCAAGAGATTGGATTCTAATCGATGGGAAGGCCTAGATATTCGATTTAGGTTTATAATCGAGATTCTCTAGACTTGGTTTGCAAGAGATTGGACCAAAGCTAGGATTTTTATTATAAATCTATACCCATATTCGTTTGCAAGAGATTGGACGAATACGAACTATCACAACCTAGATCGTAACTCGAGTTTGCACGAGAGTGGGCTCGAGGGGCGATTGAACGATGATGTCGATCCTAATGCTAGCGTCTTAGGTTAGGGTTTGCAAGAGATTGGGCCCTACCCTAGGTTGCTATAGACCGGCAATAGCGTGAGAGCGTGAGCTTGGTTCTCTATTCAGTTACGATTCACTATTTACAATGATGCATGACGGTCCGTAGTGGGGATTCCCTAGCTGTCACGCCCCGCTTCCCAAAAATATGGAGGCGAAGCGTGAGAAGGTCCGCTCAGACTTGAAGCTACAAAGCTGCAAGTCCGATAAGAGTCAATCAAATTTAAAACTGCAGGTCCTTGCAACGCGAGCGAAACAAGATAATAATAATGAAATGAGACAAAAGAATAATCTCAGAATATCCATAAATATAAATTCCAACATCGCAGAAAAGCCACCAGGCTAAAATAAAAGAGTCTAAAGGCCCAAACATGGCCAACAAAAGTACATCGTACAAAACAAGGTGACACGCACCGTCAACTAACAACAAACCTAAAACAAAAGAAAACTCAGCAAGGCCACCAAGAAAGATCACTGACATCCAAAAACTCCTCCTAGGCAGACATGGACTCAGGCTCAGCGTCAGCAAAACGCCACGTACTCAGCAACGGTCTCTGGCTCAGGGTCTAACATGTGACACCCAAAAGAGCAAGGGGCACATGTCAGCAAGTCTATAAGAGACTTGTGCAAGGAAACTGAAAGTATGCAAAAGTAAAGCAACCTAGCAGTTCTAGCATGAATGCGATGACATGGCAGTTAAAGTATGAGTGCAACAGGTAAAGTAAAGTAAAGTAAAGTACGAGCATGGCATTTAAACATGGCATGGATGACAAGTATTACATGAATCATTCACAAGACAAGTACAAGACAAGAAAAGTAAGCACCTCGTGCACAGAGATTCCATCTTTTGGCTAGAGGGCTGATCAGGCCACTCCTAAGCTCAAGTGAACGTTTATCCCTACCCCTCCACGTGTATCGAACCAGGGCCTTACCCCCGAACGGTAATGCTCACTTTTTGATCACGAGCCAGGAAGTGTTTTTAACAAGTATGGCATATGGGTGCACCTAGCCGGACAAGGAAACCGGGCATTGGCTTTTGACCAACACATGAGGCCCGTTCCCAGGAAGTAGTATTCAAGAAGTACAAGTATTGTAGCGTGTGCTACGAATGCAACAATCAACCGGGATGACATGTAAGATGCAATGCATGGCAGTTAAAAGTGCGTACAGATAAGGAAAGTAAACGTGACAGTTTAGTATGCATGATCAACAAGTTTAAAGGGTTGGATCTAGCTTCATCATCAAGCTAGACCAATTTAGGTGACGGATCTAGTTTCGTTGTCAAACTAGATCAAACAGGCGTCTAGCCAGCTATCATTTCACTGACTAGTCTCTTTTACACTAAAAGCAAGGAAGTGGCCTAAAACATGGCCCTACACAAGAGTTGGCAAGTTTCACTTGCCTGCAAGTACAACGTCTGAGCACACCGTCCAATGAGTCCAAAAATCACAATTATCCTACGTGCACAAGTCCACCGGCCTAAAGTCCATATTATTTATCTTTGATTAGTGAATTTAAAACATTTAAAACATTTTAAAAACATCAATTTTAGTCTTGATTATCAGGCAATGGGTTGGGGGTCCTAGGGGTGCAAAGCGTTACCTCAACACGACGCGAAAGCTACACCGGCGTCGGGTAGCGACGCCGGGGGTTGGAATAAGAGAACGCGCTCCAAGTCCAGATTCCAAATTAGTTTCCTCGCTGGAAAGTTCAGAGCATCAACCGGAGCCACGGTTCCAGATTCCAAAGCTAGCACGTGCGACGACGGGCTACGACGTGTCGCAACGTCGTGCATGGTGAATCTTCGGAGAGAAAGCACCTAGGTGGGGCCCACAGTAGTCCTAGGGACCTTTGGGGGACCCACAATACCTCTGGAGAACTTGGGGGGCCCACGGAGGCAAGTGGTGCGACGGATGCGGGGTTGCGACGAGTGGCTCTCGGTCGTACCCAGCCAATGCGGGAGATTCCATCGGTCGGGCGCTAGGAACGGGCGCTGCACAGCGCTGCGGTCGGTGCGGGCCTTGGTGTTCTCGGTCGGTGCGGAGCAACCCTTCAGTCGGGCGCTGCGGATGCGAGGGAGCGGGCGCTGCAACGTTGCAAGCATTGCAACGGAGCGGGGGAGCGGGCGATGCGGGCGCTTGGGTCGTCAGACACAGCGGGCGGGTCGGTCGGGCGCTTGGGCTGCAGCGGAGCGAGGGTTGCGATGCGGAGCGGTGGAACGGGCCGGTCAGATCGATGGGTTCTCTCGGTCGGAGTGGGGTGCGAGCGTTGCAATGGAGTGGCGGGCGACTGGGTGCGGAGCGGGCGCTTGTGCGGGCGAGGGCCTCGGTCAGACCGAGGGAAATGGAGGGGAAACGTCGGTCGTGCGACAGCTGATCGTCGCAACATTGCGACGAATCGTCGCAACGTCAAATTTGGGTTTTGGAAGAGGCTAGGGTTAATTTCTTGCGAAAATGGGTCTTCCTAGGGGTTGTTTATATAGTGTAGATGGGTTGACTTGGTCTAGGGCTAAATCTAATAGGATTAGAAGTTTAAAATAATTTAAAATTTGAAATTCAACTTCTCCAACTCACCCAAGGATTTAACCTGGTCCAAATGAGCTGGAAATTGGCTCAAAAATTCTTTAAAACGTTTAAAACTCAAATAAATTTTATTTGGCCGAAATTAATTTAAAAATAAATTATTAAAAATAATATAAAATTTGTTAAAAATATAAAAGTGGTCAAATAAACTCCAAAAATTATAAAATAAATATCAGGGTGATCGTGATGACGAAAGTGAGCTAACTAAGAAGATGTATCTCAATTTCGACGTCGGACGACGAAACTAAAAATAGAAACGTCTCCCGTCAAAAGTGAAAATCGCCGCGTCTCATCGAATAAGTTTAAATTGTGGGAAAACGACTCGAGAAACGTCGTTCCAATTTAGTGCCACTATTTAATACTCTCAGAGACGTTCACAACGGCATATCACACTAAAGTGTTCACAAACAACCAAAGTCTAAAACGAACACGTGCACGGCCAAAAGCACGTGCACGAACAACGTACGACGAAAAGTGGTCGTTACATCCTCCCCACCTTAGAATAAAGTCCGTCCTCAGACTTTCTAATATAGCTAGTCGCTCTAGTAACTACCCCAATCATGTCATAATAATTCAAACCAGGTATAGTCATTACAGGTGCTTATATATGCACTAGGTATTCAAGCATTATCACTACCAACACGTATATATATACATTCACGTACGCCATATACTTATACCTATTATAGTCAGTCAACTTCATACATGTATTTCAATCATGTATATAAACATACATCCTTTATATAACTACTACTCACAAAACAATAGTTCAGACACTTATATAAGTATGATCTCATACTAGCAAATACAATCATTGCTCTACGTATAGATAGCTACCTATGCACAAACATCAAGGGTATACTACCCTCTAATATTCATCCAATACCAAACATCTCAACACATATAGTCACACCATACCATTATTAAATCAAGTTCACTATATCTAATATACATTCACCACTACTATAATTTCACGATATGTAGTCATTCAAATACATGCAAATAGTTCACCATATATTCGCATCACGTACGGTCCTATAACTGTATTTACGACACGCCACATATATCATAGTCATCAATACCTATAACTAAGCACGTACTTACCCGTGCATGGTGCACACCCATACACGCTAACATTTCATTTACATACACCAATCATACCATTATATAACTAGCACACATACATACCTAGTTTTAGCTAGTACACATACGTTCACACGAGCAAGTCCTTAGTAATTAGCTATACCACAAGACCAACACCTATAACTATATACTGGTGTAGCGACCCACAATCATGTGCATAACACAACCAGGCACAAACACTCCTATCACTATACATACATCAAACATCGCTATATTCAAACTTCAGACATACATTCAATGTACTTAGAGTATACCCACTCAAGCTTGAGTGAGACTCAATACATATATCAGAATATTCTATATACGTAACACGACATTCATACCTATACCAATACCACTCCCATATATTTACATCTACCAATACAACCATATGCATTCCCTAAATCAATCACACTTAATATTTAGTCAGGCAATACTCACGTAGTTCAATCAGTTTATATACCATAATAATAATAATACAGACATCAGCACACGTATAATTATAATACACTCCCTAATACATGCATACGTATTCATCGTATAGTCACACACACATGTAACATATATATATGTATATTCACACCATAGCCTACTACCTATAATTAGTATACTAACACATCTATACATACATAATTAAGATGTGCAATAGTCGTGTATACCTCACGGTATGCACGCATGCAACATCCCGCGAAAGCAAACAATACCAATCAAAATTTTAACCCTACTACCATATGTATATCACTTATATACTCATGCAACGAAACATAACTTCCTACGTCCAAGCACAATATATATCTACATACGAGCACATTCTCACACGTACTAGTATATAGGTCACTCGATAGGCCTACTCACTTATCAATACGTTCACTTATTATTATCACACCTATCATACTCATAGCTTCACCAAATCAAATTATTTCAACCATTCTAAGTATCTCTTACTACATACACAACTTAGATATTTCAACGCTAACTCTTCTATACACAGGCATCCCTAATATAGTATAGCTATCCACACAAAATCTATAACTACTAACACACAACAACTTCATACTATCACGAATAACTCCGAGTATATATATATACCACACAATAGGCAAGCATCAATATACTATGGGGGTACACTCATTCAAGCCCACGTACACAACTTAGGTACGTGCACTACGACTACCTCACAAGGTCCAAGGGCCTACTAACAATTAAGGGTTGGCACAGACATTGACGGACCCTAAGGCCTAAGCAATAGAGGGAGGTCGAGGTCGAGGGCATGACGAGGGAAGGATCGATAGGCACGAGTTCAGATAGGACGAATACAAGGAGATAGCTTGGTTAGACGAAACATAGACTCAATGGTGATGTTTAGGTAGGGGAAGGGAGATGTAGTGATGCTTAAATAGAACACAGAATAGGAAATATGGTGAATAGCATAAGCTAAAATACGTGGATTTTGAAAACTGTCGTTCTCCCAAAGTTGAAATCCCAGTCTGAAAAGAAATATTTGGAGATCGATAAAACGAGTTGTTCAAAATAAATTTGAGTCGAAAATTCATAATAAGGGAAAATGTTTTTAATGGCTTATCGCAAATCATTAAGAAAGGAAAGTAAATCATTCGCACGGACATTAAAGACGTAATTTTTGAAAATATTATACGGCAGTAATTTAATATAATGTTGTCAAAAGTTTTTGAAAGTAAAAGAATGGAATCAAGCAACGGAAGGATTTAAAATCAGGTTAAATGCTTTCAAAACTTTGGTCTATGGAAAATTGAAAATAATCAATTTGAAACTAATTTTAGAAAACCAAGGTTTGCCAAAAATGAGAAACAGAGTTACACAAGGTTCTTAATATACGAGCACAACAAGTCTGGTACGGATATAAAAATAATTGAAAGTATGTATGGTGCACGGAAAAATAATATTATCGACTTAGTATAAGAATTATCAAGATCGAATAGCAAGTCTTTAAAATCAAGTCATGGAGGGTCTAAATCAGGAAGTGGTTATGAAAATAGTAATTTTGCAAAAATCTGAAGTAGCGAATACGACGAGCAAAAACCAACTTGCTGAAATCTGAAATTCCATGTGTCTTGAAAGTATATTAATGGCATAAATCAGGAAGGAAAAATTGTAAATCGAATTGGGCAATATAAAAGTACGGTTCAGAATTAAATTAATATATGAAGGGACGACGCATTTACATAAGTATGAAAAATATAGGCTGGAAAAATTTCCGCCAAAAGTTTTAAGAATTTAAATCAACGAAGGAGTATGAAATGTAAGAAAATAATTGAGCAAATTTAAACTTAGGGAAAAAGGAAATCGAGAAATACATTCAGAAGATTTCAAAACTTGTAACGGAGAGATTCGAAAATTGGCGATGATCGTCATGAGGCGATCTCGTGAATCGAGGCAAGGAAATTGGTCGGATGATCAGAACATACATACGCCTAGGATATGAATCAGGAGAATCTACGAGGAAACTCATACGGTCGATCAACTAAAGACCAAGAACTAAGTGCTAAGACTTTCTAAGGAGTTAGACGGTAATGAAATACGTTCAGCTTGTTCCGAAATCGATGAACCCAAGCGAACGACTGAAGGAAATTCTAGAAGTCTAATATGGTCAGAGGTAGACAAGAACCACAAAGGTAACTCCTACGATGATTAAATAAATTGCTAGAAGGGAGTCTAACTATCAATCAGAGGCCTCTAACTAGCAAGCACCGACGTCTAACTAAGTCTTCTTACCACCTAGTGTCATAAGAAAGCGACTAGACTCAAGGCTTCTGACTCGGATGTTGCAATTTATTTAATGGACATTCCGTTATTATCGTTGTTTTGTTAATTCGCAATTGCAAGACTGGACCTGCATGGGCCACCAACAAAACCTGTCACGCCCCGCTTCCCAAAAATATGGAGGCGAAGCGTGAGAAGGTCCGCTCAGACTTGAAGCTACAAAGCTGCAAGTCCGATAAGCATCAATCAAATTTAAAACTGCAGGTCCTTGCAACGTGAGCGAAACAAGATAATAATAATGAAATGAGACAAAAGAATAATCTCAGAATATCCATAAATATAAATTCCAACATCGCAGAAAAGCCACCAGGCTAAAATAAAAGAGTCTAAAGGCCCAAACATGGCCAACAAAAGTACATCGTACAAAACAAGGTGACACGCACCGTCAACTAACAACAAACCTAAAACAAAAGAAAACTCAGCAAGGCCACCAAGAAAGATCACTGACATCAAAAAACTCCTCCTAGGCAGACATGGACTCAGGCTCAGCGTCAGCAAAACGCCACGTACTCAGCAACGGTCTCTGGCTCAGGGTCTAACATGTGACACCCAAAAGAGCAAGGGGCACATGTCAGCAAGTCTACAAGAGACTTGTGCAAGGAAACTGAAAGTATGCAAAAGTAAAGCAACCTAGTAGTTCTAGCATGAATGCGATGACATGGCAGTTAAAGTATGAGTGCAACAGGTAAAGTAAAGTAAAGTAAAGTACGAGCATGTCATTTAAACATGGCATGGATGACAAGTATTACATGAATCATTCACAAGACAAGTACAAGACAAGAAAAGTAAGCACCTCGTGCACAGAGATTCCGTCTTTTGGCTAGAGGGCTGATCAGGCCACTCCTAAGCTCAAGTGAACGTTTATCCCTACCCCTCCACGTGTATCGAGCCAGGGCCTTACCCCCGAACGGTAATGCTCGCTTCTGGATCACGAGCCAGGAAGTGTTTTTAACAAGTATGGCATAGGGGTGCACCTAGCCGGACAAGGAAACCGGGCATTGGCTTTTGACCAACACATGAGGCCCGTTCCCAGGAAGTAGTATTCAAGAAGTACAAGTATTGTAGTGTGTGTTACGAATGCAACAATCAACTGGGATGACATGTAAGATGCAATGCATGGCAGTTAAAAGTGCGTACAGATAAGGAAAGTAAACGTGATAGTTTAGTATGCATGATCAACAAGTTTAAAGGGTTGGATCTAGCTTAGTCGTCAAGCTAGACCAATTTAGGTGACGGATCTAGTTTCGTTGTCAAACTAGATCAAACAGGTGTCTAGCCAGCTATCATTTCACTGACTAGTCTCTTTTACGCTAAAAGCAAGGAAGTGTCCTAAAACATGGCCCTACACAAGAGTTGGCAAGTTTCACTTGCCTGCAAGTACAACGTCTGAGCACACCGTCCAATGAGTCCAAAAATCACAATTATCCTACGTGCACAAGTCCACCGGCCTAAAGTCCATATTATTTATCTTTAATTAGTGAATTTAAAACTTTTAAAACATTTTAAAAACATCAATTTTAGTATTGATTATCAGGCAATGGGTTGGGGGTCCTAGGGGTGCAAAGCGTTACCTCAACACGACGCGAAAGCTACACCGGCGTTGGGTAGCGACGCCGGGGGTTGGAATAAGAGAACGCGCTCCAAGTCCAGATTCCAAATTAGTTTCCTCGCTGGAAAGTTCAGAGCATCAACCGGAGCCACGGTTCCAGATTCCAAAGCTAGCACGTGCGACGACGGGCTACGACGTGTCGCAACGTCGTGCACGGCGAATCGTCGGAGAGAAAGCACCTAGGTGGGGCCCACAGTAGTCCTAGGGACCTTTGGGGGACCCACAATACCTCTGGAGAACTTGGGGGGCCCACGGAGGCAAGTGGTGCGACGGATGCGGGGTTGCGACGAGTGGTTCTCGGTCGTACCCAGCCAATGCGGGAGATTCCATCGATCAGGCGCTAGGAACGGGCGCTGCACAGCGCTGCGGTCGGTGCGGGCCTTGGTGCTCTCGGTCGGTGCGGAGCAACCCTTCGGTCGGGCGTTGCGGATGCGAGGGAGCGGGCGCTGCAACGTTGCAAGCGTTGCAACGGAGCGGGGGAGCGGGCGATGCGGGCACTTGGGTCGATCAGACACAGTGGGCGGGTCGGTCAGACACAGCGGGCGGGTCGGTCGGGCGCTTGGGCTGCAGCGGAGCGGGGGTTGCGATGCGGAGCGGTGGAACGGGCCGGTCAGATCGATGGGTTCTCTCGGTCGGAGTGGGGTGCGAGCGTTGCAATGTAGCGGTGGGCGACTGGGTGCGGAGCAGGCGCTTGTGCGAGCGAGGGCCTCGGTCAGACCGAGGGAAATGGAGGGGAAACGTCGGTCGTGCGGCAGCTGATCGTCGCAACATTGCGACGAATCGTCGCAACGTCAAATTTGGGTTTTGGAAGAGGCTAGGGTTAATTTCTTACGAAAATGGGTCTTCCTAGGGGTTGTTTATATAGTGTAGATGGGTTGACTTGGTCTAGGGCTAAATCTAATAGGATTAGAAGTTGAAAATAATTTAAAATTTGAAATTCAACTTCTCCAACTCACCCAAGGATTTGACCTAGTCCAAATGAGCTGGAAATTGGCTCAAAAATTCTTTAAAACGTTTAAAACTCAAATAAATTTTATTTGGCCGAAATTAATTTAAAAATAAATTATTAAAAATAATATAAAACTTGTTAAAAATATAAAAGTGGTCAAATAAACTCCAAAAATTATAAAATAAATATCAGGGTGATCGTGATGACGAAAGTTAGCTAACTAAGAAGACGGATCTCAATTTCGACGTCGGACGACAAAACTAAAAATAGAAACGTCTCCCGTCAAAAGTGAAAATCGCCACGTCTCATCGAATAAGTTTAAATTGTGGGAAAACGACTCGAGAAACATCGTTCCAATTTAGTGCCACTATTTAATACTCTCAGAGACGTTCACAACGGCATATCACACTAAAGTGTTCACAAACAACCAAAGTCTAAAACGAACACGTGCACGGCCAAAAGCACGTGCACGAACAACGTACGACGAAAAGTGGTCGTTACACTAGCCCGAGACATCTTTTATTATATTGTATTTGAATCGATACTTGACCAACATTTTTATCACCAACACCGACATCCATCACCATTGCCATTACATCATACCATAGCCATCTCCACCAATAAAACATTCGTAGTCAAACCAACCTAGGATAGATTGGAACCAACACCACCTCCTCGTGTTCGATACCCGCTCGCCACTACGCCGTGCGCTTGCGGTAAAACTACAATCGTTCTCCGGGTGTACGCCCGGGCGCGACCATACTGCGGCTTGCAACCCATGCACTGTTGTTGTTCATCCAGCACTACTGCTGTCGACCCACGCACTACTGTTGCCGGCCCACGCACTGTTGCACCACCAAGCCAAGAGGAGTGCGAAGGCCGCAACATCCAAGGAGAGGGGCGAAAGCCGCAACTTGAGTTGCTCCAGAGTTCAAGACGACTACATCCTTTCAGACTTGATCTGACCTGAGCTGATTGACAGAGACGACTACGACCACACAAACTGAGATTTCATGAACTTTTTATTATTGTATTTGTGTAGTAGTGTAGCGATCTTTGTAGCGAAAACTTTAACGTACTTGTGTTTTGGGGTCTTGTCTAGTGTGGAACTAGATATGCGGGACTTGACTAGTTGGGACAAGTCAAAGCTTATACTATGATTAGTTTTGTTGAACACCGATGGAATGGGGTACTGAGAGCCTAGTAAGCGTAGAGGAGGTGCTCTAGCTTTTTATGGTTGTACATGTTACATTATTAATCTAGTATCTGCTTTGGGGGCTGGACGTAGGTCGTGGGGACGATCGAACCAGAGTAAATCTGATGTGCACTCTGTGACTGCTTATTATTTACTCTGCATCTGTTATAACTGCCTGTGATTGCTCGTGGGTTGCACGAGAATTTTTATTAGACTGTTAACCCCATCCCCAATCTAGGCTTAGCTCTAGATCCAACAAGTAGTATCAGAGGAGGTTAGATGATCTAGTCTAGAAATCATGAATACCCCAAACCTAGTTTTTGCTTATGGCTTGCCTATTGATCATCCTCCTCTATTTAGTGGCCATGACTGTATGTACTGGAAGGCTAGGATAAAAAATTATTCATTATTCGTTGATGTTGACACTTGGTACATTATTAAAAACGGAAATACTATAATCCCTAAGTCTGAACGTAATTTGGATGCAAGAAATATGTGCTATAAATGCTTGAGCAATGAATGTTTTATTGTGTGGAATAGATAGAAAAACATTTGATCTTATCTCACATTGCTCTTCTGCGCAGGATATATGGAGGACTTTGGAGAAAACCTATGTAAGCAAGCAATCCTCCGATAATCACATCTCTAGCGATGAAAAGAGTCTACAAAAGGGAAGAAAAGACCCTTTAAATAAAAATGATGCTTATGTACCTAAGAGTATTAGTAAGAAAACTACTAAGAGTAGGCTTTGTTTTAATTACAGGAAGAAGGGACACATCATGAAGGATTGCCCATAAGAGAAGAATAATTCAACAGAAAAGAAAGAAAAATCTCTAGCGTTAACATGGGATAACGACAACGAGGACGAGAATCAAGAGGAGACTGCTCATTCCTCCCGTTGCCTAATGGGGAAACATGATGAGGTAAAATCTTGCACTAAAATTGAATTTTTGAATATTTGTAAGGGAATGCAAGATGAAATTGATGAGCTAGAATCCACCTTAGATGCTTATAAAAATGATAACTTTGAAATACAACAAGAAACTTGTGACATGTCTAAGGAAATTAAAAATCTGAAAGAAATACTTGTAACGACTGGTTTTCATGTATTTGGATTATCTATATTATATATATATATGTTTTGGTGGATTTTCTCCTTAGGCGTGGTTGGCGTCTCCGTAGCTTTCGTTTTCGTTCGTTTCGTTGAGATTTTCTAGCTTCTTCCTTAGATCGTTGAGTTTTGGAGTAAGTCATTCGTGATGAGCTTCATATCGCTCATATCTTAGTGATGGGTTGATCCTAGAAGCCGTAGGAATCTTCCCGAAGCTTTGCGCTTCGATTCGGCACTTTTAGTGCACTTTAGTTGGTTCAAGAAGGGGGACCAACCGACTAGATTGAGATCTAGTCGGTCAGGAACTCTACTGGAACCGACTAGTTCATTGAATCAATTGTACAGGAGTTACTGTTTACTTTTAGTCGGTCTAAGAACAACCACCGACCGACTAGATGCGCAACTAGTCGGTCAGAACTTACTCTCAGACCGACTAGTTTCTATCAGTAAATTTCACCTAAGTTACTGTTTATCGTTAGTCGGTCCATGAACACTCACCGACCGACTAGGTTACAAACTAGTCAGTCGACGGGCCTTCACAGACCGACTAATTCATTACCCAGATTTTTCCCTACTTTCGCTGTTTGGTTTTAGTCGGTCACAGTTGGTCGACCGACCGACTAGTTGTTGAACTAGTCGGTCAACAACCCTTCTTTGACCGACTAATTGCTGTCGTAAACCTAGGGTTTGACCAGCCGCCAGCTCTTCCTATTTAAACCCCACCCACGATTTCTTTCATCCCTCTTTCATTCTCCTGAGCCGTTTTCTCCCCCAAATCACCCTCCAACATTTCCCCAAGCCATTCCTTCCTCCCTTGGAGCTTCCCTCTCGCCATTTAGGTCGGCCACCTCCTCTAGGTCGCCGGAAAACCCCCAAAAATCCCCAAAACCCCATTTCTCCAGATTTTATCCCCATTTCCAGATCTGAACCGTAGGTTCCCCGGATCGTTTCTTCCGTCGCCGTGCTTGCTCGGCATCGTTCTTCCGCTAACGATTCGGTAATAACTCGATTCTATGATATTCGCATAACCCATTTGTGTTTTTGTAAAAACCCTAATAAAACTAGGTTGGATGTTGTTCTAATGTTGTTTTGCCATGGCAGCGACCTCTTCCCTGTAGATTAGCGTCCGTAAGACGAACCTTCGTGATCGTCATCCTCGGTGCTAGGCAAGTGAAACTTGCCACTTAGGGTTTTGGGCCATGTCTTAGGCCATTTGCTTGTTGTAGGCGTAAAAGAGACTAGGCGACGAAATGATACTCGCCTAGGCGCAATTTCAGGAACTAGCTTGACAACGAAGTTAGATCCGTCATTTATCATGTTGCATAACTACCATGTCACGTTTAATTTTAATTAACGGTACGCGAATTAATTGTCATCCATGCTATCCATGTTGACTGTCGCCTTAATAGCACACGCTACAATACTTGTGTTTCCTGGCTTGTGTTCCAAAAGCGGGCCACGTGTGTTGGTTGATAGCCAATGCTCGATCTACTTGTTTCCGGCTAGGCACCTGCGTTGCAGGCATAACCCTACGCCATACGTGTTAAATACACTTCCTGGCTCGTGACCCAGAAGCGAGCATTCCGTGTTCGGGGTAATGCCCTGGCTCGATACACGTGGAGGGGTAGGGATAAGCGGTCACCTGAGCTTACGAGTTGGCCCGATCAGCCACTCTAGCCAGCAGACGAAATCTCTGTGCACAACTTGTTTTACTTGACGTGATCACTTGACGTGAACCACTTGACTTGTACTTGTCCGTGTTTTACTTGTAAAACTCGTTACCCATGACATACTTGCTACTTGCTACTTGTACTTCCCTTTACTTGTCACTTCCATACTATACTTGCCATGTCATGCATCATACTATAACTGCTAGGTTGTTAGTTTACCTTACTTTCAGTTTCCTTGCCCAAGTCTTTTAGACTTGCTGACATGTGCCCCTTTACTCTTTTGGGTGACACATGTTAGATCTTGAGCCTGAGTTCATTGTTGAGGACGAGGTGTTTGCGGACGCCGAGCCCGAGCCAGTGTTTGACGAGGACTTCATGGACACGGGCGATCAGTCGTAGAGACTGTTTATGTTGTTGTTTAGACTATTTTGTTGTCGGTGCGTGGCACCAATACTTTGTTATGCTTGTCCTTGTTGGCCTTATTCTGGGCCTTTAGACTCTTTCTTTTAGCCTGGTGGCTTTTCTGGATGTTGAACTTATTTTTTTTATTGTTGGACAAATTCTGAGATTTGAGATTTTATTTCTGTCTCTCCTTGTGTTATTATTGTTGTTTTGTTTGTGGTTACAGGGACCTGCTTATGTTTTATTGACGCTTATCGGGTTTGGGGCTTCACAGCTCCACTCTCGTGCGGACCTTTTCGTGTCTCGCCTCCATCTTAGGGAAGCGGGGCGTGACAGGTTTTGTTGGTGGCCCATGCAGGTCCATTTTGTAACTGCGATTGTCGGAATAACAATAATAATATTAGAATGTCCAATAAACTAAGTTTGACATCCGAGTCATAAGCTATGAGTCTAATTGTTTCGTTTTCTGTGTCATTAGATGGCAGGAAGGCAATTCACCCGAGGTGGAGGTAGTGGTGCGCCCCCTCATGACGAGGAGCCTGAGCGGGAACTCACCAATGGAGAGATGATGCGGATGATGCTTCAGATGATGCAGGTGCAGCAGGGCATGCTCCTGCAAGTCCAGAATGCTCCAGTTGTTCGAGCTGGTCGGGCAATCCAGGATGCCCCTCGCTTCGAGCCGGGAGCGAAGCAATTTCGGGAGCTCGGTCCTGCTTATTTTGATGGGTCTGGGGGTCCTCTGGCTACCGATGAGTGGATTCGGAACATTGAGGATAACTTGAAGATGGCCAAGAATAGCCCGGCTGGATGGGTTGATTTGGCGAAGAGGTAACTCAAGGATAATGCTCGGAACTGGTGGGATGCAGAAGAGAAGATGCTGGTGGAGCCGATAGCTTGGGCTACCTGTAAGTCCAGGTTTGATGAGGAGTTCTTTCTGAAGGCTGCTAGGAAGGAGATGCTGCAGCGCTTTATTGAGCTGAAGCAAGGGAGCTCGTCGGTGGACCAATACCACCAAGAGTTCACTAGGCTGAGTCGGTTCGCACCGAAGATGGTGCAGGATGCTGATGAGAGGGCTCAGAGGTTCCTACAGGGGCTTGCTTTGGAGCTTCAGAGTTTTGTGTCTTCCTCTGATCTGGACTCTTATCAGAAGGTTCTGGTCGTTGCGAGGAGGCAGAAGCTGAACCTGAGCCAGAGGAGGGGACATGTTTCTGGAGCTAGGAAGAGGCCTATGGAGCAGGCCAGAGTGGTGGTTAGGCTTGGTTTCAAGCCCAATCAGCCAGCTCAGTTCAAGAGGCCAGGAGGGCCTATTCAGAAGACTTGCCATTTCTACGGCAAGATCGGTCATATCAAGGATCAGTGTAGGAGATTCATGGGCCAGTGTGTTGTCTGTGGAGATCCTACCCATACCATGAAGGATTGTCCGAGGTCGAAACAGCCTTGGAGGGCACCTGTTACAGCACTACCGTTGCAGCAGAGAGCGTCTGTTCCTGCTGGACGTGGAGCAGCTCTTGTTCCACAGAGGCAGGCTCTTCAGCAGGCTTTTCCGCCGAGGAGGCAGGCTTTTCTGATGACCGCTGTGGAGTGCGAGGCTGTGGATGAGGTTGGCTTTCGTTTTCGTTCGTTTCATTGAGATTTTCTAGCTTCTTCCTTAGATCGTTGAGTTTTGGAGTAAGTCATTCGTGACGAGCTTTATATCGCTCATATCTTAGTGATGCGTTGATCCTAGAAGCCATAGGAATCTTCCCGAAGCTTCGCGCTTCGATTCGGCACTTTTAGTGCACTTTAGTTGGTTCAAGAAGGGGGACCAACCGACTAGATTGAGATCTAGTCGGTCAGGAACTCTACTGGAACCGACTAGTTCATTGAATCAATTGTACATGAGTTACTATTTACTTTTAGTCGGTCTAAGAACAACCACCGACTGATTAGATGCGCAACTAGTCGGTCAGAACTTGCTCTCAGACCGACTAGTTTCTGTCAGTAAATTTCACCTAAGTTACTGTTTATCGTTAGTCGGTCCATGAACACTCACCGACCGACTAGGTTGCAAACTAGTCGGTCGACGGGCCTTCACAGACCGACTAATTCATTACCCAGATTTTTCCCTACTTTCGCTGTTTGGTTTTAGTCGGTCACAGTTGGTCGACCGACCGACTAGTTGTTGAACTAGTCGGTCAACAACCCTTCTTTGACCGACTAATTGATGTCGTAAACCTAGGGTTTGCCCAGCCGCCAGCTCTTCCTATTTAAACCCCACCCACGATTTCTTTCATCCCTCTTTCATTCTCCTGAGCCATTTTCTCCCCCAAATCACCCTCCAACATTTCCCCAAGCCATTCCTTCCTCCCTTGGAGCTTCCCTCTCACCATTTAGGCCGGCCACCTCCTCTAGGTCACTGGAAAACCCCCAAAAATCCCCAAAACCCCATTTCTCCAGATTTTCTCCACATTTCCAGATCTGAACCGTAGGTTCCCCGGATCGTTTCTTCCGTCGCCGTGCTTGCTCGGCATCGTTCTTCCGCTAACGATTCGGTAATAACTCGATTCTATGATATTCTTATAACCCATTTGTGTTTTTGTAAAAACCCTAATAAAACTAGGTTGGATGTTGTTCTAATGTTGTTTTGCCATGTTAGCGACCTCTTCCCCGTAGATTAGCGTCCGTGAGACGAACCTTCGTGATCGTCATCCTCGGTGCTAGGCAAGTGAAACTTGCCACTTAGGGTTTTGGGCCATGTTTTAGGCCATTTACATGTTGTAGGCGTAAAAGAGACTAGGCGACGAAATGATACTCGCCTAGGCGCAATTTCAGGAACTAGCTTGACAACGAAGTTAGATCCGTCATTTATCATGTTGCATAACTACCATGTCACGTTTAATTTTAATTAACGGTACGCGAATTAATTGTCATCCATGCTATCCATGTTGACTGTCGCATTCGTAGCACACGCTACAATACTTGTGTTTCCTGGCTCGTGTTCCAGAAGCGGGCCACGTGTGTTGGTTGATAGCCAATGCCCGATCTACTTGTTTCCGGCTAGGCACCTGCGTTGCAGGCATAACCCTACGCCATACGTGTTAAATACACTTCCTGGCTCGTGACCCAGAAGCGAGCATTCCGTGTTCGGGGTAATGCCCTGGCTCGATACACGTGGAGGGGTAGGGATAAGCGGTCACCTGAGCTTACGAGTTGGCCCGATCAGCCACTCTAGCCAGCAGACGAAATCTCTGTGCACAACTTGTTTTATTTGACGTGATCACTTGACGTGAACCACTTGACTTGTACTTGTCCGTGTTTTACTTGTAAAACTAGTTATCCATGACATACTTGCTACTTGCTACTTGTACTTCCCTTTACTTGTCACTTCCATACTATACTTGCCATGTCATGCATCATACTATAACTGCTAGGTTGTTAGTTTACCTTACTTTCAGTTTCCTTGGCCAAGTCTTTTAGACTTGCTGACATGTGCCCCTTTACTCTTTTGGGTGACACATGTTAGATCCTGAGCCTGAGTTCATTGTTGAGGACGAGGTGTTTGCGGACGCCGAGCCCGAGCCTGTGTTTGACGAGGACTTCGTCGACACGGGCGATCAGTCGTAGAGACTGTTTGTGTTGTTTTTTACACTGTTTTGTTGTCGGTGCGTGGCACCAATACTTTGTTATGCTTGGCCTTGTTGGCCTTGTTCTAGGCCTTTAGACTCTTTCTTTTAGCCTGGTGGCTTTTCTGGATGTTGAACTTATTTTTTTATTGTTGGACAAATTCTGAGATTTGAGATTTTATTTCTGTCTCTCCTTGTGTTATTATTGTTGTTCCGTTTGTGGTTACAGGGACCTGCTTATGTTTTATTGACGCTTATCTGGTTTGGGGCTTCACAGCTCCACTCTCGTGCGGACCTTTTCACGTCTCGCCTCCATCTTAGGGAAGCGGGGCGTGACAATACTTGTTGCATGTAATTCTACCATTGATTTGTTGTAGAAAGAAAAATCTAACTTCCATGAAAATATTGAAGGTCTTTCTTGCCCTACTTTGTTGAATGATATTAGCATGTTTAAAGAAAAATTGATTAAGCTTGAAACTGAAAATAAACGGCTTATTGAAAAGTTGTGCATACTAAATAATGAGCTTAAAAGAAAAATTATTGATTTTGAAAAGAAAGAAGAGGAAAACAAGAAATCTTTTATTAGTAAATGCACTTTGCTTGTGAATGAGAATGCTTTATTGAAATCCAAAATGACAAGTTTAGAATTTTCATTAAAGAAATTTTCAATTGGAAAACAATCATTGGATATTATTCTTGAAAATCAACTTTATGTCAATAATAGACGTGGACTTGGATATGATTTGAAACATGTTTGTAACGGCCGGTACTCACTATACGTTATACAACTGTCCGTATATCAATTTCGGGTACCTGATTGGTTTTGTTGCTTTGTATGTGAGTCGTGTCGTTGAGTCGATAGGGCCGTAGCACCTTGGTTGCATCCTTAGCAAGCCAACCCCTGACGTGTGCCCAACTTGAGATTACTGTCGCCTTTGGACCCTGATCACTCCATATTTTATACCTTTTTTCTGCATGTTTGCACGCCATTTCGATTGCTCATATTGCGATTTTCATGATTATTCGATGATATTGCGTTGCTTTTCACTATTTCTTGTTTTTGTCGGATTTCAGGAAATATGGAACAATTGGTAGCAAAAATGAGCTTAAAGGACTTGCACGCGTGGCGGAGCATCGCTCATGGCCTTATTAAGAAGTTATCAGCGCTAGAGGATGAGCGGAGAAAGAAAGAATTTGATAGAATCGACGAGGAGGCGAAAAAGAGAAGAAAAGAGCTCAAGAGTACCCCCACTCGGCCGAGCAGACTGCTCACTCGGTCGAGTGAAGGACCGCACTCGCCCGAGTGAAACGGATACGCACCGAAGATTTGCCATGTTCACTTGGCCGAGCAAGGAAGACCACTCGGCCAAGTGAGAAAGCCTACTCGGCCGAGTGCTACAGAGATTTCTTTCAGAGAAGAGGCCAACTTACTTGAATTTAGAGAAGTCTCACTCGGCCGAGTGGCAAAGCCCACTCGACCGAGTGAAGAAGCCCACTTGCCCGATTATTACAGGATTTCTCTCCTGAGATCTAAGTAGACTCTCTAGAATTTTTGGAGTGCTGCAGAAGACCCTACTCGGTCGAGTAGAGAAGCCCATTCGACCGAGTGAAGAATCCCACTCGGCCGAGTGATGCCGAATACACGAGCGCCCAGATTTTCAGATAGCCTCCCACTATTTTGAAATCTGCTATCATTCCAGCAATCAAAGTATTTTTCTCATATTTTTTATGGATAGTAGACCTCATAACGGTTCCAACGCCGCCAAGAATGTGCCAATCGGAGGTCGGATGAAATCTGGGGAATTTATGCAAGTTGATGCTACAGTGCTGGAATTTCCACTCGGCCGAGTCATTTTACCACTCGGCCCGAGTGACGGCGGGCCCAGATTTTAAGTTACAGCCAGGTCTGTTTTTGGGCACGAATTTGAGGGGTTTTGAAAGGTTATTTGCTAGGGTTTTGGGAGGCTATATAAGGGTTTTGTAGCCGTCATTAGAGGGGAGGTCACATATGTTTTCTTAGGGATTATTTTAGAGGTTAGGCCATGCCCTAGGCCCCCTCTTGGATCTAAAAGCTTGTATTTCGATTGAAGTTCTTAATCAAAGCTAAGTATCGTTGTTCTTATTATTTGAATCTTTGATTTGCTATCTTTTCATATGCAAGCAATGTTTCATATTGATTTCTATATCGTTGTTGCTATGCTTGGTTGATTGTTGTTCTAGGGAAGGGGATGAACCCTATGGATCTCATGTCAAATTTGCGATGAATGAATTTCTATGTTGCTAGAATTGTTAGATGGTTAGGTTGTGATTGATTTAATATGAATAGCTAGGGATTTCCATCGATTGAGATTTGCAAGAGATTGGATTCCTATCGATGGGAAGGCCTAGATATTTGAATTAGGTTTATAATCGAAATTCTCTAGATTTGGTTTGCAAAATATTGGACCAAAGCTAGGATTTTTTTTATAAATCTATACCCATATTCATTTGCAAGAGATTGGACGAATACGAACTATCACAACCTAGATCGTAATTCGAGTTTGCACAAGAGTGGGCTTGAGGAGCGATTGGACGATGATGTCGATCTTCATGCTAGTGGCTTAGGTTAGGGTTTGCACGAGAGTGGGCTCTAATCTAGGTTTGCTATAGATCGGCAATAGCGCGAGAGCGTGAGCTTGGTTTTACATTAAGTTGTGACTAGTTCACCTCAATACAAGTCTAGTAATATTGAGATTCACTATTTACAATGATGTATGACAATCCGTAGTGGAAATTTCCTAGCCCTAGACACTTTTATTATATTGTATTTGAATCGATATTTGACCAACATCTCTATCACCGACACCGACATCCATCACCATTGTCATTACATCATACCCTACCCATCTCCACCAATAATACATTCGTAGTTGACCAACCTAGGATAGATTGGAGCCAACACCACCTCCTCGTGTTCGATACCCGCTCGCCACTTGACCATGCGCTTGCGGTAAAACTACAATCATTCTCTGGGTGTATATCCGGGACGCGATCAAGTTTTTGGCGCCGTTGCCGGGGAGGCGACAGTGTTTTATTTTCTCTACTTAGCTAATTCTTTTTGTTTTATTTTTTATTTTACTCCTCTATCGTGCTAACAAATCCATCAAAACTCTGTTTTTCTTTGTATGTACACGAGATCGATAGCGAATCCAGAGGATATCATATTTGATCCGAAGATCGAGCGTACTGAGAGGATGATCAGAGCCGAGAAAAGGCTCAATATGGAGGATAATTGTATGAACTGCCCGGAGACACCTGAGGAACTAGCGACACTTATGGCGAGGATTATATCCATCAGACATAGGCTTCGGCCTAAGACTTCCTCCACTACTTCTTCCATCGCAATGCCAGAGTTGGCGGCTGATAAGAATTTTGAGCTCAAGACGGGATTAGTGGTATTAATGCAACAAGACCCATTCCATGGGAACTCCCATGAGAATCCACATTATCACATCCAGCTATTCTTATCCAAGTGCGCCACCTTTCAAATGCTGGGTGTCTCCGCCGATGCGATCCGTTTGAGACTCTTCCCCTTCACCCTCAGAGACAAAGCTTTATATTGGCTGAGGACGCAGGCGGAAGGTATATTCACTACTTGGGATGAGTTGGCTAGTGCTTTTGTTGATAAATTCTACCCGCCATCTAAGACGGTGAAGATTAGAAGTGCACTCATGTCCTTCAAGCAAGGATCGCATGAGACCCTATACGAGGCATGTGAGTGCTTTAAGGATTTTCAGCATCAGTGCCCCCATCACAGCATAGATGCATGGGAGCTAGTTCACAGCTTTTATAATGGACTCCAACCGGGCACTAAGCAAATCATAGATGCAACCGCCAACAGAGCCATTCTTTCCAAAACACCGGATGAAGCTACGGCCCTATTAGAGGAGATGGCATCTAATAATCAACAATGTGGTGACGAGCGAGGGCAATCTTCTACCTACTTGAAGCCGACGAGCATATACGAGGCCAAGGCCATAGCGGAGCTTTCGAATAAATTTGACTCTCTCCACAAGGTAGTGGAGAGATTGGAGAAGTACATCACTGAGCCACATGGAACTCCCTCCACACCTACGACGGGAAGCAATATGAGTGATTGGCAAGACCAATCTCAAGTCATGTTCGTAGGAGGAGAGCATGGAGAGGGAGCCGTGGAACAAGTGCAATATGTTGCGGGGAACTCTGGTTATTGGGCCAACCCGGACGCAAGGAATCATCGGGATTTTCGTATGCAAACAATGAAGGAGCTCTAAACCCACCACCGCTACAACAAACTCAAGCTAGGCCTCCACCTCCACAACCTCAATACCAACCAAGGGGGCCACCGTAACAAAATTACCCGCCTAGGCAACAAGCGGGACCGTATAGGCCGCCCGATTATAACCAAGGTTGGAGAGCTCCCAACCCACCACAAGCTCAACCACGATCTGATTATGAAGCTAGGGTGGAGGAATTCATGGTGGAGCAAAGAAAAATCAATGCTAGGTTGACGGCGCAACAAGATTCGCTAAATACCGTCGTCGCGCAACTCGGAGAGCAATTTGCGTTGCTAAACAAAAAAACTCAACAATTGCCGGCTCAACTGGAGCCCAATCCACGGAGCAATACTGGCCACATAAATGCAGTAGTGGCAGTCACAACTAGAGGCGGGAAGGATACTACTCCCGCCATGGTCCAAACCAAGAAGCCCGTGGAAGAGATTTTGAACGAGAAAGTGCCGGCTATTGAAGAGGAGAGCACAAAAGAGCCGCAAGAAGTGGAAAAATTCTTAAATGAAGAAGCCTAATAAGGAACGCACCTACATGCCGCCGGTGCCCTTTCCACAACGGTTGGCGAGAGCCAAAATTGAGAAGAGGCTCGCCAAGTTCCTTGAATATTTGAGGGGAGTAATCTCAACATACCTTTCTTGGATGCTATAGTGGAGATCCCGTCGTATGCAAAGTTCTTGAAGGACTTAATATCAGGAAAGAAGAGGAAGGAGAAAATAATGCTTGTCGAACAAGGAACTTGGTTCACCCGGAGGGAAAAAGAGCCCGCAAAGTTCAAGGATCCCAGAAGCTTTCGCATCCCATGCGCACTTGGAGGAGTCCCATTGCAAAAGGCATTAGTTGACTTGGGATCAAGTGTGAGCCTAATGCCCCTTAGCATGTTCCGGAAATTGAATACGGGGACCGACTTGAAGCCAACCGACATGAGTATACAACTAGCGGATGGTCGGGTTACTAGGCCGGTGGGGATTACGGAGGACATCCCGCTTCAAGTTTCGGGAGGGATATGCTTGCCTTGCGACTTTGTCGTTATGGACATCAAGGAGGAGGGCGACACTTCACTTATACTTGGATGCCCGTTCTTAGCCACCGCCGGTATTATAGTCGACGTGAGAGAAGGCACATTATCCTTGAATGTCGGGAACATCGAGGTTGAGTTCCATATTCCCAAAGCCATGAAGCATATTGCCTATCAAGAGGAATTGGATTATGTGGACCTCCTTGATGAGGCAATCAACGAATCTATTCCGCACTCCATCGGTGCTCTCCATGATGATGGCCTTGAAGAAGGCCAAATTTCTAGCATTGAAGAAAAGTTGGAGGACCCTCCGGATAGCTCTACAACCGATGATAAAGATGACGCTGATGTCGTGAGGATAAGGGAGCTTTACAAGCTCTCAACGGCTGACAAATTAAGGAAAGCTCCACCGAATAGAAGATCGGTGTCACCGGTAAGGAAGAAGATCGGTTCTAGCTCAAGCTTGGGGGACTTATCCCCCGACTCTACCCATGATGAGGGGATGCCAAGGAGGGCAGACGAGCACCAACAACCAAATCCAAGTGGCCTTCCCGGTAAATTTGACGGGCGTATCTCGCATGCGCCCAACATTACACGCTAAACGAAAATCATAAGGGGTCGAGCTCATGACCTTAAATGAGCGCTTGTTGGGAGGCAACCCGACGGTTTCATATCATTTTTAGTTGATTTTCATTTTTATTCTAGATTTTTCTTAGTGTTTAGAGTCTAGCGTCTATAAAAATCGTGACAACGGGCTTTATTTTTGATGATAGGAGATGGAGAACGAGAGATCATTCATATGGAGGATGACCAAGAAAAGGAAGAGCGCTTCGGGAATGTGCTCAGGCTTCAGGAGAAGGCAGTGACTGATTGGAGGAAGAAAAAACAGAGAATGGAGCGAAAACGGAGAGCCGTTGCAGAAAACAGGGTGCCACTCGACCGAGTAACATATGTCACTCGGCCGAGCAAAGACTCCATTCGGCCGAGTGGAGTACAGATCAGGGAAAATCCTTCTGACCAACTCTCTGTCATTTTTGCGGTTTACTTTATATTTTTCCACTCGGGCGAGTGACTTGTCACTCGGCCGAGTGAATCAGATACCATGCACGCTCTGAATATTGCCGAGTAGCTATGCCACTCGGCCGAATAGAACGTATCCACTCAACCGAGTGGGATTAGTCATTCGGCCGAGTCATATGTTGCGAATATATTTTGAAAATTTTATTCACTCGGCCGAATGAACCTATCACTCGACTGAGTCGTAACTATCCTATATAATCGCTGAGCGGGAAGCGCAAATTTTGAAACGCCGCTTTCCCCAAACTTTTCCCGAGCCCGCTGCTTCCCCTTCCCCAATCGCCCGACGTTGACCGTCGATCGACGCCGACGCCGCCCCGCCGCCGCATGCCGCCGGCGTCGCCATTCCCCGCCGCCGGTCACCCGCAATAGCCCCGATTTCGATTTCCTACTCCTTTCTCACATTTCGTACGCCCATTTCCCCCCGAAATCAAATCAACTCTTATATATATCTGTTATCCCATACCTCCCCCATGTATATTGATTACCATTTGCTGATTTTATTGTTTGCGTTACAGGTTAGCTTGGGGGAGCTTGGGGGAGATTTTGGACGCACCCGGAGCCTCGCGGAGGAGGCGTTCTTTGCACACATCAGATTTTGCACTCGCGGTGTGCTCTGGTATACTCGTTTCATTACATAGCACGTCGCGTTTTTATTTTTGGGTGGGTACGTCTCGCGGCATATATGCCACCTCGCCTTAGGCCATGTACGCAGGAGCCTGCTTCGAAGCGAAAGAAGTCAGGTGATCCTGGCTCCTCTTCCGCTAGGGCAGACTCCCCTCCACCTAGCCCACCACCACCACCTACACAGCCGCCTCCTGTCGATCCTATTCCACCACCTGCACAGCAAGCCCCCGCGTTCGATGCGATGGTGATTACGTTTCGGGATGACGCCCAGCGCGTCAGATTCGAGCGTATCTCCCATCGCTCGATCGTTCCCACTAGGTTTGCACACCTCACCGATTTTGAGCACCTAGGGGGTTCTAGAGTGGCTACTCATGTTGTACGACAACGTGGGGTGGCGTGATTTCTTGTCGATGTCGGCAGACACTTATATCCGCCCGACACTAGAGGTCCTTAGCTCTATTGAGCAGATCATTGGAGGATGCTCATTTCGCCTGATGGATCAGGAGTGCCAGGTCACTCTTGACATGCTTCGAGCTTTCTTCTAGTGGCCTGCTGGCCCTGACCCAGACCGCGCTTATGCTCCCACGCATATCCCACCCCTATCGTTCGACACCCACGCCTTCTGGACCCGGATTATGGGATCACCTCTTGCCTTTGACCCTAGTAGGGCCAAGGCCTCTGTCGTCCTCCACCCGTACCTCCGCATTGCACAGCGCCATATGGAGACTACTTTTCTTGCGAGGTACGAGCCCGGTACATTGTCGACACCTAAGCTCTACATGCTCTATGCGATGACACGTCCCAGGGTTTTCGATGGAGCCGACGTTCTGGTCCCCGCTGTAGAGATTGATATCGCCAGTTGGTACATCGACCACATCATCATTTCTGTTGGCGCTCATACGCCTATTTGTTGCGGTGGTCTGATTACCCTCTTGGCTCTGTTATGCGGAGTTGACCTGCCTGCTGACTTGCCTCGACCACCGGGCCCCACTTCACTATTGATAGACGTTATGGCCTGGATGAGTATGCCGCGTCCTCATGGTCGTCAGCACTGGGTATGGCTCCAAGGTCCTTTCGCTACCGATTACATGATTCTTCCGAGCCCTGCTCGGACTCATATAGGACCCACGGGTGGAGATTGGATTCTAGCGATGGATCTCCTCATCCCCACCCCTTACGTACTAGAGCCCGAGGGTGCTCAGCAGGAGCCCCTCATTCTACCCCAGGACCCTGTGATCCCTCAGCCTACACATGACCCGTCTGCACCTCTCGACACTTCTGTCCACACTTCTGTCAGTGTCGGGAGCACTTTTGCTGAGTCCTCGTCCACCACTGCCACCACCTCTATGCCCATTTCTGTCGATCCCATCTCCGCTGCTAGCCCTGAGCGTCCCACTACCATATTAGAGAGTAGCAAGACCTCCTTTACCACCGCAGTGGCGGCCAGGTCCTCACTTTTGTTCACATCCACCCCAGCTGTTGACCCGTCTGTCCCCACTGCTGCTGTTTTCTCTGAGAGCGTAGTGACATCTGTCCCCACTTCTGTGTCACTGACCTCTCTGCCCGCCTCGTCGCCTGTTTTCACCTCAGCTTATATTGTTGCTCCTTCCTCGTCTTCCTTTCCCGTGTCTCAGCCTTAAACAGAGGCCGAGCGACACATAGCGAGCACAGCACCCGAGCACCACCCCATAGCTGCACCCATCCTTTACGGCGGCCGTGTGAGACAGCCCCGTACTTTACCTGTCCGACCTGTTCGACCCTCTACTCCACCTCTCCCCGACACTCTGGTTCAGAGCATTCGTACTCTTGAGAGGGAAGTCAGTGGAATCAGAGGAGACTTTAGGGCTCTCTCCACCACCGTCAGTGCAGTCCAGACCCGCATCGCCATACTTCCTAGTATTCAGGCTTGCCTGAATCAGATTCTTGCACGTCTGCCCCTACCACCTACACCCAGCCAGCAGCCACCACCCCCACCACCACCTCTGCCACAGGACGGTGCTGGTGCACCCCCACCCCCTTAGGCACACACTGGATGCCTTCCACACTTTTGCTGTCGATACGCTTGATACTTTTTTTGAGCTTGCTGCTTTTGCACCCCTCCTCCACACACTATTTTGTTGAAATTTTGGTCCTATCCGTATATATCTTTTTGGGAGAGAGGGAGTACTCTTTGGGGACACTCATATATGCATTATTTTGTTCTCTACATGCATCACCTGCATTCTCATACCATTTTTTTTTCTTTTTTCTACATCATGCATGCATCCTTACCCACCCCACCCACTTTTTGTCTCTCGGTGTGCCACACTTTGCACACTGAGGACACTGTGCACTTTAGCTTGGGGGAGTGAGTTCTCACACTTTTTATTTTTTGTCACCTTTTATTTTTATTTTCCCACCTTTTATTTGTTTTTACACCTTTTTCACTCACTTTTTTCGCTTTCACCATGCATCACGTTTTTCTTACTTTCTTTGTGTGCTACATATGAGTAGTTTTATTTCCTTTTTATCCTTATTTCTTTCATCTTTTTACTAGAGATGAATTTTCTGTGATGATGATGACGTGGTGCTAGCTTATCTCTATATGCATATTACTTTGTCATGCCATAGTTTTCATTTCAGATATCATATGCTATTTCTTGTTATGCATTTGAGATAATAACCCGCACTTTCATGTACGAATATGGGTGAAATTCTTTTATTAGCTGAATCTGATAATTTATATGTATACTCTTCGTAGAAAACACACCAAGCTTCACGCATTGATTGCTTATATCTGGAGTACTGCTTTCATTTCTTATATCACTTCTTATTGCATGAAGATTGTACGCCTCACTTTTAGGTTGAATGAATGTATGTTAGGTTGATATAACTGGACTAGTTTACTTTCTGAGATTAAACTGAGTAGATTACATTACTCTGCTGAAAGTTGTCGTGCACGTCCTATAGAGTAAACCGAGTGTTACATTTATTTCTTTCTCCACATATCTTGAGCATTATTTCTACACTTATATTCATTGGTGAATCTCCCTTTAGCGATTCTATCATTAGCATTTCCCCCGCTATTAAATTCCATGCTCCAATGCCCCCAAAATCAAAAAAAATATATGAATATCTTTCTATCTGTTGATTTGGGATCTCAGATGTATATATGCTATATTTTTATGCATTAAAAAAGAGAAAGAAGAAAAGGAAAAGAGAAAAGAAGCTTATATACATGATCCCATATCATACTCTTTCTCTCTTTCATCCCTCTTTTGTTTTTATTTTTTTATTGGAGCTTCAAAAATGGGGAATGTACTTATTGATTTACTTATGCCACCACGCTTATAAATAAGCTTGGGGGAGAGGATCCAATGATGTGTGAGAGAGTGACTACTTGACTGTGTATGACAACATAAGCTAGGTAATTTTCTATACTCGGTGAGATTACTAAAAGTTTTACGAAATCCAGGAATTGATACTTAGCATGCACTTCATGAAAACCATACCCTTCTATTCTAATTGATCCATATTGTGTGATATCTCTGATACTCCAAATAGAAAGCATTCAATTGAAAAGTGTGTGGTCTATGAGTATGTATACCGCTTTAGATGCTTCAGACGATGTTAATTCTAGAACAATTCCATATTTCATACTATTTTGCTATTCTCGGGTTTTCTATTTCGAATGCATCCATATGATTGTGATATCAGAATGAAAATCTTTGGCATGTGTTTTATATTCGCCGTATGATATATGAGTAAGCAAGGCCCACGTCCCGAGAAAGTGATCTAGCATCTCTCTCTTTGCTTTCTTACTTTATTTTCTATCTCTTCCGTTTTCTCGTGTTATTATTTTTCCCGTCGGGTTCGCCTTTTACTTATCTTCCTTGACGACGAGTAAGAGGTATGCTTGGGGGATTTTGATCACTCCATATTTTATACCTTTTTTCTGCATGTTTGCATGCCATTTTGATCGCCCATATCGCATTTTTCACGATTATTAGACAATATTGCGATGCTTTTCACTATTTCTTGTTTTTGTCGTATTTCAGGAAATATGGAGCGATTTGGAGCGATTTTGAGATCGAGGGGTTTGCAAGCGCTCAGGAGTATCATCCACGGCTCATTTGAGGGCTTATCAGCGATGGAGGATGAGCGGAAGAAGGAAATCAATAGGAGCGACGAGGAGGCAAAAAGAAGAGAAACAAGCATTTCAGCACATCACTCGGCCGAGCAGAACAGCCACTCGGCCGAACGAGAAACCCCACTCGGCCGACCAGAATAGATACGCACACAGAGTTAATTTCAGCGTATACTCGGTCGAACAAAGAAAGCCTACTCAACCGAATGAGAAATCTCACTCGCCTGAGTGGTACAGGGAAATTGTCCAGAGAAAGACTGAAGTTACTGTAATTTTCAGAGATCCTGTCGAAGGTCACTTGGCCAAACGATAAAGCCACTCAGCCGAATGGATAAGTCTACTCGGTCGAGCCATCCCCCGAAGACAGACCCTGAAACATCCGAATTTACTGTATTTTTGCAGGGTTTGTTACTCGGCCGAGTGACAAGGTCACTCGGCCGAGTGAACCGCTCCGCCTGCTGCTAGGGTTGCGATTTCTGGGCTCCGCAGGGGCATTTTTGGCACGATTTTTTGGGCGATTTTGGAGGGTATTTAAACCCAGTTTTTGCCCTAGTTTAGAGAGCTTTTGAATAATTAAATTGGAGACTTTCTTTTAGGGATTTGAGGGCTACTCTTTGGTGAATTCTCAGCTGGAAATCATTGGCATCTACATTGGTTTGTCAATTCCTATTGAAAACTCTATTTTTATGCATTTTTTCTCTTTTGCAATGAATTGTGCCGATATTATTGTTGATTTTTCTGAGATTTGCATGATGTCTAGTGAGTAGTGCCATCGTCTTAGTGCGTAGGGATGAACCATATGGACCCTATTTCTAAATTGTGATGAATTTGTGGAATTGTTGCTAGAATTGATTAGGGTTAGGTTGAGATTGATTAATTACGGATAGCTAGGAATTCATATCGATTGGGATTTGCAAGAGATTGGATCCCAATTGGTAGGAAGGCCTAGATATTCGATTTAGATTGACAATTGGATTTCTCTAGCTTGGTTTGCAAGAGATTGGACCAAAGCTAGGATTTTTAATTGTGATTCTATACCCATATCCATTTGTAAGAGATTAGACAGATAGGAACTATCACAACCTAGGTCGTAACTCGAGTTTTCACGAGAGTGGACTCGAGATACGATTGAACAATGATGTTGTTCTTCACGCTAGCGGCTTAGGCTAGGGTTTGCACGAGAGTGGGCCCTAACCTAGGTTTGCTATAGACCGGCAATAGCGCGAGAGCGTGAGCTTGGTTCTACATTTAGTTGCGACTAGTTCACCTATATTCAAGTTTAGCAATAATGAAACTTATGAATCACAATGATGAGAGAAGGTCCATAGTGGGGATTCCCTATCCCTAGACGTTTTATTAAATTGATATTTCTCTTGATATTTGAACGATTGTGGTTGTTATACCCCAAACTATTCTCGATTCTCTTGATAGCTAGGTGATTGGAAAGAGACACTGTCATTTGTCCTCCCTGAGTTTGATACCCACTCGCCGCTACACCGTGCGCTTGCGGTAAAACTACAAGTCGTTCTTCGGGTGTACACTCGGACGCGATCAAGTTTTTGCAAAAAGTTGATCGTATTTCGGATATACACCCGGAGAATGATTGTAGTTTTACCGCAAGCGCACGGTCAAGTGGAGAGCGGGTATCGAACACGAGGAGGTGGTGTTGGCTCCAATCTATCCTAAGTTGGTCAACTACGAATGTATTATTGGTGGAGATGGGTAGGGTATGATGTAATGACAATGGTGATGGATGTCGGTGTCGGTGATAGAGATGTTGGTCAAATATCGATTCAAATACAATATAATAAAAGTGTCTAGGGCTAGAGAATTCCCACTACAGATCGTCATACATCATTGTAAATAGTGAATCTCAATATTACTAGACTTGTGTTGAGGTGAACTAGTCGCAACTTAATGTAAAACCAAGTTCACGCTCTCGCGCTATTGCCGGTCGATAGCAAACCTAGATTAGAGCCCACTCCCGTGCAAACCCTAACCTAAGCCACTAGCATGAAGGACATCATCGTCCAATCGCTCCTCGAGCCCACTCTCGTTCAAACTCGAGTTACGATCTAGGTTGTGGTAGTTCGTATTCGTCTAATCTCTCGCAAACGAATATGGGTATAGATTTATAATAAATATCCTAGCTTTGGTCCAATCTCTTAAAAACCAAATCTAGAGAATTTCGATTATAAACCTAATTCGAATAACTAGGCCTTCCCATCGATAGGAATCCAATCTCTTGCAAATCCCAATCGATGGAAATCCCTTGCTATTCATATTAAATCAATCACAGCCTAACGATCTAACAATTCTAGCAACATAGAAATTCATTCATCACAAATTTGACATGAGATCCATAGGGTTCATCCCCTTCCCTAGAACAACAATCAACCAAGCATAGCAACAACGATATAGAAATCAATATGAGACATTGCTTGCATATGAAAAATAGCAAATCAAAGATTCAAATAATAAGAACAAAGATACTTAGCTTTGATTAAGAACTTCAATCCAAATACAAGCTTTTAGATCCAAGAGGGGGCCTAGGGCATGGCCTAACCTCTAAAATAATCCCTAAGAAAACATATGTGACCTCCCCTCTAATGACGGCTACAAAACCCTTATATAGCCTCCCAAAACCCTAGCAAATAACCTTTCAAAACCCCTCAAATTCGTGCCCAAAACAGCCCTGGCCGCAACTTAAAATCTGGGCCCGCCGTCACTCGGGCCGAGTGGTAAAATGACTCGGCCGAGTGGAAATTATTGCACTGCAGCATCAACTTGCAGAAATTCCCCAGATTTCATCCGACCTCCGATTGGCCCGTTCTTGGCGGCGTTGGAACCTTCATGAAGTCTACTATCAATGAGGAAAATACTTTGATTGCTAGAATGATATCAGATTTCAAAATAGTGGGAGGCTGTCTGAAAATCTGGGAGCTCGTGTCTTCGGCATCACTCGGCCGAGTGGGATTCTTCACTCGGTCGAGTGGGCTTCTCTACTCGACCGAGTAGGGTCTTCTGCGGTTCTCCAAAAATTCCAGAGAGTCTGCTTAGATCTCAGGAGAGAAACCCTGTAATACTCGGGCGAGTGGGCTTTGCCACTCGGCTAAGTGAGACTTCTCTAAATTCCAGTAAGTTGGCCTCTTCTCTGGACGAAATCTCTGTAGCACTCAGGCGAGTGGGCTTTCTCACTCGGCCTTGTGGTCTTCCTTGCTCGGCCGAGTGAACATGGCAAATCTTCGGTGTGTATCCGTTTCACTCGGGCGAGTGTGGTCCTTCACTCGACCGAGTGAGCAGTCTGCTCAGCCGAGTGGGGTACTCTTGAGTTCTTTTCTTCTCTTTTTCGCCTCCTCATCGATTCTATCAAATTCTTTCTTTATCCGCTCATCCTCTAGCGCTGATAACTTCTTAATAATGCCATGAGCGATGCTCCGTCACGCGTGCAAGTCCTTTAAGCTCATTTTTTGCTCCCAATTGATCCATATTTCCTGAAATCCGACAAAAACAAGAAATAGTGAAAAGTAACGCAATATCATCGAATAATCGTGAAAATCGCAATATGAGCAATCAAAATGGCATGCAAACATGCAGAAAAAAGCTGTAAAATATGGACCGATCAAAATCCCCCAAGCTTACCTCTTACTCGTCCTCGAGGAAGATAAGTAGAGAGACGGACTCGGGAAATGAAAACAAACGAAATGAAAGGAAAGAAAAAGAGTACGAAGTGGAAGGGGTCGCTAGATTATTATCTCAGATCTCAAGCCATAAGCCACACATCACGATAACTTGGTAAATACGGGTCACATGCTATAAAGATTCCATATCTTACTTAAACATGGTACTTGCAAGCTTTTAAGAACAACAAGTGGGACTCTCTAAATTCATACAATCAATTCATATCCACATCACGCATTTCATAGAATTTAATATACGAATGTTGGCGATCCACTTTTCAATCAAGAGTTATAACAGAAGCATATAAGAATCACACCAAGCATGCAATAGAGAATGGAATAAGAGACATGTCATTCACATTTTCATATCAATTCATAAGAAATCTCCATAGCTAAAGTAATTCGCTAAGTCTCAGTATTATCAAACTTCCCCATTCATGCACCTCTCCACTCTAATGTCGTACTCACTCATATGGTCAAATGAATTCACCCCCCCAAGCTTCGCTTGAGGCATCACATCTAAAGGAATATGATAGTGGAAAATGTGATTTTTGCCTTGGGCTTTCCAAGTATTTTGTGGCTCCAATAATGAGATAGAGAAATATATATATTTTTTCTTTTGGACTTTGTTTCTCATTTTTCTTTTTGGATTTTTGTAGGAGCTATATGATTTGTATTTTTGGATTTTGGCTCCTTTTTGGCTTTTTGGACTTTTTGGAGCTAACTTTTTCTTTTGTGGGGATTTTTTGGGAAATAGATGCGATATAAGTAGCTTTAGGAGGTGAACTCAAGTGACATGTAGAGAATAAAAAGATATATGTGGAGAAAGAATAATGTAACACTCGGTTCACTCTAAGATGTGCACGAACGGTTCAATAAAATAATACTTCAACTAAAACTCATATGTAAGCATGTATATTCTCAATCATCTCAATATAAAGTGAAGTCAAACGGTAAAGCACACAATCATATCAAGCATGCAATAGAAGGTGAATAAGACAATAAGGTCGATGCTTCGGTTATACAATTGATGCGTGAATCTTGGTGCACTTCCAACAAAAGCATACTAAACGCTAATCCATACATTCAACATCAATTAATATCATGCATTCAAATAGAGAAATCATCAAGAGAAATAGATTTGCAAGCACATGTGAATAGCAAGACTATGGAATACTCTAAGTAGCATGGCATGGAATAATAAGCATCGTGATGGCTACTAAAGCAATAAGATATATCATCATAAGGAACAAATCTAGCAAAAGGAGGAAAAGAAAATAAAGATATAAAAATAAAAAAGAGGAAAGAAAAGAAAAAACAAGCACACAATATGATGCATGAACACACATAAAAGGAAAATAAGATGGAAAAATCAAAAAGATGATGCAAAAATTTTGAAAAATTTTAAAAACCCTAAAATACAGTAAAAATGCAACTAATGCATCTAAATGACATATAAATGCACTCCCCCAAGCTTAAACTTCACATTGTCCTCAATGTGATCATAGTGGAAGAATATGAGGAACAACGGTAATAATAAGAGGGTGAATGAAAAATGATGAAATGAATGACATGAAATCCTAATGCAACTACATGCAAATACAATCCTATACCAAACAATCCTATTCAAATGACTTGATCAAAAATGTCACGGCTTTGCTAAGCGGGATCAAGTCAAACGAATAAGAAAGTACGGTTTCACTTGAAAGAAATGCTCGATGGTGGTGAGCAAAAGGATGTGACACATCAAAATATGAAGAGCGCAATTAATATATATAATGGGTTTGGGGTGTAAAAATTTTTGTTGCCGTCATATGAGGTAATATTTATTCAATCAAATCTATACGGTCCTCTCGCTGTCGAGAGGATTTGTGTTTATTCAAAGCATACAAATTTCTACACTACTGGATTGATATCACCTATAGCAAAAGGCAGATCCAATATCTTTGTCGGTGCAGGCAACTGCTCCAATTATTCATTCCATGGCTCCACCAAGCACGTGTGTCCATGAACACCAACGAACTCCAGCAATGCATCCTCCAGCATTCCCACTAGGACTCCACCTGTACACTACAGGGAATAAGATGCATCAGTTCGCTACGAAAAATTCACCCTCGTAATAAAATTATTCCAAAGAGGATCGTCTATAGAAATATATGAGATAAATAGTGGTGGACGATACTTCCCTGGAAATAATTCAATATCCCTCGTGCTATGATAGTTGTCTCCGTGGTGTGCTCTATCAGCTGCTCAGGTAAATCTGGATCATATGTGTGGAACTCCTCGATAGGCTCGTCAAACTGTGACACGTCCAAGCATACATCCGGTCCATAATCGTACGTGTGCTGCAAAAGGTATGACATGTTAAAAATATCTGAATCAAAATAAATATCGAATGGAATGCATGATTCAGAAATGGAGTGGTTAAAAATATCTCCCTGAGTGGGAGCAGTAAGCTCTGTGGGATAGTCCTCGACGTCAGTGGAAGGATGAGGTGGCTGCGGGAGCTCCAATGGAGGAGGGTAGTGCTTGGGATCCTTATGAATGGCTGTGTCCTCATCTCGATGTATGACCTCCTCGTTGATAAGCTCTGGCTCTGTGTGTAAGGCCTCCTCAAAAGCATGCTCTGGCTTCGCATGTGAGGCCTCCTCGTCAATATGCTCTGGCTCGACAGTGTGCCCCTATGCCTTCTCATCAACTATCAATGTAGGCTCTCTCTGGAATGGTGATGCAGGCTGCTCATGTGTGTCAACTTGTGGGGATGTATCATGTGGAGGGGAATGCCCGCAAGCAATCTGAAAATATAGTCTATCCCCATTAAGACCGACATGGATGTCCTCCTCAATTGTTCCTGCAGCTGAAACACGGTTCATAACAAAATCTGCAAATCGTAGCTCAAATGCATCACCTGCTGTACTGTTCTCTGAACCGACGAACCTCACTGACTCCAAGAGGCCCTCCAATAATCTCTGAAATGCGTCCTCCTCTAGATGTGCACATGACTCAATTTCTTCTTCCTATACTGCCTCTTTGTCCATCCACTCTTCATATGCAATAGCTGTATCGTATGATATGGGATCGACGACGGCACGTTCTGGCTCTGGTAATATGACTGAAGATGCTTCTTGTCCGTAATATGAAGAAGCAGAACTGATATCTTTGGACATCCCTGTAACTTTAAGCATGAGCGCATTCATTTTAAGTACCATCTTTGCCCATTCCAATTGGAGGTTGCTCTTATCAAGCTTGGCTTGTATTTCAATCTGGTGTGCATGTATCTCATCAAAAAAGTTTTCTCCCGTCTGAGCACTCTGATCAAAATATTATTCTCCCATCTGAGCACTCTGATCATAATAGTATTATCCTATCTGAGCACTCTGATCAAAATCTATAGTCCACGTAGTATAATCCATAGCACCTGATCAACAAAGATAAATACCTTGATAAAAATATCAGTGGCACAAAAGAATATAGAAATGATAATAATGGTGGCGGGGGTGAAAATTCCCTTTTTGTTAAATTTTTTTTTCATGTAGTCTAATCAACCTAATTGTGACAAATTGGCACCCAACGGGAAACATCTCCCCGGCAACGGCGCCAAAAACTTGATCGTGTCTGAGTGTACACCTGGAGAACGACTTGTAGTTTTACCGCAAGCACACGGTGTAGCGACGAGCGGGTATCGAACACAGGGAGGACAAATGACCGTGTCTCTTTCCAATCACCTAGCTATCAAGAGAATCGAGAATAGTTTGGGGTATAACAACCACAATCGTTCAAATATTAAGAGAAATATCAATTTAATAAAACGTCTAGGATTGGGAATCCCCACTACGACCTTCTCTCATCATTGTGATTCATAAGTTTCATTATTGCTAAACTTGAATATAGGTGAACTAGTCGCAACTAAATGTAGAACCAAGCTCACGCTCTCGCGCTATAGCCAGTCTATAGTAAACCTAGGTTAGGGCCCACTCTCGTGCAAACCCTAGCCTAAGCCGCTAGCGTGAAGAACGACATCATTGTTCAATCGTATCTCGAGTCCACTCTCGTGCAAACTCGAGTTGTGACCTAGGTTGTGATAGTTCCTATCCGTCCAATCTCTTGCAAATGGATATGGGTATAGAATCACAATTAAAAATCCTAGCTTTGGTCCAATCTCTTGCAAACCAAGTCTAGAGAAATCCAATTGTCAATCTAAATCGAATATCGAGGCCTTCCTACCAATTGGGATCCAATCCCTTGCAAATCCCAATCGATATGAATGCCTAGCTATCCGTAATTAATCAATCTCAACCTAACCCTAATCAATTCTAGCAACAATTCCACAAATTCATCACAATTTAGAAATAGGGTCCATAGGGTTCATCCCTACGCCCTAAGACGACGACACTACTCACTAGACATCATGCAAATCTCAGAAAAATCAACAATAATATCGACACAATTCATTGCAAAAGAGAAATAATGCATAAAAATAGAGTTTTTAATAGGAATTGACAAACCAATGTAGATGCCAATGATTTCCAACTGAGAATTCACCAAAGAGTAGCCCTCAAATCCCTAAAAGAAAGTCTCCAATTTAATTGTTCAAAATCTCTCTAAACTAGGGCAAAAATTGGGTTTAAATACCCTCCAAAATTGCCCAAATAATCGTGCCAAAAATGCCCCTGCGTAGCCCAGAAATCGCAACCCTAGCAGCAGGCGGAGCGGTTCACTCAGCTGAGTGACCTTGTCACTCGGCCGAGTGACAAACCCTGTAAAAATACAGTAACTTCGGATGTTCCAGTCTTTGGGGGATGGCTCGGCCGAGTAGACATATCCATTCGGCCGAGTGGCTTTATCGTTCGGCCGAGTGACCTTCGATAGGATCTCTGAAAATTACAGTAACTTTGGCCTTTCTCTGGACAATTTCCTTGTACCACTCGGGCGAGTGAGATTTCTCCTTCAACCGAGTAGGCTGTCTTCGTTCGGCCAAGTATACGCTGAAATTAACTCTGTGTGCGTATCCGTTCTGGTTGGCCGAGTGGGGTTTCTCGTTCGGCCGAGTGGCTGTTCTACTCGGTCGAGTGATGTGATGAAATGCTTGTTTCTCTTCTTTTTGCCTCCTCGTCACTCCTATTGATTTCCTTCTTCTTCCGCTCATCCTCCATCGCTGATAAGCCCTCAAATGAGCCGTGGATGACACTCCTGAGCGCTTGCAAACCCCTCGATCTCAGAATCGCTCCAAATCGCTCCATATTTCCTGAAATACGACAAAAACAAGAAATAGTGAAAAGCATCGCAATATTGTCGAATAATCGTGAAAAACGCGATATGTGCGATCAAAATGGCATGCAAACATGCAGAAAAAAGGTATAAAATATGGAGTGATCAGACCACGTATCCTTTGTACGCGTATTTTCCTTGAAGTTCGCGTATTTTTCTTAACCTTCTCCTTCATTCAGAACGAACGATATGATATGCCGTTGTGACCCTTTGGAAGTGTATTTAATTGTGGAATTATTTTGGAACGTCATTTCACGGGCCTTTCTCCCACAATTTGAGTTTGTTTGAAGAGGCGTCATGATTTTCACTTTTGTCGTGAGACCTTTTTATTTTTAGTTTCGTTTCTAATCATCGTAGCTGTGATCAATCTTCTTAGTTTCGTTTCTCTCGTCGACACGGTCGCCCTAGTATTTCTCTCATGATTTTCGGGCTCCGTTTGACCCACTTTCACTATTTTTTCCCAATCTATTATTTTTAACCCTAAGTTTTATATGATTTTAACCCTCTAATTATTATTTATAGTAGTGCTATTTACTTCCTATTAAACTCTAGCCCATCTTTGAACCCACATGGCCGAACCCTACTCACGCACACCTACTAGCAACACACACAACTTACCCTAATATCAGCTAACATATTTTTTTTGAAATAAAACCTATACGCCTACACCTGTTGTTGATTCAAACCCTACACCCAAGCCTTATAATAGGAAACTCAAAATATAAACCCTAGGCTACACCCCTCATGTGATGTGCCTCACCCTACAACTATTATAAAATAAAACCTAGGGCTCTCACATCTCTCTTACCCTTTAGAATTACAAACGCAGTCGCCCCCTATTATTTCTTCTCCACGTAATTACGCACCCCGCAGCACCTGCAGTGCAGCCCTCACACTCTTCGACTTCCAGGCTCCGACCTTACCCAGCGGCGCCGGCGACCTACCCTCTCATCTCCGCCTATACCCTCGTCGCTTGGCCTCTTCCCACCGTTCTCCGGTGCTCGGTGTTCCCCAGGTGTGCAACTACGCTTGACACCGTCGGGATCTCTCTGCATGCAGTGCAGCAACGCCCCCAGTGCTGTCACAGAGACTGCGCTGCCCCCCTAGCGCAGCGACGCCGTCGACGCTGTCCTCAGGCCGTCGGAACCCTCCAGGCGCGCGCGGCAGCGATCTCCGGGAGTCCACAGCGTCGCCCTGTGCTGCCTCTAGTGCTGCCAAGCCCTGACAGCGTCACGCAGTGACCTTTGATGCGCACAACAACATGGCAGCATTTTCCCTTCCCACGGCATCGACGTACGACCATCCTCTAACCGTAGACGACTCGCGACAACCCCCGGTAGCCGTAGGAAGGACTCCTCTTCGCAACGGTTAGTAAGATTCACTTAGAACTCGTTAATCTCAGTTGTTTAATGATAATGAACCGTTACTAGTTGATGGTTGGACTTAATAAACTGACGTTAACAAGCTTAATCTATAGGGTATATATATTGTTTACAACCATTAGCAAATATTAGCCTAGGTTGCTTTGATATTGTTGTATACTTTTCATACTAGGAACCTTAATGTAGTTAACATGTTAGTAACTTAATGTACGTTAATATGATGTGTCACCCATCTTAGGATAGAAAAATTAATTAAAATCGGATCATTAGACGCTTTAGAGTTGACTAATAATTCTTGTCCGTAGTTACGAACTAATTCGAGCACGTAATTTATCACAGAGTACCCGTCGTTCCATGCCATACGCGCTACAGGAATCCAACCTCTGACGTCGCTACCCGACGTCAGAGTAGCTCTCGCGTCGTGTTGAGGTAAGATCTACCCCGTAGGAATCACCATGCCTGTTAATCATCTAAAATTGGTAATGTCTGATGGTTGTGATTCACTAATCAAGATTAATAATTTGGAATGTAGGCTGGACTACGATCTGAACACATAGGTAGTTTGGACTCTGATTGATCGTGACTTCAGCTTGGTCGTTCAGGCAAGTGATACTTGCCAGTAAATTGTTTTAGGCCACGTTTTAGGCCAATTTGTGTGTTAACGTAAAAGAGACTAGGCGGTGAAATGATAGTCGCCTAGACGACCTATTTGATCTAGTTTGACAACGAAACTAGATCCGACACCACTCTTGATCTAGCTTGACAACGAAGCTAGATCCGACACTTTTACTTGCTTCCATTCATGCTGCCATGTCATGTTTAATTTCAATTAACGGTACGCACTTAACTGCTCATTCCATGTCATGTCATACATCATATTGTTCTATCGTGATTGCGTAGTGTTGAGTATTGGACTTCTCCCTACTTGGTGTTAATGATGAGCAAACATAAATACTTGTGAATAATCCCCTATTTTACAGTTAATCCATTGCCTAAGCTAAGTATGAAGATCTACTAGCAATGGATGACTCTCAAAGATCATTGAAGTCAAATGAATTGGATTGGATGATCGTTGATGATGATTGAAGCTCCATGAAGACTTCAAGCTCATACGTTGGATAGAAGAGAGAGTTTGTCAATGTAAATTTCTTTTATCTCTTTTAGTATGTAGCTTAGAAGTAGAACTTTGTTGGAGCAGTCACACACATCTTCAATTCAGTCTTAGGACATCATTAGATCATTCGTCCTTAGACCCCAATTCATTTCTTGTTTGATTGTGCTTGTATTGTTTATAACAGTCGACTGCTAAACATTTTACATTCTTCTATCTCAAAAACAATCGAATGTATTATGTTCTACAGTCGCCTGTTATGCACAATCTTTTACAAACTAGTTTTGGGCTTCTCTGTTTTTATTCCCACAGGCGACTCATGAACGATTTACAGGTGCCTGTCCAAGTGACAGTCGATTGTGTTTTGTTTATCAGTTGCATGTCTATCTTTTGCCCAAACTCTGTTGATCTGTCTCTTTCGGCCAGTCAACTTATGTTGGATTTACAGTCGACTGTCCATTGGATCAGTCCACTGTCTATGCTGCTACATTCTGTCTGTGAGCCAATTTGTTGACTCAGCTCTCTGAAAATTCTTAGGGTTTTGACAGTCGTCTGTATAAGGATTTACAGTTGCCTGTTCTGATTAACAGTCGACTATATTATCCGCATCAGTCGTCTGTCCTGTTATCTCAGAAGATTTCTAGAATTCTTCAACTTACCCATTTCTCTGCCAATCGCTTGTAAAAGGATTTACAGTCGCATGTTGGTTCAACAGTCGACTGTCTATGCTTCATCAGTCGACTGTCCATGTGGTAAGTTACCGTTTTGAATTCTCACCTACCCTTGTTGACTGTGCAACAGTCAACTGTAGTTTCCTCAACTGTCGACTGTCACGAGCGCAGATTCTATCCGTTGTGATTTTTCTCACAGATTCCAAAAGGGTTTTTGCTAATTCTGTTTTGTGGATGTGAGAAACTTATATAAGGAGCATCTACTGTTCCATTGAGAGGTTACCAAATTACACATTCCATTGCAAAATCTTTCAAGCTTTCATTCTCAAGATCAAAAGCTCTCAAATCCAAAAGCCCTGAGAATTCCAATCTTTGATCTCTTGCTCTCCAACCTAGAACCAAAGAATCATCTTCTAGGCATTTGGTGCAGTCAAGAGAAAGGGCTTTCTCCTCTCTTCCAAGAGAGTCTTCAACACACAACACACTTCTCCTTCAAGTTCTACTTCAAGGCATAGATGATTGTAAGTGTTGCTTTCATATTTCATAATATTCGTTATTTGAATTTGCTCTCGAGTTGTGAGAGTGGTTTGCTTGCTCCCAAGATGTGGGAGTCAAGGTCAATCGATTGTATTTCAATTTCACTTGTAGGGTTGCTACATGTGGGTTTTAAGGAAACCTCAAGTTAGGGTTCTAACTTGAGTATCCAGAGGTATCCGGGTGGAAGGGACGTATGATTACCGGAAACAAGTCGGAAAGTTACTTGGGTAATCCGAACCCTTGAAACATCCTTGCTTTTGCATTTGTTTCTATTTGGGTTTAATTTTAATTCCGCACTATATTGTTGGTTAGCATTTAAATTGGTGTTACTATCTTTTTAAATTGCTTAAACACTATTCAACCCCCCTTCTAGTGTTTTCTCCATAGCCAGGGTCCTTAAAATTGGTATAAGAGTACAAGGTTATAGCTATGGCATCTAACAACAACAATTTTCCTCCGTCGCCTTCATACAACAATCACGACCGTGATGGAGCGTCCACACTTTTCGAAGGTCAATCAACGGTGCGTCCTCCACATTTCAATGGCACGAACTTTGGCTATTGGAAATGTAGGATGGAGATATTCCTAAGGAGCGCTTCTCTTTGGAGAACACTCCACAAGGAATACGTCGAGCCCACCGAAGAGGATTTCAAAAAATGGACGACTTCCGAGAAATTCGTCGAAGTCCACAACGCTAAAGAAATGAACGCACTTCATGTGCGTTGGACTCGAATGAGTTTAACAAGATATGCACATGTAAGAGTGCATATCAAATTTGGAACCATCTCATCGTTACCTATGAGGGAACAAACAAGGTAAAACTTTCAAAGTTATATGTTGCCGTGCAAAACTTAGATGTGTTTCATATGCAGAAAAATGAGAGCATTGCATCGATGTATGGACGTTTTACCAACATCACCAATGAATTGGAAGCCCTTGGCCAAACAAACACCGAACCTGAAAAGGTAAGGAAGATCATAATGTGAATGACCTCCAAATGGAAAAGAAGAGCTATCGCCATCGAGGAGGTCAATGATTTGAAGGACTACACAGTTGTGAATCTTATCAGGACTCTCATGTCTTATGAAATAAGACGGGAGAACCGATTAAAGATTCGAGCTATGATGAATCCTTCGGAGGCCAAGAAGAAATCTTTGGCATTCAACGCCAATTCATCATCCTCCGATAGCGAAGATTTGGAAGATGAGATGAATTTGGGTGAAATGGCCCAAATGGCAAAGAAGTTCCAACGCTTCTTTTGCAAAGGTAAATTTCCCTCTAACAAAAGATTTAAGTCTACTAATACTACTTCCTCTCTTTGCTTTAAGTGTAATAAGCCAGGGCACATCAAGAGGGATTGCCCAATGCTAAGAAACAAAGAGAAGTGGAAGGCTCCGAAGTACCACAAGTCCGAAAAGAACAAGAAAGATAAGAAGAAAGGACTCGTAGGTACATTCGATGACTCTAGTGGAGATTCATCAAGTGATTCCGATGATGAGAAGGGTGAGAGTGCCCACATGTGTTTCTTGGGACGAGAAGATCCACTCTCCGATGAGAGTGATTTCGACACGAATGATACCGAGGTAACAATGGATGAACTTCGTATTGCTAATGAAGAATTATTTGCTAAATATCAATCTTTAATGCTTAGATATACTAGCTTAAAGAAATTGAAAGTTAGGAATTTATCCATACCATGCATTGTCAACAATAACACCATTGTTGATATTTTAACGCTTGAGAAAGCGAATTTAGCTTCTCAAAATGTCACTTTGAGAGATGAGGTGAAAAACCTCAAATCTCAACTAGATCAAACACATCCTAAGGATAATAGTGATCTAGTTACACGTCACTCACAATTGGGTTTAGAGAATGATTTTATTAAAACTCAAGTGCACGAGCTCAAAATATGGGTGTCCACCTTGGATACCAACATTTTTTATTTTAAGGAGAAATATGAGCTCATATCCTTCCGTATTGTGAGATTCAATAAGGGAAAAGGACAATGGGACGATTTGCTTGCAAATCAATTTCTGGCCACACATCGTGTTGGTCTTGGTTTTGTAAAAGCAAATGCATCCAATGATCGCACCTGCTATAGTGGTGTCACTATAGACTTTGTGAGGCCTTCCTCCAGTGCATCCATAAGTGGTGTCAAAGACACTATAGGTAGCAAACCTACCAAGAAAGTCACCACTTCACCGTCTCTTCCTTTTGGCAAGAAACCCTCTAAGGGTGGAAACCAAAAGAGAAGCCATGCTTACATGTACACCAACATTCATCCACATAGGAAGCCCCCTACTTCACTAGTGGATAATCATGAAACTTTTTATACTCCATACACACGGACACGTACAAATCCACACATGAGAAATTCTCATGTACGTGCTACTATACACCCATATGCACATACACATCATTCTTACGTGTATGCACAACATCCTCATGTCATGCAAGACCAATATGCTTCATACAACATGCATGTTACCAAGCATACATATCATCCTCGTATGTTCAATGCATATCCACCACCTCATGTTTATGCTAGAAACCATGTTCCTAAGAAGCATGCACCACATAGAAATCTAACAAGTATGCATGAAACTAGAAAAAGAACTCCCTAAATTTACACCATTTGGGGGTCCTAAGAACACTAACTTAAACGATATGAATGCTTATGTTGATTCCTATTTTCATGATGTTATTAATAATGGTAATTATGTTGGGAAGCGGAAGTCCACTTGGACTTGGCTTCCAAAGGGCTAATCCCCTTGGACCCAACAAATATTGGGTACAGTGAGCTTATGGTATATTATATAGGTAACCAAGAGAAAGAAAAAGAGCAATAAAGGTCATATTTGCTCTAAAGGAAAAGGATGGATTCTCGATAGTGGTTGCTCCAAACACATGACGGGAGATCCCTCATTTCTCTCCGAAGTGATTAACATCAAGGATGGTGCAACTGTCACTTTTGGAGGTAATCAAAAGGGAACCATCATTGGAGTAGGTATTGTTGGTAACCCTTCAAAACCCTTAATCACTAATGTATTTCTTGTTAGTGGTTTATGTCACAATCGCATTTCCATTAGTCAACTTTGTGACAAAGGTTACAAGGTTAACTTTGGAGAAGGATTGTGCACAATTGTTGATTCTAATTCGAATGTTTTTTTTCCGGTATTAGGCGTAAAAATATTTATTATTTGATCTTGCCTAAAACCGTACAACATTGCTTAGTTGCTAATACAAGTGAACAACTATTATGGCATCGCCGTTTTGGTCATGTTCACTTCAAGCACTTATATAAGTTAGCTAAGCATGATCTAGTCAAAGGTTTTCCTAAAATTGCTTTTAGTAAGAAAAACTTTTGTGATGTGTGTCAAAGAGGTAAACTTAGTAAATCATCTTTTAAGATTAAAGAAGGCATTACTTCTAAGAGGCCCCTAGAACTTCTTCATCTGGATTTATTTGGGCCAACTAGAACCACTTCTTTAGGCAATGCTCATTATGGATTAGTTGTCGTTGACGACTTCTCTAGATTTACTTGGGTTTCATTCTTAACTAATAAGAATGAAGCTTATGAAGAGTTTACCATATTTGCAAAGAAGATTCAGAATCTCTTAGGATCCACCATTATCACTATCCGTAGCGATCATGGAGGAGAATTCGAGAATGAATCTTTTACAAAGTTTTGTGATGACACCGGGATAACTCATAACTTTTCCTTCCCTCGGGCACCACCACAAAATGGTGTTGTAAAGAGAAAGTATAGGACTCTTATTGAGTGTGCTCGCACCATGCTCCATGATAGTCATCTTGGACTACAATTTTGGGCAGAAGCAGTGCACACGACATGTTATGTGCTCAATAGGATCCTAGTGAGACCCCGAATGAACAAAACATGTTTTGAGTTGTTTTATGACAAAAAGACTCAAGTTAAGTATTTTTGAGTTTTTGATTCAAAATGTTTTATTAAGAACACTTTTGGTAATTTAGATAAATTTGAGCCAAGATCCGATGAAGGAATTTTTGTTGGATATTCCACGCGTAGAAAAGCCTACTGGATATACAACAAAACTTCCTCAACGATCGAGGAATCACTACACGTATCATTTTATAAAGATTTTGATTTTCCTCATGTTGATGATGATAGTGTAGATAGGGATGAGAATGGGCATGCCCAAAGCCCAATTAGGCCTCCAAATGGGCATGCCACATCATCATCCCTAAAATTCCTTCACAAATTCTAGAAAAATTTGTGAAGGAATTTTAGGGATGATGATGTGGCATGCCCATTTGGAGGCCCAATCGGGCTTTGGGCATGCCCATTCTCATCCCTAAGTGTAGATGCTATTTGTGAACCTCTTAGTAATGTTAAGATTAATGATTCGATCATTGAGACTAACACTACTAATGAGATTGTTGAAGTTGTTCCAAGTGATGCAAGAATACCCAAAGCTTACCCGACCGTTCAGAACCATCCACATAACCAAATAATTGGAGATATTGGTGTGGGTGTTCGAACGAGGTCAAGAATTGAAGAATTCTCTTATTGTGCATTTGTCTCTACCATTGAGCCAAAGAACGTCCAAGAAGCTTGTGAGGATAGCTCTTGGATAGTGGCAATGGAAGAAGAACTAATACAATTCGAGAGAAATGAAGTTTGGGAGCTCGTTCCTCTTCCAAGTGGTCACCAAGTCATTGGGACCAAATGGATCTTCAAGAACAAGATGGATGAGAAAGAGGTAATCACAAGGAACAAAGCAAGGTTAGTAGCTCAAGGCTACCGGTAAGAAGAAGGTATTGATTTCGAAGAATCTTTTGCCCCCGTAGCTAGATTAGAAGATATTAGATTGCTTTTATCTTTTGCATCTCATAAGAATTTCAAACTATATCAAATGGATGTCAAAAGTGCATTTTTAAATGGGATTGTCAATGAAGAAGTATATGTTTCTCAACCTCCCGGTTTCATTCATGAAAAATTTCCAAACCATTTTTTCAGAATTAAGAAAGCGTTGTATGGGTTGAGACAAGCTCCTAGAGCTTGGTATGATCTACTCAAGACCTTTCTCTTGGATTTAGGTTTTAAAATGGGAGAAGTTGATTCTACACTTTTCATTAAAGATTATGAAAATGACATTCTTTTGATTCCAGTTTATGTAGACGATATTATATTCGGTTCTACTAACTTTAATCTTTGTCAAGAATTTTCAAGTCTATGAAGGATGAATTCGAGAGAGTTCCTTAGACTTCAAAATCGACAAATGAAGGATGTGACTTTCATACATCAGACAAAGTCACATGGGAGCTTATTAAGCGATTCAGGATGGAATCGTCTTCAAGCAAAAGGACTCACATGAGTACGACTATCCATCTACACAAGGATTAGAATGGAAAAGATTTAGACGTTCGTCTATATCGAGGTATGATCGGTAGCTTACTTTATTTAACCGCTAGTAGGCCCGATATCATGTTTTCCGTATGCTTGCGTGCTAGATATCAAGCTAGACCTAAGGAGTCACACTTGATTTCGGTTAAATGAATTTTTCGTTATCTCAATCAGTCTCTAGATTATGGGTTACTTTACTCTAAATCTAGCACATATAAGTTAATCTCATATAGTGATGCCGACTTTGCCGGATGCAAGTCCGGCAGGAAAAGTACTAGTGGCACGTGCCATTTTCTAGGAAATTCCTTACGTTCTTGGTTTTCCAAGAAACAGAACTCGGTGTCATTATCCATAACTGAAGCGGAATATATTGTCGCGGGTCTTGCATGTGCATAAGTTCTTTGGATGAGACACACTCTTAGTGACTATGGTGTCAATTGTGATACTTGCCCTATCATGGTTGATAACCAAAGTACTATATGTCTTTCCAAGAACCAGGTACATCACTCCCATACCAAACACATAGATGTGAGACACCATTTTATTAATAATCATGTAGCTAAGAAGGATATCATCTTAGAATACACTGAAACCCCAAACAAATTGCCGACATCTTCACAAAACCTCTTAAAGAAGATTCATTTGTGAGGTTACGTGAAGAATTAGGAATTATGGGTGAATCTAAAATTTAGGAGCTTAACATATATGTTATAACACTTCTTGAGCTCATATCATCATGTTGCCTATCTTCATTTTATATATCTTATATATGTGTTTAAGAAAGGCAATTGAGATTTATGTGATTTCATGAATTCTTTGAGATTGATTTTTAGAGATTTATGTTATAATTGATTTATTGTTTTAAATTTTTTTTATGATGAGTGTGTGATTAGAGTATAGGTCCTAGGGTGAGTGTTCATATCCTCTAGATTTTTATCTCACTGTGCATTTTTGGACCAGGACAGACGACTGTCTTTCCTTCGACAGTTGACTGTCTTTCCTTCGACAGTCGACTGCTCTACTCTATCTTCTTATTCAGAAACTTGTATCTTTCGCACAGCCGACTGACAACAATTTTACAGTCGACTGTTATTTCAACAGGTGACTGCATTTTAGTTATCAGGCGATTGTCTTCTCTATCAATTTTTTTCATGTACTCTTTGTCTTTTTGATGAATTTTTTTGATTCTCAGTCAGTCGACTGATGTGTAGCGTACAGTCGACTGTCCCTCGAATAGGCGACTGTGGTTTACTCAACAGTCGACTATCTGTCATCCTGAGATTATTTTGTATCACTTCATCCAGTCAATTGACTTTTGTTCATCATTCGACTGTCTACTGTAGTGATGGTTCACTGCTTCGATCTGAGCCGTCGATTCTTGGATCCAATGACTCAGATTAATTCACCCCTTTCATATATTCTTCAAGACGTGTCTTTTCTGACCCATGCCGTCTCTCTCCTTCGATTGAAACGACTCGTCTTCCCGCTCATTTCCTCAGCCGTCGCCGTCGATCTCCTCCTCCGTGCTAGTCGATTGCCTCTTGGGTTTGCCTTAGTGCCTTTCAATTAGGTTTCTCTCTCTCTCTCTCTCTCTCTCTCTCTCTCTCTCTCGTGCGATTATTGTCGTTTGATTTCATCTCTTGTCGACACTCGTCTTCTTTCGATTGATTGATTCCATTGCTCCCAAGACTAAGGGTAAGGGAAAGATCATGGCTCCTGAGAAACCTAGGGTTCGTAAGCCTTCTATCGCCAAGACCAAGAAACCATATAAGGCCCGTACCAAGCATGCCGAATACCCCTCTCACTCTGCTTCGCCGAGATATTCTCCTTCAGGGTCTTCTTCTTCTGACACTGAGCCCTTGACCAAGCGTCAGCGCAAGCCCATTGGTGTTAGCATCAATGAGCCTAGTGCTGATGCTCCCCATCATTCTCCTTCTGTGTCGAGTTCTGCAGAAGAGTCTCCTATAGTGCCCTCTACTGATCTCCTTGTTCACATTTACCGAGATGATCTTTGCTTGGCAAAATTTCATTCTCTTATTGGGATCAAACTTCTTAGGGAGCGGTATATCATTTTCCCCGCCTTCACCGCTGAGAGACTTTCAGATATTTTATCGGCTACCCATCTGGCCAATCTCTTTCTCTTCTCTCAGAGCGAATCTCCTCGGACTTATCCATTTTTGGTTAAACTCTTATATGCTAACCGCATTCACGGTGAGTACTCCACCACTGGATTCATTGACACTGTTTTCCCGGGGACCTCCAATCGCATTGATCCCACTCTCTTAGGGACCATTCTTAGGATTCCTTCTACTGGATCTCTTCCCTCTGACATTTGCATATCCGACATTGACGAGCTTGATCAGTTTGTCCTCCGGACATGTTTCGTGAGATACCCTCAGCCCTAGATTCTGGTATTAGGTCGTCTATGTTTTCGGCTAGGGGTTGGGCTGTTCACCTCATGGCGAAGTCCAACATTCTGTCGAAGTATGGATCATTTGACCAGCCTTCCCAGTATATTCTGAGGTGTACGTATGCGATCTTCTTCGGGATGTCCGTGATCTGGGCTGGTGTCCTCCTTGACAGGATGGACAAGGTCGAGTTTACTTCCTCCTCCGCTCACATTCCATACGGTGGACTTCTTACTCTTGTATTTCGTCCCTTTGGGGTTGACTTTTCTCCTTATGAGCCTGTGCCTTTTGGTCCTCTTCTGGATGTTGCTGCAAAGGCAAAGTCCTCTTCGGTTCTGCAGTCTGCATCAAAGAAGAGGAAATCCACTTCAGCTCTGTCTTCCTCCACAGTTCCTCCTGCTGACTAGCCTTCCACCTCTGCTCCACCCTCACTTGATATTCTTTTGGAGATGGTCTCTGGTCTATATGAGTTGGCTTCATTATCATTCCAGCATCAGGGAATACCCTTCCCTAAGCATCTGAGACGTTTTTCCTCCTCAGCCTCGTGAGCCTCCTCAGCCCATCGTCACTGATGTCGTTGTGCATCCTGGTGTAGCTTCTACTCAGGATGCTGTTGATGCTGCTGATGCTGTTGTTGCTGCTGCTGCTGACCCTCCTCCAGAGGATACCCCTGCTGACACAGAGCCTACTTCTTCCTCTGTTGCACATGGAGACACTCACTCATAGATTTCTTTTGAGTAGTGTTAGTGTGTATGATGGCTGTATTTTTGTGTGGTGATGATGTATGATATTTGTTGATGATGTACGCTGATGTCTGATCATGATTTATTTTTTTGCGATCATGATGTATCTTGACGGACATGATGATGTCCATATGTCTGTGTACTCATGTCCTCTTTTGATATATATATATATATATATATATATATATATATATATATATATATATATATATATATATATATATATGATATTACAGTTTCGTCTTTTGTGTCACACCATGAATAATTGCTAATCATATTTGTGTGCTAATTGTGATATTGTCTCCATGAATGATATATTCTCTCTTGATGCGATTTTGAGACAATTTGGACTTGATATTGGATTATTCATGCTATCTGTGATATGATGCATTTTTTAGACTATATATTGTTTTTTCGTATATCTAAAATGTTGATATTGGACTTTCATTCCTCTATTCACATCAGTATATGATATGGTTTTATGAGTTTTGATTCTATATATCTTTATACTCCTTGATTGTTGTTAGTTCTTATTTAGCACGATTGTTTGCTCAGGACTCGTGTCTGGTCTGATTGAAATTCGAAAGGCCGGTTTATTAAGACATTTACCGTCCCTATTGATTAATAGGACAGTTAGAGGATTGAATTGAGCCGAGTTTAATTGCAATCAATTAGGAGAACAAACAGAAATTACTGAATTATGCGCGCTTAGTTCTTATGCTTTCTATTTATCTATCTTATCTACTGGTTCGAACTCGAATTTGATCTCTTTCCATACTTCAACTCCCACCTTTTTGGATAATGCCATAGGGAGAGAGAAATAAACATACAAGATTCATATTGTATGTGCTAAGTATGTGCTAACACTAGGGATTTTTATTTCCTAGATTTCATGAATTGAATTCACTCATATCTTACTCATTTGCTTCAATTGATATATAGATGCCCAAATATTTGTTGACTAACTTGATTAGGATCTATGTAGGGGAGTAAGTTTTCATTACACACAATTATTTATCTTTTTGTTTATGTTTGTTTGTCATCATCAAAAAGGGGGAGAATGTTGAGTATTGGACTTCTCCCTACTTGGTGTTAATGATGAGCAAACATAAATACTTGTGACTAATCCCCTATTTTGCAGTTAATCCATTGCCTAAGCTAAGTATGAAGATCTACTAGCAATGGATGACTCTCAAAGATCATTGAAGGCAAACGAAATGGATTGGATGATCGTTGATGATGATTAAAGCTCCATGAAGACTTCAAGCTCATACGTTGGATAGAAAAGAGAGTTCGTCAATGTAAATTTCTTTTATCTCTTCTAGTATGTAGCTTAGAAGTAGAACTTTGTTGGAGCACTCACACACATCTTCAATTCAGTCTTAGGACATCATTAGATCATTCGTCCCTAGACCCCAATTCATTTCTTGTTTGGTTGTGCTTGTATTGTTTATAACAGTCGACTGCTGAACGTTTTACAGTCGTCTGTCTAAAAAACAGTCGACTATATTATGTTTTACATTCGCCTGTTATGCACAATCTTTTACAAACTAGTTTTGGGCTTCTCTATTTTTATTCCTACAGGCGACTCATGAACGATTTACAGGCGCTTGTCCAAGTGACAGTCGACTGCGTTTTGTTTATCAGTTGCATGTCTATCTTTTGCCTAAACTCTGTTGATCTGTCTCTTTCGGCCAGTCGACTTATGTTGGATTTACAGTTGACTGTCCATTGGATCAATCGACTGTTTATGCTGCAACAGTCGTCTGTCTGTGAGCCAATTTGTTGACTCAACTCTCTAGAAATTCTCAGGGTTTTGACAGTCGTCTGTATAAGGATTTACAGTCGCCTATTCTGATTAATAGTCGACTGTTTTATCCTCATCAGTCGTCTGTCCTGTTATCTCAGAAGATTTCCAGAATTCTTCACTTACCCATTTCTCGGCCAGTCGCCTGTAGAAGGATTTACAGTCGTCTGTTGGTTCAACAGTCGTCTGTCTATACTTCATCAGTCGACTGTCCATGTGGTAAGTTACCGTTATGAATTCTCACCTACCCTTGCTGACAGTGCAACAGTCGAATGTAGTTTCCTCAACAGTCGACTGTCGCGAGCGCAGATTCTATCCGTTGAGATTTTTCTCACGGATTCCAAAAGGGTTTTTGCTAATTCTGTTTTATGGATTTGAGAAACCTATATAAGGAGCATCTACTGTTCCATTGAGAGGTTACCAAGTTACTCATTCCATTGCAAAATCTTTCAAGCTTTCATTATCAAGATCAAAAGCTCTCAAATCCAAAAGCCCTAAGAATTCCAATCTTTGATCTCTTGCTCTCCAACCTAGAACCAAAGAATCATCTTCTAGGCATTTGGTGCAGTCAAGAGAAAGGGCTTTCTCCTCTCTTCCAAGAGAGTCTTCAACACACAGCACACTTCTCCTTCAAGTTCTACTTCAAGGCATAGGTGATTGTAAGTGTTGCTTTCATATTTCATAATATTCGTTATTTGAATTTGCTCTCGGGTTGTGAGAGTGGTTTGCTTGCTCCCAAGTTGTGGGAGTCAAGGTCAATCGATTGTATTTCGATTTCACTTGTAGGGTTGGTACAAAGTGGGTTTTAAGGAAACCTCAAGTTATGGTTCTAACTTGAGTATCCAGAGGTATCCGTATGGAAGGGACGTAGGATTACCGGGAACAAGTCGGGAAGTGACTTGGGTAATCCGAACCCTTGAAACATCCTTACTTTTGCATTTGTTTCTATTTAGGTTTAATTTTAATTCCGCACTATATTGTTGGTTAGCATTTAAATTGGTGTTACTATCTTTTTAAATTGCTTAAACACTATTCAACCCCCTTCTAGTGTTTTCTCCATAGACAGGGTCCTTACACGTAGCACACACTACAAATATTGAAACTATTGAGGCTAAGCACCTGCTTTTGCGGGCACAACCCTATGCCAAACTAAATACACTTCCTGGCCCGTGATCCAGAAGCGAGCACAGTGTTGTTGGGAAACCAACGCTCGATACACATGGAGGGGTATGATTAAGCGATCACTTGAGCGTAGAAGTGTGCCCATACAGCCACTTCAGCCAAAATTCGTAAACCCTGTGCACAAAGTGACAAGTTAGTGTTCATGAATCGTGAACTGTGATTTTCGTAGTTTCTGCTACGACGTGCATGCATGTCATCATGTCATCATGAATTGTTGCAATCTTCACATGTCATGTCATTTCATTTTATTTAGAACTACTAGTTGCTTTTCTATTTTAGTATCCTTGCACAAAAGTTCTCTGCTTCCCTTGGGAGACTTTTGCTGACATGTGCCCTTTTCTCTTTGGGTGTCACATGTCAGGCTTTGAGACAGAGCATGTAGCGGAGGACGAGCAGTTCGTGGACGCTGAGTTTGAGGTCCCTGCAGAGACCGAGTTCGAGGACACTGGTGACCAGTACTAGACTCGCTTGGAGTCTCTCTTTAGTTGTCGCTTTTCTGTAGTTGCTGTTAGGTTTTGGTGCGTAGCACCTATCACTTTTAGTTTTGTTTCGGCCATGCTTTAGGCCTATTGTTCAGACTTGTACTTTTGTGGCTTTCTATGATGTTGAAATAATTGTTGGATGTTTTGTTGGTGGATGTTCTTTTATCTGCTTTATTATTGTTGTTGTTGTTTCGTCGCAATGCAAGGACCTGTCATTATTTGTAATTTTTATAGACGCTTATCAGACTGCAGCTTCACAGCTCCACGTCTGAGCAGACCTTCTCACGTCTCGCCTTCCATATTTAGGAAGCGGTGCGTGACAGGTTTTGTTGGTGGCCCATGCAAGTCCTTTTTGTATCCGCGAAATATCGGAACAACAATAATGATAAACAACATCCAATTAAATATTCGGAACATCCAAGTCATGATTAAGTCTAATCTGAACGTTTGCCTGTCTTAGATGGTAGGAAGACTTAGTAGATGTCCAGGTTTGATAGTCAGAGCCTTCGTCAAGATTAAGCTGTACTCGTCTTAGGTTGCCTTAGCAGTCTCTCACCCAGCCCTGACCATATTAGACTTCTAGAGCTTCTCTTTTAGCCGTTCGATTGAGTCCGACAATTTCGGGGCCAGCAGAACATAATCTTGACTTCTCTTAGGACCCTTCCCTAAGACCTCTATTACAATCTAGTTCATTAGAGAGTCATAATGTTAAGTTCCTCTTGATCTCCAGCCGACCCGATAATTAGAACCCCTGATTCTATCATTTTCCTGATCATTACGCTTCTGTGTTATCGACCGTAGAACCCCATCGTAGTTTTTCATGAATCGTATCCTAGACGTATTCATCACACGATCATATTCTTTACCCTTGATACACGTGATCGCTCACCGATGATTATCGTTAATTTATTTTCGAATCTCTTCGTTACAAATCTTGAATCTTCTGAAAGTATTTTCGATATTCCTCATTCGCTAAGTTTAAATTCGTTTGAAAACTTTTAATATATATACTTAGACTTCATACTCTTCCGTTGACTTAAATTCTTTTTTTGAATTTCGAAACTTTTGTCTAGATTTTTGATTACTATTGTATAATATTTTTCCATCCTAGACTTATCATACCTATATACATACCTTGTCCCTTTTCATATACTAATTTTATTCTAAACCATACTTTTATTTTTTCTAATTCGATTTATAATTTTCTTTTCTTACTTATGCCATTAAAACTTATTCGAATAACACATTGCGTTTACTTTTAATATACTTTTCTAAGTTACATGGGACTTCAGGATTCAGTGTGTCGATTTTATACTCATCATATTCCTACTTCAAAATTTTTGTAAAATACTATCTCCATTTAAATTTATCTCCAATTGCAAAACAATTCATTCACCTCCATACTCATTATTCTGCGTCTAATCATATGTCATAATTTAACCTTCATGCTACCTTTCTACGTTTTATAAGGATATTATTATATTTTTATTTTATAACTTACATTTTATTATATCCTTATTTCGTATTTTATATCCTTCTTCCCTTCTTGATTATTCTGAACTATATTTTGTTCCACCCAACCAAGCCATTCCCTTATATGTCGCATTATCTGAACCCGTTCATCCCGATCTTGTTTCATTTCAATTTCGATTTCGGTTTCCTCACTATTGTTTAGCTAACACTTTGGTGCTTACTGTTGCCTACGTTAACCTTAGTATAGTATAGTGGGCCCATTAGTATAGATTGTGATGTCATTGTAGTGCATATAATTACATGGTATATATGAAGTTGTATGTGTGTTAATATTTATAAATATGTGAGTGGATAGCTATACCACTCTAGGGATGTCTGTGTATATAAGAATTAGTGTTGAAATATCTATTGTGGATGTATGTAGTTGGAGATACTTAATAATGGTTGAAATAATATGTTGGTAAATTTATGTGTATGTTAGGTATAATGATACTAGGTGTATTTATAGTTAAGTGTGCATGCCTAATATATGATCTATATGTCAGTACGTATGAGCGTGTGCTCATACGTAGTTATGTATGTGATTAGTTATATGTAGATACATACATATTGTGTGAATATGTGCGGTTTGTGTATGGTAAAAGGATTATAATTTTGTATGGTATTGGTTGCCCTTACGAGATGTTGTGTGTATGTATATACCATGGGGTATACACGATTATTGTATGCCGTAACTATGTATATGATGTTGTATTATGACTGTATACGTGTATTGATATTATAAAATTATTATTAGTTGTAGAGTGGTTGTATTATGGTGGTGTTACCTGGCTGAATATTAGTATGCTTACGTATTGTATTGAATGATATAAAATGTGTATGTAAATACATATATTTGATTGTGTGCGATGTATTAATGATAATGTGAGTATATATATAAATAAATGTATGCATGTCATATAGTATTATTTTATTGGATGTACATGTGTATAGTGAAGTATTGGTGAGTGCCTTAAATTTTGATATTATTCTAATTATGGCATGAAGGTGATGTGTTAATACTACTGTGTAACAATGTGTTATTATTATAGATATATAGTTGGTGATGCATATGTATGAGTAGTAAAGTGTTAGTATCTGTTGTAATTATAAAGTTGGTTATAATGATATCGTACCCTAATATTATTTAATCATGTTATTTATATATGTCGTGATATAGTAGTATTGAAATGTGATAAGTGTTTGGTGGTGCATGTGTATATTGATATTGCTATTTATTAGTATTATTATTGTTGTACTTGATATTGGTGTTAGTAATATTAAGTGAATGTCTATATAGGATAGCATTGTAATGAATGCGTTGTCTTATGGTTGTCGTATATTAGTAACTATATTGGCGCGACATGGTGATATATGTGTGAGAGTTATTATTGTTATTAATAGGATTGTTAGAAAGCCTTACTAGTAATGTGAATATTATCATTGTGTTAATGATATTGACTGAGTATTTACGCCCGAGTGCGTAGCTATAGTATGTCTGTTGCGCCTTGAATATAATTATAGGATTGTATGTGAAGTCTATATACGATGAAATATGTGCTTGTATTAGAGTAACTATATGTATTAGTAGTAAGGGTGAATGCGTAGTAAGATGTAGCAAGCGTGATTTAATATTGTATGAGGTGATTGCGTGTGTTTGTATGTTTGGTCTTGAACGATGATAATATATTCTTGGTCGTTGTGCGTAGGTAGTTATTTAAACGTAGAGTATAATGATTGTATTTGCTAGTGTGAGACTATTCTTATGTGAATATCTGAACCATTGTTTTGTGCTAAGTAAGTAGTAGTTATATAAGGGATGAACGCATATATATATGATTGAAGTATGTGTGTGAATTTGACTTTCCGTGATCAATATAAGCATAGAATATACATATAAATATATGTACGTTGTGACATTAATGTTTGAATACCTAGTGCATATATAAGCACTTGTGGTGACTATCAAGTTTGAATTATAGTCTGGCATGATCGGGGTAGTTACTAGAGCGACTAGATATGTTAGAAAGTCCGAGGGCTGACTTTGTCCTAAAGTGGGTAGGATGTAACGGCTGGTACTCATTATACGTTATACGGCTGTGCGTATATCAATTTCGGATACCTGATTGGTTTTGTTGCTTTGTATGTGAGTCGTGTCATTGATTCGATAGGGCCGTAGCACCTTGGTTGCATCCTTAGCAAGCCAACCCCCGACGTGTGCCCAACTTGAGATTACCGTCGCCTTTGGACCCCGTATCTTTTGTACGCGTATTTTCCTTGAAGTTTGCGTATTTTTCTTAGCCTTATCCTTCATTCGGAAAGCACGATATAATATGCCGTTGTGACCCTTTGGAAGAGTATTTAATTGTGGAATTATTTTGGAATGTCATTTCACGGGCCGTTCTCCCACAATTTGACTTTGTTTGAAGAGGCGTCATGATTTTCACTTTTGTCGTAAGGCCTTTTTATTTTTAGTTTCATTTCTCGTCGCCCTAGCCGTGATCAATCTTCTTAGTTTCATTTCCCTCATCGACACGGTCGCCCCAGTATTTCTCTTGTAATTTTCGGGCTCCGTTTGACCCACTTTCACTATTTTTTCCCAATCTATTATTTTTAAACCCTAAGTTTTATACGATTTTAACCCTCTAATTATTATTTATAGTAGTGATATTTACTTCCTATTAAACCCTAGCCCATCTTTGAACCCACATGGCCGAACCCTACTCACACACACAACTTACCCTAATATCATCTAACATATTTTTTTAATAAAACCTATAAACCTACACCTGCTGTTGATTCAAACCCAACACCCGAGCCTTATAATAGGAAACTCAAAATATAAACCCTAGGCTACAACCCTCACGTGCTATCCCTCACCATACAACTATTATAAAATAAAACCTAGGGCTCTCACATCTCTCTCACCCTTTGAAATTACATACGCAGCCGCCCCCTATTATTTCTTCTCCACGTAACTCACGCACCCCGCAACAGCCCGCAGTACAGCCCTCATGCTCTCCGACTTCCAAGCTCTGACCTTACCCAGCGTCGCCGGTGACCTACCCTCTCATTTCCGCATGTACCCCCACCGCTTGGCCTCTTCCCACCGATCTCCGGCGCTTGGTCTTCCCCAGGCACGCAGCTGTGCTTGACACCGTCGGGATCTCTCTGCCTGCAGCGCAGCAACGCCCCAGGCACTGTCACGGTGACTGCGCTACCCCCTAGCGCAGTGACGCCATTGACGCTGTCCTCAGGCCGCCGGAACCCTCCAGGCACGCGCGACAGCAATCTCCGGTAGTCCACAGCGCTGCACCGTGCTGCCTCCGGTGCTGCCAAGCCATGACAGTGTCACCCAGCGACTCTGACGCGCGCAGCGACACGACAGCATTTTCCCTTCCCATAGCAGCGATGCACGACTGTCACGACCCGCTTCCCAAAGATGGAGGCGAGACGTGAAAAGGTCCGCACGAGAGTGGAGCTGCGAAGCCCCAAACCCGATAAGCGTCGATAAAACATAAGCTCCCTGTAACCACAAACGGAACAACAATAATAACACAAGGAGAGACAGAAATAAAATCCCAAATCTCATAATTTGTCCAACATGAAAAATTAAGTTCAACGTCCAGAAAAGCCACCATGCTAAAAGAAAGAGTCTAAAGGCCCAGAACAAGGCCAACAAAAGCAACAACGCAACAAAGTATAGGTGCTACGCACCGACAACAAAAAAGCAGTCTAAACAAGAAGGGAAAGCTCAATGAAGACCCTAGGACTGGTCCCCGGTGTCCACGTACTCCTCACCAAACACAGGCTCGGGCTCGGCGTCAGCAAACACCTCGTCCTCTACAATGTACTCAGGCTCAGGATCTAACATGTGTCACCCAAAAGAGTAAAGTGGCATATGTCAGCAAGTCTAAAAGACTTGGGCAAGGAAACTGAAAGTAAGGCAACTATCAACCTAGCAGTTATAGTATGCATGACATGGCAGTTATAACGTGAGTGCACAAGCAAGACATGGTGAAACAATAAGTACAAGAGAACAATTATCGGGACAAGTCACGTGTAGCCAAGCTACTAACAATCTCAATCATTCCACTAGTCACATTTCAAGTTGTTTGTAGATGTTTACGCCTTACAGCTGAACGGTTTGGCATTCACGCTGATTGGCCGCTTAACACTACCCCAAAAACCCAGAGTTTACGCCTTACCACTGCAGTTGCTGATTGGCCGTTTAACTCTTACCCCCAATACCCACATGTAAACGAGCCAGGGTCCCTGCACACGAGCTCAGTAAATGAGCCAGGGTTGCCCCGCACAGGAGCTCGCATTCTAGTTCACGACTCATAAGCATTTGGCGTAGGGGTGCACCTAGCCGGAAACAAGTAGTTCAGGCATTGGCTATCAACCAACACATGGCCCGCTTCTGGAACACGAGCCAGGAAACACAAGTATTGTAGCGAAGCTACGCAATCACGGAAACACCTAAAGAATGCAATGACATGACAATTTATTTGCGTACCGTTAATGGAAATTAAACATGACATGGTAATTGTGCAACATGATAAATGTCGGTTCTAGCTTCGTTGTCAAGCTAGTCCCTAAATTTGCGCCTAGGCGAGTATCATTTCGTCGCCTAGCCTCTTTTACGCCTACAACAAGCAAATGGCCTAAGACATGGCCCAAAACCCTAAGTGGCAAGTTTCACTTGCCTAGCACCGAGGATGACGATCAACGAGGGTTAGTCCCACGAATGCTAATCTACGGGGAAGTCGCTGATATGGAGAAACAATCATCAAAACAACATTCATTTCATTAGGGTTTCACAAAAACACAACGGGCTATGAAAACATTAAGAGATCGATTATTACCATATAGGAAGCGGAAGAACGATGCCGAGCAAGCACGACAACGGAAGAAACGCTCCGGGGAACCTAGGGTTCAGATCTGGAATAGATGTGGAAAATCTGGAGAAATGGGGTTTTGGGGGATTTGATGAAAGTTTGAGGAAGATGAGAGGTAGAATGTGTTAAGTGAGGGTTTGGATGATGGATTTTGGGCTTGGGAAGAAGGAATAAGGGTTTGCGGTAGTAGGGGGCTCAATGGGGGAGAAATTAGGTTTAGAGTTGAAGAAGATGAAGAAGAAAACGTTTGGGTGGGGTTTAAATAGGAAGGGCTGGCGGCTGCCCAAAAATTAGGGTTTCGACACTGATTAGTCGGTCAGAGAACAACCACTGACCGACTAGTTTGGGAACTAGTCGGTCGGTTGACCAACGCAGACGGACTAAGTCCAAACAGTAACTCCTGTACAAAAATAGGATTTAGATTTAGTCGGTCAAAGAACAACTACTGACCGACTAGTTCGACATCTAGTCGGTCGATGAAAGTTCTTAGACCGACTAATAATGAATAGTACTTGGTGTCAAAAATGATCATAGAGTTAGTCGATTAAAGAACGATTGCTGACCGACTAGTTTGCAACCTATTCGATCGATAAATGTTCTTAGACCGACTAACGACAAACAGTAACTCCAGAACATTTTAACAAAGCCCACTAGTCGGTCCATGAAGGTTTGCCGACCGACTAAATCGTCATCTAGTCGGTCAGTTCTCCTTCTTGTACCGGCTAACGTGCACCAAAAGTTCCGAAATGGAGCGCGAAGCTCCGGGATCGATTCCTAAGACTCCTAGGCTTGATCTAACAGTAAGATATGACAGATATGAAGCCCGTCACGAATGACTTACTCCGAAATCGACGATTCTAAGGAAGAAGCTAGAAAATCATGACGAAACGATCGAAATAAAAGCTACGGAGACGAAAACCACACATGAGGAGAAAATTCACCAAAACATATAATATAATATAATAAATCCAGATACATGAAAACCAGTCGTTACATCCTCCCCAACTTAAGAAAAATTCCGTCCACGGAATTTCCCAACACTCACGTGTCCGGGAACAAAAGTGGGAAACGCTCTCGCATCTCATCCTCATTCTCCCAAGTAGACTCTCCAGGCGAGCCGTGTCGCCACATCACCCTCACAAGATTGACAACCTTGTTCCGAAGTGACTTCTATACCTGTCCAGAATCTGCACTGGCTACTGGTCATACGTCATATCGGGGCGAACGGTAATCTACGAAAAATCCACAGCATGAGATGGATCGCTAATGTATCGACGAAGCTGCGACACATGGAAAACATTGTGAACTCCTTCCAAAGATGGCGGCAAGGCTAAGCGATAAGCTACCTCGCCAACTTTCTCCAGAATGTCAAACGGTCCAATGTATCGCGGGCTCAACTTCCCTCGCTTCCCAAAACGAATCACTCCACGATTCAGGGAAATCGTCAAGAACACATGGTCGCCCGGCTGAAACTCCAAAGGACGGCGTTTAGCATCCGCCCAATGCTTAAAACGGTCCTGAGCAATCCTCAACCTCTCCCGAATGTTCCTGACGACCTCCACAGCCTCCACAATCATCTCAGGTCCCAACAGCTCCCGATCACCAACGTAATCCCAACTCAATGGCGATCGACATTTCCTCCCATAAAGAGCGGCGAAAGGCGCCATGCCAATACTCGCCTGGAAGCTGTTGTTGTAAGAGAACTCCACCAAGTGTAGATGGTCCTCCCACGAACCCTTAAAATCCAACATGCACGCCCTCAGCATGTCCTCCAAGATCTGAATCGTCCTCTCGGACTGGCCATCCGTCTGCGGATGGTATGCCGTGCTGAAACTCAGATGCGTACCCAAGCTCTTCTGCAAACTCTGCCAGAACTGAGATGTGAACCTCGTGTCTATGTTCGACACGATACTCACGGGGACTCCGTGAAGTCGCACGACCTCCTGCACGATTCACGTTACATCACTATCTAAACTAGGAAAAAGGAAATAAAAACGGAGAGTAAAAGAATTTACCTCCATATATCTCCTTGCTAGCGTCTCAATGGACTGTCCCACTCGGAACGGAATAAAGTGTGCGGATTTGGTCAATCGATCTACGATCACCCAAATCGCGTCATTCTTCTTCGGACTCCGAGGTAGTCCAGTCACGAAATCCATAGTGATGTGCTGCCACTTCCACTCCGGAATCGGAAGCGGTTGTAGCAACCCGGCCGCACGCTGATGCTCCGCCTTCACTTGTTGGCAAACCAAACACTTGGCTACACTCAGTGCCACACTCCTCTTCATGCCATGCCACCAAAAGTTCAGACGAAGATCCTCGTACATCTTGGTCCCACCAGGATGCACAGAATACGGCGAACTGTGTGCCTCCACCATCAACTCCTCTCTAATATCCCCAGCTGGCACACACAACCTGGCTCCAAACCTCAGCGAGTCATCCTCATGAATCAAAAAGTCAGTCCGCAGACCGGCTTCCACCTGCTCCCGAATCTTCACCAGCTTCAGATCTCCAGCCTGGCCAGCCTTTATCCGTTCCACAATCGTCAACTGTATCTGCATACACATCAACGAAGAAACCTCCCCAGGAAGAACAATCTCAACACCAGACTCGCAGAAATCCTGCTGCAATCTCCACTGCGAGGTCAAAATCATCACCGCTGGAAGCCTACTCAGCGCATCGGGAACCACATTCACCTTGCCAGGGTGATACTGCAAATCAATCTCATAATCCGCCATGAGCTCCAACCATCGACGATGTCGCATGTTGAGCTCCTTCTGAGTAAAAATATACTTCAAGCTTTTGTGATCGGTGAAAATTTTCACTTTCTCACTCAGCAGGAAGTGCCTCCAAATCTTAAGGGCAAACACAACAGCAGCCAACTCCAAATCATGCGTCGGGTAATTCTTCTCATGAACCTTGAGCTGACGAGACGTATAAGACACAACATGCCCGTGCTGATGCAACACACAACCGAGACCCTTGCCCGAAGCATCGCAAAAGATCTCAAATCCACCGCTGCGATCAGGCACAACAAGAATAGGGGCAGTCGTCAACTTCTCCCTCAGAACACCAAAAGCATTCTCACAATCACCCGACCAAACAAAAGGTACATCCTTCCGCGTCAATCTGGTCATCGGCTCCGCAATACGGGAAAAGTCCTTAATGAAACGCCGATAATAACCAGCAAGTCCAAGGAAACTCCGAATCTCAGACGCAGACGACGGAACAGGCCACTCTCTGATGGCCCTAATCTTCTCGGGATCCACTGAGATACCATCTCCAGTCACCACATGCCCCAGAAAAGCAACTCTATCCAGCCAAAACTTGCACTTCGAAAACTTAGCATACAAACGATGCTTCCTCAAAATCTCCAATACCGTCCTCAAGTGCGAGGAATTCCCCTTCTCCGACTTCGAATAGATCAGAATGTCGTCAATAAAGATAACGACAAACTTATCCAAAAAGTCGTAGAAAATCAGGTTCATCAGATTCATGAAAACTGCGGGTGCGTTGGTTACACCGAAAGGCATAACCACAAACTCGTAGTGTCCATACTTAATCCTGAACGCTGTCTTCGGAACATCTCCCTTCTTCACCTTCAGCTGATGATAACCACTCCTCAAATCCAATTTAGAAAACACCCTCGAACCTCCAAGCTGATCAAAAATATCATCGATGCGAGGCAACGGGTATTTATTCTTGATGGTCACCGCATTCAACTCCCGATAGTCCACGCACATGCGACGTGAACCATCCTTCTTCTTCACCAGCAGCACCGGTGCTCCCCACGGAGACACACTAGGATTGATATAACCCTTCTGCAAAAGCTCATCCAGCTGCTTCCACAACTCTTCCAAATCTGCAGGCGCCATACGATAAGGCGCCTTCGAAATCGGCTGAGCTCCCGAAATAAGATCAATAGAAAATTCTAAAGCTCGATCAGGTGGCAAACCAGACATCTCCTCGGGGAAGACGTCATCAAAATCCCGCACCACAGCTGGCCTCTCCAGCCCCATCTGCAAAGCCACAACCTCCACCGGCCTGGCCCGAAATCTGACAGGACCAAGCGAGCTGCTACCACGGCTGAACTCAAATACTGGATGTCCGGGAATCTCGAATACCACCTTCTTCTTCCGACAGTCGATCGTAGCATAGAAGCTCGCAAGCCAGTCCATCCCAAGAACTGCATCATAGTTGATGACGTCGTGGACAATGAAATCAGCGTAAAGCTCATGTCCACAGACCACCAACGAGCAAGAATTGCAACCACGATGCACCGAGACCACGCCATTCCCTGTAATGATATTCTAACTCTTGGGAAGAGGGGACGTCGACAAGGAATGCTTCTCCACGAAGCTCCGAGAAATAATGCACATCGATGCACCAGAGTCAAAGAGGACTCGTGCAGGAAATGTGCACACCAAAACCACACCTAACAAGCAATTAACAATCAAACCCTAGTCTAGCAAACAATCATGTTCAAGCAAACAACACAATCTATCAATCAAAACCAGCTAGGAAAGTAACAGCTAGATTGAGGATTACCTGCGATAACCTCATCCACAGCCTCGCTCTCCACAGCGGTCATCAGAAAAGCCTGCCTCCTCGGCAGAATAGCCCGCTGAAAAGCCTGCCTCTGTGGAACAAGAGCTGCTCCACGTCCAGCAGGAACAGACGCCCGCTGCTGCAATGGCTGTGCTGCAACAGTTGCCCTCTGCAGCTGATTCGCATGCCGACAATCCTTCGCGACATGAGAAGAATCACCACAAACCAAGCACTGGCCCAGAAACTTCCTACACTGATCCTTGATGTGGCCAGGCTTGCCGCAGAAATGGCAAGTCTTCAGAATAGGCCCTCCTAGCCTCTTAAACTGAGCTGGCTGATTAGGCTTGAAACCAGGCCTAATCACCGCCCTGGCCTGCTCCATAGGCCTCTTCCCAGCACCGGAAACATGTCCTCTCCTCTGACTCAGGTTCAGCTCCTGCCTCCTCGCAGCGACCAGAACCTTCTGATAAGAGTCTAGATCAGAGGAAGACACAAAACTCTGGAGCTCCAAAGCAAGTCCCTGCAGGAACCTCTGAGCCCTCTCATCAGCATCCTGCACCATCTTCGGTGCGAACCGACTCAGCCTAGTGAATTCTTGGTGGTACAGGTCCACCGTCAAGCTCCCTTGCTTCAGATCAATGAAGCGCTGCAGCATCTCCTTCCTAGCAGCCTTCGGAAAGATCTCCTCATCAAACCTGGACTTAAAGGTAGCCCAAGCTATCGGCTCCACCAGCATCTTCTCTTCCGCATCCCACCAGTTCCGAGCATTATCCTTGAGTTGCCTCTTTGCCAAATCAACCCATCCAGCCGGGGTGATCTTGGCCATCTTCAAGTTATCCTCAATGTTTCGAATCCACTCATCGGCAGCCAGAGGACCCTCAGACCCATCAAAATATGCGGGACCCAGCTCCCGAAATTGCTTCACTCCCGGCTCGGAGCGATGGGCATCCGGAAGTGCCCGGGCAGCTCGAGAAAGTGGAGCGTTCTGGACTTGCAGGAGCACGCCCTGCTGCACTTGCATCATCTAGATCATTATCCGCATCATCTCTCCATTGGTGGGTTCCCGCTCAGGCTCCTCATCTTGAGGGGGCGCACCACTACCTCCACCACGGGTAAATCGCCTTCCTGCCATCTAATGACACAGAAAACAAAACAGATTAGACTCATAGCTTATGACTCGGACGTTGAACTTAGTTTATTGGACGTTCTAATATTATTATCATTATTCCGATAATCGCAGTTACAGAAGAGGACCTGCATGGGCCACCAACAAAACCTGTCACGACCCGCTTCCCAAAGATGGAGGCGAGACGTGAAAAGGTCCGCACGAGAGTGGAACTGCGAAGCCCCAAACCTGATAAGCGTCGATAAAACATAAGCAGGTCCATGTAACCACAAACGGAACAACAATAATAACACAACGAGAGACAGAAATAAAATCCCAAATCTCATAATTTGTCCAACATGAAAAATTAAGTTCAACGTCCAGAAAAGCCACCAGGCTAAAAGAAAGAGTCTAAAGGCCCAGAACAAGGCCAACAAAAGCAACAACGCAACAAAGTATAGGTGCTACGCACCGACAACAAAACAGCAGTCTAAACAAGAAGGGAAAGCTCAACGAAGACCCTAGGACTGGTCCCCGGTGTCCACGTACTCCTCGCCAAACACAGGCTCGGGCTCGGCATCAGCAAACACCTCGTCCTCTACAATGTACTCAGGCTCAGGATCTAACATGTGTCACTCAAAAGAGTAAAGGGGCACATGTCAGCAAGTCTAAAAGACTTGGGCAAGGAAACTGAAAGTAAGGCAACTAGCAACCTAGCAGTTATAGTATGCATGACATGGCAGTTATAACGTGAGTGCACAAGCAAGACATGGTGAAACAATAAGTACAAGAGAACAATTATCAGGACAAGTCAAGTGTAGCCAAGCTACTAACAAACTCAATCATTCCACTAGTCACATTTCAAGTTGTTTGTAGATGTTTACGCCTTACAGCTGAACGGTTTGGCATTCACGCTAATTGGCCGCTTAACACTACCCCAAATACCCAGAGTTTACGCCTTACCACTGCAGTTGCTGATCGGGTAGACTCCCAGTTGATTGGCCGCTTAACTCTTACCCCCAATACCCACATGTAAACGAGCCAGGGTCCCTGCACACGAGCTCAGTAAATGAGCCAGGGTTGCCCCGCACAGGAGCTCGCATTCTAGTTCACGACTCATAAGCATTTGGCGTAGGGGTGCACCTAGCCGGAAACAAGTAGTTCGGGCATTGGCTATCAACCAACACATGGCCCGCTTCTGGAACACGAGCCAAGAAACACAAGTATTGTAGCGAAGCTACGCAATCACGGAAACACCTAAAGATTGCAATGACATGACAATTTATTTGCGTACAGTTAATGTAAATTAAACATGACATGGTAATTGTGCAACATGATAAATGTCGATTCTAGCTTCGTTGTCAAGCTAGTCCCTAAATTTGCGCCTAGGCGAGTATCATTTCGTCGCCTAGCCTCTTTTACGCCTACAACAAGCAAATGGCCTAAGACATGGCCCAAAACCCTAAGTGGCAAGTTTCACTTGCCTAGCACCGAGGATGACGATCAACGAGGGTTCGTCCCACTGATGCTAATCTACGGGGAAGTCGCTGATATGGAGAAACAATCATCAAAACAACATTCATTTCATTAGGGTTTCACAAAAACACAACGGGCTATGAAAACATTAAGAGATCGATTATTACCGTATAGGAAGCGAAAGAACGATGCCGAGCAAGCACGGAAACGGAAGAAACGCTCCGGGGAACCTAGGGTTCAGATCTGGAATAGATGGGGAAAATCTGGAGAAATGGGGTTTTGGTGGATTTGATGAAAGTTTGAGGAAGATGAGAGGTAGAATGTGTTAAGTAAGGGTTTGGATGATGGATTTTGGGCTTGGGATGAAGGAATAAGGGTTTGAGGTAGTAGGGGGCTCAATGGGGGAGAAATTAGGTTTAGAGTTGAAGAAGATGAAGAAGAAAATGTTTGGGAGGGGTTTAAATAGGAAGGGCTGGCGGCTGCCCAGAAATTAGGGTTTCGACACTGATTAGTCGGTCAGAGAACAACCACTGACCGACTAGTTTGGGAACTAGTCGGTCGGTTGACCAACGCAGACCGACTAAGTCCAAACAGTAACTCCTGTACAAAAATAGGATTTAGATTTAGTCGGTCAAAGAACAACTACTGACCGACTAGTTCGACATCTAGTCGGTCGATGAAAGTTCTTAGACCGACTAAGAATGAATAGTACTTGGTGTCAAAAATGATCATAGAGCTAGTCGGTTAAAGAACGATTGCTGACCGACTAGTTTGTAACCTAGTCAGTCGACAAATGTTCTTAGACCGACTAACGACAAACAGTAACTCCTGAAAATTTTAACAAAGCCCACTAGTCGGTCCATGAAGGTTTGCCGACCGACTAAATCGTCATCTAGTCGGTCGGTTCTCCTTCTTGTACCGGTTAACGTGCACCAAAAGTTCCGAAATGGAGCGCAAAGCTCCGGGATCGATTCCTAAGACTCCTAGGCTTGATCTAATAGTAAGATATGACCGATATGAAGCCCGTCACGAATGACTTACTCCGAAATCGACGATTCGAAGGAAGAAGCTAGAAAATCACGACGAAACGATCAAAATGAAAGCTACGGAGATGAAAACCACAAATGAGGAGAAAATTCACCAAAACATATAATATAATATAATAAATCCAGATACATGAAAACCAGTCGTTACAACGACCATCCTCTAACCGTAAACAACTCACGGCAACCACCGTTAGCCGTAGGAAGGACTCCTCTTCGCAACTTAGAACTCGTTAATCTCAGTTGTTTAATGATAATGAACAGTTACTAGTTGATGGTTAAACTTAATAAACTGACGTTAACACGCTTAATCTATAGGGTATATATTGTTTACAACAATTAGCAAATATTAGCCTAGGTTGCTTTGATATTGTTGTATACTTTTCATACTAGGAACCTTAACGTAGTCAACATGTTAGTAACTATACGTACATTAATATGATGTGTCACCCATCTTAGGATAGAAAAATTAATTAAAATCAGATCATTAGACGCTTTTGAGTTGTCTAATAATTCTAGTTCGTAGTTACGAACTAATTCGAGCACGTAATTTATCACAGAGTACCCGTCGTTCCATGTCGTACGCACTACAGAAATCCAACCCCTGACGTCGCTACCCGACGTCAGAGTAGCTCTCGCGTCGTGTTGAGGTAAGATCTGCCCCGTAGGGATCACCATTTGCCTGTTAATCAACTAAAATTGGTAATTTCTGATGGTTGTGATTCACTAATCAAGATTAATAATTTGGAATGTAGGCTAGACTGTGATCTGAACACGTAGGTAGTTTGGACTCTGATTGATCATGACTTCAGCTTGGTCGTTCAGGCAAGTGATACTTGCCAGTAAATTGTATTAGGCTACGTTTTAGGCCAATTTGTGTGTTTATGTAAAAGAGACTAGGCGGTGAAATGTCGCCTAAACGACCTATTTGATCTAGTTTGACAATAAAACTAGATCCGACACCACTCTTGATCTAGCTTGACAGCGAAGCTAGATCCGACACTTTTACTTGCTTCCATTCATGCTGCCATGTCATGTTTAATTTCAATTAACGGTATGCACTTAACTGCTCATTCCATGTCATGTCATGCATCATATTGTTCTTTCGTGATTGCGTAGCACACGCTACAAATATTGAAACTATTGAGGCTAAGCACCTACTTTTACGGCACAACCCTTTGCCAAACCAAATACACTTCATGTCCTGTGATCCAGAAGCGAGCATAGTGTTGTTGGGAAACCAACGCTCGATACACGTGGAGGGGTAGGGTTAAGTGATCACTTGAGCGTAGAAGTGTTCCCGTACAGCCACTTCAGCCAAAAGGCGTAAACCCTGTGCACAAAGTGACAAGTTAGTGTTTATGAATCGTGAAACAGTGATTTTCGTAGTTTCTGCTACGACGTGCATGCATGTCATCATGTCATCTTGAATTGTTGCAATCTTCACATGTCATGTCATTTCATTTTATTTAGAACTGCTAGTTGCTTTTCTATTTTAGTATCATTGCATAAAAGTTCTCCGCTTTCCTTGGGATACTTTTGCTGACATATGCCCTTTTCTCTTTGGGTGTCACATATCAGGCTTTGAGACAGAGCATGTAGCGGAGGACGAACAGTTCATGGACGCTGAGTTTGAGGTCCCTGCAGAGACCGAGTTCGAGGATACTGGTGACCAGTACTAGACTTGCTTGGAGTCTCTCTTTAGTTATCGCTTTTCTGTAGTTGTTGTTAGGTTTTGGTGCATAGCACGTATCTCTTTTAGTTTTGTTTCGGCCATGCTTTAGGCCTATTGTTCAGACTTGTACTTTTGTGGCTTTCTGTGATGTTGAAATAATTGTTGGATGTTTTGTTGATAGATGTTCTTTTATCTGCTTTATTATTGTTGTTGTTGTTTCGTCGCAATGCAAGGACCTGCCATTGGGCTCCTAGAATATGGCGCCCTTGTGGCAATCTATTTGATTGTATCAAAAGGCCCACTGAATTGGGATTTCCCTATTGGGCCGGGTCATTTCGGGGCAAGCAGATCATTTATCATAAAGAGGATATTATTTGTAATTTTTACAGACGCTTATCAGACTGCAGTTTCACAGCTCCACGTCTGAGCGGATGTAACGACTGCTTTTCATGTATCTGGATATAATATAATATAATATATGTTTTGGTGGATTTTCTCCTCTTGTGTGGTTTTTGTCTCCGTAGTTTCATTTTCGATCGACTCGTCGTTTTTTCTCGCTTCTTCCTTAGGATTGTCGATTTCGAAGTATGTCACTCGTGACGGACTTCATAACGGTCGTATCTAACTATTAGATCAAGCCTAGGAGTCTTAGGAATCGATCCCGGGGCCCCGCGCTCCGTATCGGAACTTTTCTGTGCTCATTAGCCGGTATAAGAAGGGGCACCGACCGACTAGATGACGATCCAGTCGGTCACCAATCCTTCTTGGACCGACTAGTTAGCTTTCTAAATTTCTCAGGAGTTACTGTTTATCGTTAGTCGGTCTAAGAACGTTGGTTGACCGACTAGGTTGCAAACTAGTCGGTCAGCAATGCTTCTTGAACCGACTAACTCATCATATTATTTTTGTATCAGTTACTGTTTACTCTTAGTCGGTCTAAGAACGTTCATCGACCGACTAGATGCCAAACTAGTCGGTCAGTATTTGTTCATGGACCGACTAACTCTAAAATTCTATTTTCGTTCAGGAGTTACTGTTTGCACTTAGTCGGTCTGCGTTGGTCGACCGACCGACTAGTTGCCAAACTAGTCGGTCAGTGGTTGCTCTTTGACCGACTAACCAGTGTTAAAACCCTAATTTCTGGGCAGCCGCCAGCTCAACCTATTTATACCCAACCCAAACGACTTCTTCTTCTCCAACACGACCCAAAACCCTAAAAATTTCCCCCTTCAGCCCCCATCTTCCTCCAAGCTCCATTTCTCCATTCCAAGCCCTAGAATCATCATCCAATCCAACCATTCACTCCATCCACCTCTCATCTTCCCCAAAATCTCACCCAAACCCATCAAAATCCCCAAATCCCCCAAAACCCTAGTTTCCCCAAACTTCTCCAATCTTTTCCAGATCTGATCCTAGGGTTCCCCGGAGTGTTTCTTCCGTCTCCTCTCGGTAAGAAATCGATCAACCGTTGTTTTCTTAACCTATTTATAATTTTATGAAAACCCTAATTAATTTCAAGTGTTTGGTGCTTGTTTCCCCCATAACAGCGATTTCCCCCGTAGATAGCATTCGTGTGACGAAGTGATCGTCAATCCCCGGTGCTAGGCAAGTGAAACTTGCATCTCTCGATTTGGGCCATGTCTTAGGCCATTTACCTTGTTTTAGCGTAAAAGAGACTAGACGGTGAAAGGATAGCCGTCTAGACGCCTTTGACCTAGCTTGACAACGAAGCTTGGTCCGTCACTTTCATCATGCTTATATGTCACGTTTACTTTCCTTAACGGTACGCGTATTAACTGTTCATGTCATCCATGCATCCTTAACTGTCATTGCATTTCGCCTGCCATGTTTAATTTAATTAACGGTACGCGAATATGTTCATGTCATTGCATTTCGCCTGCCATGTTTAATTTAATTAACGGTACGCGAATATGTTCATGTCATTGCATTTCGCCTGTCACGTTTAATTTAAGTAACGGTATGCGAATTATCTGCTCATGTCATTGCATGCTTGAATACTTATCGTGATTGCATAGCATCGCTACATACTAGTGTTACTTGTTCCGGCTAGGTGCACCCCTACGCCATACTTATCAAATACACTTTCTGGCTCGTGTTCCAGAAGACGAGCTCATCACAGCCTGCGGGCAATAGGGCACTCGTTGAGTGACCCCTTGTACTTGATACTTGAACACAGCCTGCGGGCAATAGGGCACTCGTTGAGTGATCCCTTGTACCTTACTTGTTACTTGACATTACATGACACCCCTACCACTTGATACTTGCCACGTGTACTCTCCTTTACCTTACTTGTTACCACCGTACTTTACTTGCCATGCACCATGTTTTAATTGCTAGGTTGCTAGTTCACCATTATTCCCGTTTCCTTGCACAAGTCTTTCGACTTGCTGACATGTGCCCCTTTTCTCTTTTGGGTGACACATGTTAGAGCCCGAGCCTGAGTTACTTGTTGAGGACGAGGTGTTTGCTGACGCCGAGCCCGTGCTTGTGTTTGACGGGGAGTACGTGGACACTGGGGACCAGTCCTAGTGTCTTCGTTGTGTTTTAATTTTATTAGACAGTTGTTTTGTTATCGGTGTGTAGCACCCATACTTGTTGTTGTTGCAGTTTTTGTTGGCCTTGTTCTGGGCCTTTAGACTCTTTTCTTTTAGCCTGGTGGCTTTTCTGGATGTTGGACTTTTGTTGATGTTGGACAATTTGTGAGATGTGGAATTTTATTTCAGTCTCGCCTTGTGTTATTATTGCTATTCTGTTGTGGTTACAGGGACCTGCTTATGTATTGTGGACGCTTATCGGGTTTGGGGCTTCACAGCTCCACTCCCGTGCGGACCTTTTCACGTCTCGTCTCCATTTCAGGGAAGCAGATCGTGACAGCGGACCTGTTGGATCCCATCATGCGATGATAGATGATCGAAAGAGAGGAGACTTACGTTAGCGTACGCTTCGCTATAGTCTCTGAACTTCGCCCTTGGATTTGCCACAACAGTCGGTACTTTGTCACATAGGATCAAAGCAGCGTTTCACCGTCTAAATCTCTACTTGGAAGAAGAACTTAATGGAAGGGAGAAGAGGAAAGTAAGTTGCCTTATGCAAACTTATGGCATGAAGGATTAGCCTTAAAAGCCTTACCCTTGGGTCCTATTTATAGGCCAAGGGGGTAGTTATTGTAGGAAATAACTACTTATAAGCTTATTAGCATATATTAGCACATTTCCTTATCCTCTTCCTTATGCACTTATCAAGTGCCTTTATGCACTTATAAAGTGACTTTTTCCACTTATCGAGTGGTTCTTTTCATACATGAAAAGGTTCCCTTCGCACATGCTTTCATGCACGTGACATCTGAGGTCCATAGACCCTCATACATCCCCTCATGGGTGTATACATGTCGTCCATATCCAACATCTCCCACTCACACTTGAGGGGATTGTAAGGAAACATCTTTTCCTTTAGTTCTTCTGTTTATCATACTGAGAAATAGATTGTGTGACCGTCATACGCATAGAGTCCGCTGTTGTGCACTTGTTAGAGATACACAACACTCCTTGGGGTGCAAAGTTGAGTAGATCAACGCATGCTTTAACCTAGATTATTTCTTCACATTTCTTATACTTTATATTCAATAATTGAATCCCATCAGGATTACAATTGGCTGGCCAGCTTTGAATCTCTAAAGTCCAAATGTGAATATAAAATTAATCTTCCTCTTCTTGCGATCCTTTCGATCTTGACTTGACTCGCTTTTCTAACATGCACCGTCGGACCGAATTGACCATAGTCCATAAGCAACATGCTAAGACAGCGATCACCTAGTCAAATCTAAAGGAACCAATTAGAGTCCATAAGGGTAAGAAGTTAAGCCCCATGTGGTCTTTGGGTCTCACATAATAGTAAACACAATTACTATTCTAACCCAATGGTCAAATGCATACATAATATGAATACGTATTACAACATCACTCCTTTCCCAGGGAGCGTATGTCTTAATGATGTTGTAAGGATGATGATCAGACACCACAATGTCTGACTTTGAGTCCCTTTTATTACTCATTAATTTCCTGGACCCACATCCTGCATAAGACAGATAAGATTTCAAAAATCCTCTTAGATCTTTTGTAAGCATCCATATGATGCAGAAATTTCATACGACCATTTTTGTTTAAGTCATGACTCTAAATCATCCGTCTGACGATTTTGACTTTAAACATGTCTCATCTTTATCTTATCCGTCTGATAGAATAAAGGCGGTTGCTCATGTGAGAGAGCCAACCTCAATTTGTCCGACATACTAGAAAATATAGCTGAGATTAAAAGAAATGTACACAAACATTTTCTATAAACTCATATGCAATGGCGAAAAGAACTTATTCTTTTATTAAATTTGATCTTTCATAGACATGGGAATACATTGATACAACTCAGCTCTTAAACAATCCTTGAGATGATAAGTGTTTGTAAAACACATCTCTGGGGATCGCCTTCGTAAGCGGATCCGCTATCATCTCATGCGTAGATATGTACCTAATGTCTACCTTCTTGTTCCTATCATAGTCTTTTGCAAATTTGTAGCGGATATCAATGTGTTTGGTCTTACAATGGAATTTTGGATCTTTGACATAGGCTATAGATGCTTGACTGTCACTGTATATTGGTACAGCACCTGTGTCACTTGCATCAATTAGCTTGTCTAAGAACCTCCTAAGCCAAACAGCTTCTTGGACCGCCATGCTAAATGCTACAAATTCGGCTTCCATAGTTGAAAGTGCGATGCAGGATTGCTTCTTGCTACTCCAGGATATTACACCAGATCCGAGTAGAAAAACATGTTCTGAGATCGATCGTCGCTCATCGAGATCACCCGCCCAATCAGCATCAGTGTAGCCTTCGAGCCTCAAAGCATCTCCTTGATACCGTAAAGCATAGTCCACAGTCCCTATAAGATACCGCATTATCCTCTTAACCGCTTTCCAGTGTGCTTGCCCTGGATTGGATTGGTAATGACTTACCTTTCCAAGGGAAAAACAGATGTCCGGTCTTGTACACATCATAGCGTACATAAGACTACCAACTGCACTGGAATATGGAACTTTTTCCATAATTTCCTTTTCCTTTTGGTTCCTTGGACACATTTTCAGACATAAATTATCGCTTTTGCTTATAGGAGTATCAATGGACTTACAGTCCTGCATATTAAAACGTTCTAGAACCTTCTTTATATAAGTCTCTTGTGAAAGAGAAAGAAGTTTCTTCGAACGATTCCTTGAAATCTTAACTCCAAGGATATATGCGGCTTCTCCCATGTCTTTCATCTCAAATACTGATGAAAGCCAAGCCTTGATATCCATCATAAAGCCCTTGTCATTTCTGGCTATTTAAATGTCATCTACATATAGAGACATAATAACATACTTGCTCTTGATCCTCTTGATATATACACAGTTATCTTCATCAAGCATGGTAAAACCATTTGATAAGACAACTTCTTGAAATCGTATATACCATTGCCTCGAGGATTGTTTAAGACCATATATGGACTTACGAAGTTTACAAACCTTATGTTCGTTTTCTTCTTTTACAAACCTTGTTGGTTGTTCCATATAGATCTCATCGTCCAATTCTCCATTGAGAAAGGCAGTCTTTCCATCCATTTGATGTAATTCGAAGTCTAAGCAAGCTACCAAAGCCAGAATCAAGCGAATCGAGGTAAAACGAACAACAGGTGAGAAGGTCTCTTCGTAGTCTATCCCTTCCTGTTGCGTAAAACCTTTCACGACAAGGCGAGCTTTATATCTTTCTATACAACCATCAGCCTTATGCTTGATCTTAAGAACCCATTTGTTCCCAATAGCTCTACGTCCTCTGGGTAAGTCAACCAAGTCCCAGACTCGGTTAATTTTCATGGATTCTAATTCCTCCTTCATCGCTTCCATCCATTTGTCTTTGGCAGGGCATGATATGGCCTGTTTGAAAGTAGCAGGCTCGTCATCATCTTGTAGTAAAGTCACAAAGGTTTGTGGGAATTCATCCTCAAATCTTAGAGGAGCTAACCTTGTACGATTACTACGTCGTATTTGAGATTCTTCAAGTCCTTGTTGACTTGAATTTGGATCAATTCTAATAATACTCCCACTTGGAATGTGGTTAGAATTACTCCCACTTGGATCATTATTCCAATATGGAATAGGATTCGCATCATTCGTATCATCCATTGGTGAAGGTTGAAACGTATTTTCGTCTTCACCAAGAATTCTCCCACTCGAATGAGGTAATCCTTCTTGATCATAAATCTCAAATAGAGATAAGTCCTGACTTATCTCGCCATGTCTTGGAAACTCATTTTCCAAGAAAGTAACATCCCTCGATTCAAATTCAATCAGTCCTCCATTGTCTTCCTGACCAATAAAAACATAACCTTTGGAGTTTTCTGCGTATCGTATAAAGATACATTTCCTCCCCCTTGGCCCAAGTTTGCCATACTTATGGGAGGAAATATGTGCATAGGATGCACACCCCCAAGGTTTTAAAATGCTTAAGTCAGGAGACCTTTGGTTCCACAACTCATAAGGAGTTGAGCTAACTGATTTCGAGGGTACGCGGTTCAAGATGAAAGCAGCCGTCAATAATGCATCACCCCAAATGGTGATTGGCAAGTTAGCTTGTGCCATCATTGAACGGACCATTTCCATTAAAGTCATATTCCTCCTTTAAGCAACACCATTTTGTTGTGGAGTATAAGGCATAGTTACCTGATGAACTATGCCCTTTTCATCACAAAGTTCCTTAAAACTTGTTGATTGATATTCACAGCCTCTATCAGTTCGCAAGACCTTAATCTTGCGATCTAATTGATTTTCCACTAAACTCATATAGTTTTTAAAGCAGGTTAATGCTTCATTTTTGTGGGATATCAAATAGATATGTCCGAATCGGGTGAAGTCATCAATAAAAGTGATGAAGTAGGACTTCCCGCGTCTTGTCTTGACATTCATCGGACCACATATGTCCGAATGGATGAGTTGTAATGGAACCTCGGCCATTGTGCCGGTTCCAAATGGCTTGCGACAAGATTTCCCTACAAGGCAATGTTCGCAAGTCGACATTTCGACCTTTGAAACATTGGATAGAAGGCCACGTTTGGCAAGTCTATCCATACGTGTTGGTCCAATGTGACCAAGCCTTGTGTGCCAACAAATTACATCTGACTCATAAATCGAAGAATTTGTAACAAGGAAATTAAAATTTGAGGAATCGTACATCGTATTTAATACAATGAATCCTTTAAAAACATACCTAGAACCAATTAAAGAATTATTACAAGATAGATCCACTTTACAATTATGAAAGAACCAACTATAACCAAGACGCATTAAGACGACCACAGATATGATATTCCTTCGAATATCCGGAGCGAAGAGAACATCATGAAGTAAGATAGTGCGGCCGTTGTCCAAGACGAGCTTGCACGTCCCAATGCCTTTCACTTCAACACGTGTGTTGTTTCCTACATATATACACTTCGTTCCTTGGGGTATCCGTTGATACTCCACGAAGGACCGTCTGTCCCTTGCTATGTGGTCGGTGGCACCTGAATCAATTATCCAAAAGGGATTAGATTCTACAAGAAATATTGAACTAGAAACACATATGTAACTAGTATTATTACAAGTTACCTTGTCACCTCCATCCGTACATGAACGGGCAAAGTGACCTAACTTGTTGCACTTGAAGCACTTGATCTTCTTCAAGTCCTTCTTCTTGTGCCATTTCTTGTTCCCACCCTTCTGTTTGGGTTTCTTGGTAGACACTGGTTGCTTTTTATGGTCATGAGCAAACTTCGAGTGATGTTTACGTTTCTTTCCCCCGTGTGAGGAACTAGCAACCATGTGCACTTTTGTACTTGGCTTGGCGGCCGCAAGCCGCTCTTCCTCTAACTCGAGGTGCTTAGAAACATCGTTGAAGTTCTAGATGCTCTCATTATGAGTGAGATGCATCTTCATGTTTTCCCATTCAATTGGTAGGGAACGTATGACCGGTTGGATTTGTTGCTCATCAGTGATCATATGACCTGCATCCTTTAACTCTGAAATAAGATTCGCCATGTGTCGCAGATGCATTCCCATGGAATGATCTGGACGTTTTTTGTACGAATCGAATTTTATAGTTAAAGAGCGAAGTTTGGTCACCGAGGTGCCACCAAACTTCTCCTCTAGCTTGGACCATATGTCCATAGCTAGGTCATATTCTCGAAAGATTCACATTATGTCGTCGGCCATACTTGACAACAACGTAATGCGAGCAATTTTGTTCTTCCGAGACCAAGCATCGAAAGCTTCCTTGTCTCTTCTGTGTTGGGCTGTAGTGCCTAACTCAGGTTCAATCATTATGTTCTTTACAGTTTCAAGCACATCTTGCTCCTCTAGAACATATTGTATCTTCATGGACCATAGTTTGTAATTATCGCCGTTGAGTTTTTCACCTTTGTTCAACTCAGCGACGATGTTCTTAGTAGCGGAAGACATTTTAGTTTTAAAATGTTGCAAAAGACATAAAAAGAGTTCGATCAAAAAACATTGCATAAGTTTTACATCCGATATGTTACTTTCGAAAAATATTGAAGATGTTGCTCTAGAATCGGAAAGGTCATTACGATCCCAATCAACATCTAGAACAACTTTCAATATTTCCCCATCACTTATCAAACAATAGTACTCTTATAGTACTTGCCACGGAAAAAAGCTTTTTTGAAAAAACGTATTTTGAAAACGTATTTTGCAAACGTATTTTGCAAACGTATTTTGCAGCGGGAGGTAGTGGCCTGCCCCGGCCATTGCCGGGGTCGAGCCGTGGCCGTGCCAAGGCCGGATTCCCCCCGTAGGGATCCAGGCCCTCCCCTCCTACAGGGGGCTTTGCCTCATGCAACTGCCGTCGGCGCAGTAGGGGCCGGCCATGTAGGTGGCCGGGGCCGAGGCCGTCGGTACCGTAGGGCTCCTCGGTCTGGTCTTGCCCTGGCCTTGGCCAGGGCCGGCCTGGCCCTGGCCGAGGCCAGGGCTCCCCTGGCACTGGCCCTGGCCACGGCCAGGGCCGGCCAGAGCCTGGCCCTGGCCGAGGCCCTGGCCGGCCAGGGTGCCTCGGCCTGGCCGAGGTCCTGGCCGACCGGTCGGCCTCCTCGGAGTCCGGCCGCACACCCCCCTTATGGGGTGGTGGTTTTGGTTGTCATTGGCCGAAGCCAACCCCTTTCCCAATGGGGAGGGGGTGCATAGCCACCATGACCTGCATGGGCATGGTGATCATGCACCAAAGAGATATGCTATTGCCATACTACATGGTGACAATTCACCATGCCCTTCCATGGCAATCTTCTTCTCCGATGAGAAGTTTTGTAACCACCATCTTCTCCGATGAGACACCCGTTCATCGAGAAAGTGGTTATGCTTTAATGGCCGTGTGCCAAAAAAAATAACACACTTTCAAGGCCGCAAACTTCACGCTCTACATGAAGAGAGTTCACATTCCCTATTGAATGGAGACTCAGCATCCATGAGGAGTGCGAGTTTGGCGAGATGAACGGTCAGTTCTTCCCGTCACGGAGAATTCCTGCCATATCCGTAATGGAAAAAGACCCTAACGTGAAAAGAACAACTTTTGCGTTCTCTCCGTCACGATGCGCTCCTACCATATCCATAATGGAAGGAAACTCATTCGTGAAAGAGACAACGTATCATTCATCGGTGAGACCGGGGCGAACCCGTGTGGCTCTGATACCAATGTTGGATCCCATCATGTGATGATAGAGGATCGAAAGAGAGGAGACTTACGTTAGCGTACGCTTCTCTATAGTCTCTGAACTTCGCCCTTGGATTCGCCACACCAGTCGGTACTTTGTCACAGAGGATCAAAGCAGCGTTTCACCGTCTAAATCTCTACTTGGAAGAAGAACTTAATGGAAGGGAGAAGAGGAAAGTAAGTCGCCTTATGCAAACTTATGGCATGAAGGATTAGCCTTAAAAGCCTTACCCTTGGGTCCTATTTATAGGCCAAGGGGGTAGTTATTGTAGGAAATAACTACTTATAAGCTTATTAGCCTATATTAGCACATTTCCTTATCCTCTTCCTTATGCACTTATCAAGTGTCTTTATGCACTTATAAAATGACTTTTTCCACTTATCGAGTGGTCCTTTTCATACATGAAAAGGTTCCCTTCGCACATGCTTTCATGCACGCGACATCTGAGGTCCATAGACCCTCATACATCCCCTCATGGGTGTATACATGTCGTCCATATCCAACAGGACCTTCTTACGTCTCGCCTTCCATACTTGGGAAGCAGGCGTGACAATGTTAAAAAGTCTAATTATAAGAGAATTCACAATGAGCCAACAAAAGTTAAAAATATTTATGTGAAGTGCTTTACATGTGCTAGTGTTGGTCATACTTCATACCATTGCAAATATAGGAATACGAATATCAAATTCAAGCAAATTTGGGTTCCTAAAAATTTGATGACTAACATGAGTGGACCTTATTGGATTCCAAGGTCACACATAACATCTTCCGTGTAGGCAAGATGTGGGTGGCTAGGAACTATGAATTGAATGTCACATCTTATTAAAGTTCCATAGCCAAATGACGACGCGAAGGTATGGTTTTTATTTTTGAACTTAATGCATGCCTTTATAGCATTTTTGTGTGTGCTTGATTTGTTTTTATTTGTGCGCTAGTTTGTTTGATTTTTAGCTTGTTTAGTTCTTTATAAAGAAAAATAAAAAAAATTGAAAAGGACAAAAAGCAAAAAAAAATGTTGCTTAATGTATATCTTTCTTTTGAATCATTTAAGTGGTATTAATGAATGATAATCATATCCATGTAGAAATTGATGTATTATTGTTATGGCTACATATGCATGCTAGACTTTTTAAATAGCCATGACATGTTCATTGATTTGAATAATATGATTTCTACACCTACACTTTCACTTCCGCGAGCATTAAATTTTGTTGTACATTTGGAGACATCTTTTATGAAATATTGGAAAGTGAATGTATGATGAAAAATAACTTGAAATCAAAGGGATATGATGTGTCTTGCCATGGATAAAAATTGAGCACAAAAGAATTAAATATGAAACGAATTGAAAATAGCTCCGTATGAAAAATGGAACAATCCTTGGCAATGACACTATCCACGAGTATCCAATGTATGCTTTACAGGTAATCTTTAGCGTTGGTGTTATACTCGTCAAGCAATGCCACCCCCACATCTAAGAGTCCTTATAGGCTATGTTTCTGGGTGTGGTACCTTGAACTCATTTTAATGAGATGGAAAAAATCAATCCTAAATGATTTCATGTTTAATGGAAAATGTGGATTGGTTTTGGTTGAATCTCTTAAAAGTTCTCCTCATGTACTTCAATGTTTAATCATCACACTTACACGATAGTGTAGAAGTCTATGTTATAATTTTCATTGAATTTGAAGTGCTTATTCTGCGAATATCTACATGCAAGTGTTTGTTGTAATTTATAATGCTCACTTTTTGCATGTGGTATAAATTTGACTTCATATATACACTTTTGATTATAACAAAAGGGGGAGAAATATTGAGAAGATTTGGTGTGATATTGGTGTGTATTAATGCTTACATATGAATACATGAATATTGGTTTAAGGGGGAGCATTAATGAATAATGAATGAAGCATGTGCTTAATGAATATGTGAATATTTGTTCAAGGGGGATCATGTTTGTATGTTTGAAACATCATTGTCACATGCTTGTATGTTGCACATCATTGTCATACTTGTTGCATATTGCATACATCCTCCATTATCACACTTCTCACACACATGTCACGATGATATCATTTTAATCGTTATTGCTCAAATTTTATATTGGTTTTAATCATCAAAAGGGGGAGATTGTTGGATACAACGTGTAGTTGGATACAACAATCGATGACTTTGTGTTTGATGATAACAAGTATGTGTGAACGATTTGATGTGTAGTGGTTTCAGGAGTGGCACTCTCGTAAATAAGCAAATGGAGACTAAGTCAAAGTTATGGAGAATTTGCCATTCATAGCAAAGTGGACTTGGTCAAAGATGGAGATAATGTCTACACATATTGGACTAAGTCAAATATGGGAAGATAAGGAGGAAATCAATTCAAATCCATATTTGAATTGATTCAAATCAATGGGTGCATGAATAAAATCCTAAAGCCATACTAATTGAAGACTTTGTCAAAGATGGAGAGATATGGAGAATCTCATGCAAATCAATTGTGATTAAATGAGATCCAATTCTAATCTTATAGCCAATCAAATTCAAATCCTATAGCCATCCAAATTCAATCTCCATATCCATGGTGATTCATTCAAATCCTATTCAAGTTAGGAATCCTTCCAATCTCCATCAATTATGGGATTCTTTTTTATTCTAATTGATCACATCCTCTCTTATATAAACCCATATTCAAAGAGAGGTATTTTGAGGGAGAAGGCAAAGAAAGAAAATTCGGTCATACATGAATAGGTTGCACAACATCCCATAGTGCTTTACCCTCCTATAGTGCGCAAGCCCCATTGCCTCTCCTCCTTGCGCAAGCTCCAAAAACCCATTGCCAAAGCTCCTTGCTCAAGCCACCATTGTGTAACCTTGCCACATCTTCAAGCCTCCATGCATAACATATCCAGGAGCTCCATTGCATCTTCAAGCTTGCAAGGCCGCAACAATCTTTGGAGTCTTGTCTTGTGGGGTACTAGACAAGCGGGACTTGACTAGTTGGGACTAGTCAATCGAAAGCTTATACTAGGATTAGTTTTGTTGAACACCGGTGGAGTGGGGTACTGAGAGCCTGGTAAGCGTAGAGGAGGTGCTCTAGATTTTTATGGTTGTACTTGTTACATTATTGATCTAGTATCTGCTTTGTAATATAGTATCTGCGTTGGGGGCTGGACGTAGGTCGTGGGGACGACTGAACCAGGGTAAATCTGTTGTGCACTCTGTGATTGCTTATTATTTACTCTGTATCTGCTATAACTGCATGTGATTGATCGTGGGCTGGACGAGAATTTTTATTAGCCTATTCACCCCCCTCTAGGCTTAGATCCAGATCCAACACTTAAGTCTACAAAGAAGACAGTTTGGCAGATTTGTGCGCAAAGGTTCTACCACAAGAAGTCTGGAGAGACTTATATGTAAATGACGTATGATATACTGAGATAAATGGGCCTAAGTGCAAGTGGGAGATGTTGGAAGATGTGTGTGCCCTTGAAGCAATTTATCTTTAAGTATATGTACAAACATCTTGTTTGCAATAACAGTAAGCTGTTTGGTAAATATTTACCTAAGTAAATAATACTAAAGTCTTCATTACAACTCAGGTAAAGCTATGAGACTTAATGCAAGTTCAAACAAGCATTGAGATGAAGATCTCGATCATGGAGAGGTGCTTGACCTCTTGTAGCATAAGTCTAAAATCATTTGTGGTCGTAGAATTTTCGGGCAAAGGATATCGACTCATCGGATAGACTATTATGTCCTTTTCTTCACAATGGATTGGTGACGATGATCTCATTGTCGTTTGACTTGGCGAAGTCGGAGACGAGACACATGTGCTCATTAGAGAATGAGCTCACTAAACGATCCAACGAGAGTTATCACATGGTTAACATAAACTTAGTTGTCAACGATATCTCCCAGTAATGATAGGCAAGTTGGTCCTTAGAATTAGGGTCATTGTACAAACATATTCATGGATGATGTTACTTAGATCTCTGACCAAGTTTCAAGGTAATGCATGTCGAAAGTTCTTTGGTTGGATGACACTTGAAGCATGCGAGGAGATTAATAACCAAGAGAGAATCGTCTCTCTTATTTATGGAGAGTTAGTGTCTTATGTGTTAGTTCGGTCTTTAGTTAAAAATTTGGATAAAGTATGTTGGAAGAACTCAACATTAATAGACTAAAGACCAATGGAGGCTAACCGATTTCAAACTATTATGATTGAAAGTTGACCATACCCTAGGCTTGGCTAAGAAACATAATTATGACGAATGGACTAAACTACGGCATTCATCACGGATACAGTTAGGATGGTCCCGATAATACTCATGTCAATAGGCCAACCACATAATTATGATAACGAAACAGGGACAGTACATGCTGCTCATTTTGCTATTTAGGTTGAGCAATAGTTTTGATGATTTCGATCTTGATTCACACGTATACCGTGAGGACTCCGAGATGATGATGTACCGCGAGGATACATCTATATATGCATACCCGGAGTAACCCTGAGAGGACAATGATCTATGAGGCTCATCTATGAATCCTAATTTCAAACATTGTGAACCGATTAGTTAACCAAGACATTAATAATCATTGATTGCAGATACCTTAACAAAATCACAACCGACACATACTCTTCTTATTGGTACCGTAATTTCGACTTCCCCGTAGTTATCCTAGGATTGCTTTTTAGTATTTAAAAACCTTCACACCATTAGTTCACCTTCGAATGGTGGTCGTTTCTTATCGTTTTAGTACTCTTTATAAACTGAAATTCGTGGTTTTACGGGTCAGTTTTCCCGTGTATACTATACGTGGACTCATCAGGAATATTACTGGTTCGATCTCCTACATTTGGTAATAGCGCTCACATATTTCGAGACAAGTGAAGTTTTTGGTGCTGTTGCCAGGGACAACAGTACGTGCAATCTACAATTTCAACTTGTATAGAGGAATATTCGATTAGATCCTTCCATCTTATATCTTAGGACTTTTATTAATTGGTTTTTGTTTTTTCTTAAAAAAAAATCAAAAAATATGTATATGGAATTCTATGGCACAGACTATTGGTATGATGTAGAGTGGGATATTTAGCATACACACAGAATGGAGAAGGCCAAGATCGTTGGCTTCAATCAGAGAGACTATGAAACTTTCTATCAGGCCTGGAGAAGGTTCACAGATCTAGTATTGGGCTATCCTTAGCATGGATACACAAAGAAAGATCTTATGGAGCCCTTCTACGGCGGGGTACAACCAAAGTTACAGGAAATTTTGGGGGCCATGATGTCGATAGAGGCTTGGGAGTACATAGAGTCCCTACGGGAGAATGATCAAATCCTTAATGAGACTTCAAAAATTGAGCTAACAGAGCCTTCTTGCGATGACATTGGAGTATGCCTTGATCAATGAGAGCAAAGCATAGATGTACACTTGTAACCATTAAATGAGGAAATTCAATCCATCATTTAGACACAGGAGGCTAAATCCCAAGAATTTCAGCAAAATTTCCTTGCTCGGAGTCATCAAATTCAACAAATATTTGAAATCTTACTTTGATGGATACTTGATTAGAAGAAAGTAATATTTTTGACATTCAAATTCAAATATCTAATATGGGTTCATCTTCTATTGCAGGTATACCAAGAGAGCCATGTCAAATTGAAAGCACTTATCAAGTTAATAACATGGTAGGAAGTGTGTGCAAAGAAGAAGAGGACGTGCAAGCAATTTTGGATGATCAAGAGGATGAGCCAACTAGGGGCATGAGTTTAGAGATTCTCAATATGGAGCCCGAACCGTCCTTTCCCACATCCCCCCCCCAAAAATTAGTCATTCCTCTATCATACCAAGAGCAGTCTAATTTTTTTGGGAGTAGTCATCAACATGCTTTACTTTATTTTATGTATTTTGATGACTATATTTGGAATATGTTTACTAAGAAGAATGTTAGACTAAATTAAACTGACATAACTCATCTCTTGTAGAACATATGTAAACACTTTATAGAGATACTGGGAGCTGTGTTGCTAGGGTCCAATTAAGTAGTGGAGGAAGAATATTTACCGAAGAGCGCAAGAATCAGAAAGAACAACTTCCTCCAGCAAAAAAGATATGTGATCTGCTATTTGACCACGGTGTGTTCTCTCCATTAGTGTATATTTTTATATGCTTTTTAGGATGTCTGCTTTTGAATAAATTCGTATCCTTTTCGACATTGAGGGAAATGTCCATTTGTAGTTGGGGAAAGTATGAGATCTTAGGATTTTTTTAAAAATAAAAATAAAAGAGAAAGAAAATAATCACTCGCCATTTTTTCATCATTTAATACTTCTTCAAGCATCACATTATCGGATGATTATGCATTGATCGAATTCTTGAAATTATTTATGGCTTGAAGTATATATTTTCCTATCATGAAGTTAATCACTAATATGCCTTTTATGAAAAACTTTCAATTGACATGATTAATATCTCAAAATAGTTTGAATTTATTTCTTGCAAGTTATTGTGATGCATAAGTTTAAAGTGGACATGACTTATTGGATTAGTTTTCTAATTGAAGAGGAATTTGGTCATTATTCATGCTAATGTTTATGTCAATGGGTAGTGAATTTCTTCAATAAACAAGAAAATAAAAAAAGAAAAAAAGAATAAAATGCACCGTTCCCTTGAGTTTTATTAAGTAGCCGGGTCTTCGTGCCTCAGAAAGCATTGGAGATTTACGTCAAAAGATGGACAATAGGGAGTGCATTAGAAAAAAATTTAATACAAACTTAGATGGTTCGAGTTATTAGGTTTGAGTGGCTCTTCTAAGCCTAATGCTTGAAGGTCGTCCGACCTAGGAGTCATTAACTGAAAGCTCGTTACATATATCATTCTAAGTTATAAAAAAGAAAAAGAAAAAAAAAGAGAAAGATATGGTGAATAAACAAAGCAAACTCAACACCCATGACTCGGATGATCATTATGCAATCCAATTCCTTGAAATAAGAAAACTAGGATATGACGTCGTGTCATACTTTCGCTTAGGCACAACGATGCTCGCATGTTAGTTATTAAAATTAAATTAGAGAAAATATCATTATTTTCTCCGTAATTGTGTATATTGATGGTCAAAATCACGATGGAAAGCATATTATTGAGCCACACTATAAGTGATTGATAGAATTTAATATTTTACTAATCATCCGACATAATCGCTCTTTTTGATATGGACTAGCAAAACACCAGTTGGGCGTGTGACTTAGGGTAAATATTGCATAATTAAGCCCTCATTTAGCGTGATTTTGTGCATATACGATGCGTATTTGGCTTCTAATACGAGTGTATTAAGATTATTCTTAATTAATTGAGGAATCTCTTGATTTATGCACAATATGCTATTTTACTAAGTATTTTAGTTCTCTCATATTTTTCACATGTAGATCTCAGTTTTATGATTCCAACGGCTATTTATTCATATTTTTCTGAGATATGTGCTATTTTTGCTGTATTTTTGAAGGCAAAATACCATTTTAAATGCAGAAATACAGAAAGAATACAGAGGAAAATAAGGCGCTGAAGTGTACCACCCCGCTTATCCAGCGGGCCATGTGGCAGCCATCCATTCAATTCCTGCTAAATCAAATTGACGCAAAATGCGTCGACTTGGCATCATATCCATCGTTGCTTCATAATCGAATGACCCAGGATGAAGCTTATGCGTATTCAGAGTTGGAGCGGAAGCTTACGAAGCAGCGGCTCCGATGGACACGTGGCCTCACCAACTTGAATCGTGCTTTGGATCTTGCGGCTGAGGTTTCATGCGGAGCCGGTAGTGGTTTTGAAGTGGGTTTGGACTGATCCGAACCCGCTAAACAAGCAAAACACGTAGCCCTATCTATAAAAGCGTATTTGTTATGGTTTTGATGGTATCCGTGGAGTATTTTGAGGATTCCAAGGCGTATTAGAACGTAGCTTTTGGAGGCCCTGTAGATAGAGGCATAGAGCAATTGTTGAAGGAGATTTGGGTCGAAGTGGAGAGATTTGGTGATATATTTCTTAACTTTTGCTTCGTATTTTGGGTATTTGCCTTGTATTTTGAGTATTAGATGATGTATATGTCTATGAATATTGATTCTTTTCTCTCCATGCTTGCCTAAAACACATATGTATTGGTTGTGATGTAGTTAGGTCTATGTAATCTCTGGTTTTGATGTTATATCACGTATTTTATTAGTTTCTACACCTATTTTTCAAGTATTATCGTTGGTGGTGTACTTGGATCGAATAAGATCTTTGCGGACTTATTCGTGGCGTGATCCTTGCAGACATCGTCATGACCCTTGCGGGCACATAAGCTTAACTTCATCATGAACTAATAATCTATTCGATACTTATGGCGTTATTTTATGCTCGATATCATTATATTTATGATGTTCTCCTACCCTTGCGGGGTGAAACGTTGTGCTTTTTGGGTTGAGCAATAGTTTCTGATTTTTTAGATCTTGATTTACACACATACCGTGAGGACTTCAAGTGGATAATGTACCACGAGGATACATCTATGTGTATATACCCAGAGGGACCAGAGAGGGTGAAGATCCACGGGATCATCTATGAATCCTGATTTCTAACATTATGAACCAATTGGTTAACCAAGACATCAATAATCATTGATTACAAATACACTAACGAAATCACAACCGACACATACTGCTTCGTCATCCGCCAAAAATTTTCGCCACGTCCGGTTTATATATATCTCTCTTGGGGAAGAGAATACTGATAATGTGTTGTGAAATGCTTTCTGGGGGAGACCCATGGCTTTATTTATAAGGGAATTGGGAAGAGTTCATAAAATGGTGGGATACAGTGTTTATGTAGGATAAAAACTCATAATCTGCTAGTAGGTAGGATTGCCCTACATGGGACTATAATAGGCCTACATTACACGTTCATAACACATTAACTTTAGTCCAACACGAGGTACTCTACGATTATATAGTAAAGCAATTTAACATTATTACTATGAAATTATCTACAACTATGGTGTTTCTCCCCCCGCCATACACACACAAAAATTTATTCCAATAACCAAACTCGCAAGTGGCCAAAAAAGCCCAATCCATTCAAAAATAGACACATCATACTAGTGACGTTACTAAAATGCCACTACACAATCTTATATATAGCCATACCATTTAATAGAATGTGAGCTCATTCTATTGTTATCGTTCTCTCCGTTCCTTTAAAGATTATATATTTTACTTATCAGGTTCTAAATTGAGCGACGGAGGAGTCGAAATCGTGTCTCACTCACATGCTTCGGCTCGATAACACTCTTACTGATTATGGTGTGCAGATTACAAAATAAGTAGGATGAAATCATATCCAGCATATCCCATTTCATCCATATACTACGTTAGCATAACCTACGTAATATTTACAAAAGTTTTTGTTACACCAATTATGGCCTAGCCTAATAATTGGGCCTTTATTATGTTGGTCCATGGTACATAGCTCTTGAGTTGAATGAGTCAACCTCCACCTCCCTTACAAGGAGCCATTGTTTGTCGCCTCGAACTCACATACAGGAGCACGAATCACCGCAAGTGCACGGTGGTTGCAGTATATAAAGATTGTCGAATTATAGGGAGGCAGTTGTTTAGTGTTTAGCTTGTTGGAAGAGGGAGAATGCGTGATTAGGGGGTTGTCATGTAGAAAATTATTGTCACGTAAATGGGTTTACGAAATAATAAAATTCCAAGGTATTCGGGAGTCCCCGCTAGGCCTTTCGGTCATGGATGTCAGGTCAAGGGTCCTTTCGTTGAACGATGACTGATGGTAGGAGTGTCACATCCGAGGATAGGAACGAGTACTAAACGTCTGTTTTCCTTTTCGTCTAACATATTACCATGTATAGCTCTGCTTTCGCAATCAACTTCGCACGGGAATGCATGCATTACACTTGACACTAGTTCCTGCATCGCAATCCGTATCCACTCGCGTGATTTATAGATTGGGATGCTACGCTACGGTTGGTTCTAGCAGTAGAGCTACTTTCGTAGTCATCGACTAACAGATCGGGATTAGTAATCACCCCCATCGCTTGATTCACTTTTGATCATGAGCCCTGAAGGCTGCCACTAAGCCCTAATTGGATTCGTGTGGATTCTCCCTAGAATATGAAGCTACTTTTGCGATCCTGTAATTCCAAGGCTAATCTCCCAAAACCTTGTTCACACTACCATAGAGCAACCCTAGATTCGTCTAACTAAGGTTAACCTAACATCCAATCCCTAGGGTCCTAGGGTTTATCCATAAGCCCTAAAATCACACTACTCTAGCATCACAATAGCAATATCAATAAAAGCAATAGAGAGATTCATATCAAACAGAGCAAGCATATCAAAACTAATATCAAAACACAGAGAATGCAATGCAAAAGAGGACTGTATTAAAATTAACGAGTTAGAGCCATTCACCAAGGATTGGATCGAAGAAACAAGCAACAAGAACTCCTCTCCCAAGTGGTGGCTCAAGACTTAGCTGATAGAAAACTCATCATCCTTAATTTATAAACTCAGATTACTTATATACAAAACCCAATGAGTTACGGGTTTCCCAAAAATCTGCCCCAAAACCCGTTAAGGATGCCCTAATCTGGAGGCTGAAGACGACGCGCTCGGTCGAGCAGGGGAAGCTGCTTGGCAGAGCACGTCCCTTGTGACTCCCGCTGGGCACCGCTCGGTCGAGCGATGTAGGTCGCTCAGCCTAGCGGCATCTTAGGTCTTCAGCCGTTGGCTCAGGTGGAATTGATGCCGCTCAATCGAGCGGGGAAGCTGCTCGACCGATCGAATTAGGCAGAGAGTTTTAGGCCAAAACGAAGGTCCTCTGTAGAGTTGGCTCGATCGAGCGAGGTGTGTCGCCCAGCCGAGCGACCCCTTATAGTTTTCCCTTCCTTTACGAGTTCTTAGCTCGGTCGAGCATGTGGCATGCTCGATCGAGCGACCTGGGGACTCCTTGCTGGGCCTCTCTTTCTCTTCATCCCTTCTTTCTTCCCATTGCTCTCTTCTTTCTCTTCTTTCTTTGCTCCTCCCTTCCTCAGCTCCTTTGAGTCATCAAACGTGGCGACGTAAGCTCTGGCGTTCGGTATCTATGTCCATCATCCATTATCGCTCCGAATCGTGCCAATGTTCTTGAAAATCCACAAAACATTGCAAGAGTCAAATATATCATGGACAGCATGATAGAATATAAAAACGTGAACTTTGGGCGATCAAAATGCTATCGAAATGTGCGATAAAAACATGGAAAATATGGACACATCAATATTCCCATAAGATTACCTCTTACTCATCCTCGAGGAAGACAAATTAAAAGCTCGTCGAAGAATAAAAATAATAAAGAGAAAAGAAGTCAAAGTTTAAGGAAAAGCAAATAAATCATCTCCTCATCTCATAAGCATGCGGCAACACTTCAACTTAGCAATTATAAACGCACGACTCTCAAGAATTACATCAAGTCGAGCATTGATTATATAACATGGATTTTCAACGAATATAGCGAACTCGAAATCGAATATATGTTATGAAATTAGTGGGAGATTCCTATCATAGCTTATAATTAATATACTAAATCCATGATTCGAAATCAAGTCTCCACAACTCATTCTCTATCCAGTGTATAATTCCATGATCCATCCTTCAAGCATGCAAGGTAAATCTTTTTAATGGATTTTTCATAATTGAAGATAGTAAATTCAATCGTTTTTGGAAATCACTACACTAAACCCTATCGTGAATCCTAGAAATCTTCGACCTTGCCATGTCCCTATTCTATATAGAAAATGGGGTAAGGATGTGGGATATTTCTTTTTACAATCGTTTTTGAATATACACATTTTGTATTTTTATACACGGGATGAACTCAATATATATAAAAGGCGGCCTATACATCCCAGACCAGGCGATCTTAGGGCATCGGGTTACGAAGAACCCCTCGGGCCTTTTATTTATGAACTATTTTTTGATTTTTTTTATTTTTCTTATGTTTTTGGGATTTCTGCAAACTCACTAAAATGCGATGGAATGCAAAGCACGATCAAAGATCGTTGTTGGCTATATACAAAATAAAAGGAAAAAGATAGAATTCGGGACGTGGCTTAATGTCGTGGGTTATCCAAATCCTTTTGAATTACCATTCGTCATGAAAATTTATCATTAATCACACAATCATGCAATTAGTCATTTAATCTTCAATCAATCATGCAATTTTTAGCTTAACTGTTTCAAGAATATTCATCGTGGAGAAATGAAATCGAATTATGAAAAGCATATTAAATTTACATTCTAATCAAGGAAGTAGCTCTACTTCATCGAAGCGTGGAGTTCATACTTCATCAAAGCATGGAGTTCAAAATATAATACATCCTATATTTTCAATGACGTACAATAAACTCAGAAAAAGCTATGTGAGTGTGTAAAGAAATCAGTCGAGTGTGCGTAGCTTATAGTGCAATCATAGGAGAATCATCTCTAGTCTAAAAAATGAGAAAGGAAAAAGAAAAACAAGCATGCAAGCATTCAAAAAAGAGAAAATAAAATGATGATGCTAAAAAAGAAGAAAAGAAAAATGGGGTGAAAAGTGGAAAGAAAATAAAAGTAAAAGTAAAAATATGAAGAAATATAATTCAATAGTGCTCATCCACCAAGCTGAACGCAGCAATGTCCTTACTGCTGAGAACATGCACGTAGACACGGAGAATGATGCTAAGGGTGGGATGTGTAGTATAAAGGAAAAATGGAAATCCTACAAAAAGAAATAAAATGCAAACGATGATGATGATGGACACGTCAAAATATGTCTCCCTAAGCTAAACGTAGATGGGCCCCGTAAGGACAGATGGGCACCAAAATAAATGGGGGATAAAGGATACAGCGATGAGGGAGAATCAGGCAGCACCACCACCTATAAGGTTGGTTGAGATAAAAAATAAATAGAGTTGGAGTGGTAGTACCAAATTGGTGCAACAATCTCCCCCAACCTTAGGTGGGGTCATGCAGGAGAGCAATCGGTGAGAGCGAGTGTAACGACCACTTTTCATTGTACATTGTTCGTGCACGTGCTTTTGGCCGTGCACGTGTTTATTTTAGACTTTGTTTGTTTGTGAACACTTTAGTGTGATATGCCGTTGTGAACGCCTCTAAGAGTATTAAATAGTGGCACTAATTTGGAATGACGTTTCTCGAGTCGTTTTCCCACAATTTAATCTTATTCAATGAGACGTTGCGATTCTCACTTTTGATGGGAGACGTTTCTATTTTTAGTTTCATCGTCCGATGTCGAAATTGAGATCCGTCTTCTTAGTTAGCTCACTTTCGTCATCACGATCACCCCGATATTTATTTTATAATTTTTGGAGTTTATTTGACCACTTTTATATTTTTAGCAAGGTTTAAAATATTTTTAAAAGCTAGGTTTTAAATTAATTTCGGCCAAAGAAAATTTATTTGAGTTTAAAACGTTTTAGATAATTTTTGAGCCAATTTCCAGCTCATTTGGGCCGCACCCTAGCCTTGGGTGAGTTGGAAAGGGTGAGATTTGAATTTTAAATTATTTTTAAACTCCTAATCCCATTAGGATTAGCCCTAGACCAAGTCAACCCATCCACACTATATAAACAACCTCTAGGAAGACCTATTTTCGCAAGAAAATAACCCTAGCCGCTTCCAAAACCCAAATTTGACGTTGCGACGAATCGTCGCAACGTTGCGACGAACTTCCCCCGCACGACCGAAGAAACGAGGCCAAATTCCCCGCACCGACCGCTGCAGCCGCCCGCACCGTCGCCCGCTCGATCGCCCGCTCCGTTCCCCGCTCCGACTGAGGATTTCTCTCGGTCTGACCGAGTGATTTCCCCGCCTCCGCCAGCGCTCCGCAACGTTGCAACTGCAACGTTGCAATCCCGCACCGACCACCGCTTCCGCCAGCACCGACCGAAGGGATTCCCCGCATCGCCCGCCCTCCGCAACGTTGCAACGGCTGCAACGTTGCAGCGCCCGAACTCCCGCATCCAAGGCGCCCGACCGAGACCTTCCTCTGCACCGACCGAGAGAACCAAGCCCCGCACCGACCGCAGCGCTGTGCAGCGCCGTGCGCTGTGTCTGACCGAGCCAATCTCTCGGTCAGGCTAGTGTCCGACCGAGAGCCACTCGTCGCAACCCCGCACCCGTCACACCACTTGCCACCGTGGGCCCCCCAAGTTCTCCAGAGGTATTGTGGGTCCCCCATAGGTCCCTAGGACTACTGTGGGCCCCACCTAGATGCTTTCTCTCCGACGATTTGCCGCGTACGACGTTGCGACACGTCGTAGCCCGTCGTCGCACGTGCTAGCTTTGGAATCTGGAATCATTGCTCCGGTTGATGCTCTGAACTTTCCAGCGAGGAATCTATATTGGAATCAGGACTTGGAGCGCGATCTCTTATTCCGACGCCAGTGTAGCTTTCGCGTCGTGTTGAGGTAACGCTTTGCACCCCTAGGACCCCCAACCCATTGCCTGTTAATCAAGACTAAAATTGATGTTTTTAAAGTATTTTAAATGTTTTAAATTCACTAATCAAGATTAATAATATGGACTTTAGGACGGTGGACTTGTGCATGTAGGTTAATTGTGACTTGGACTCTCTTGGAAGGTGTTTCTCAGACGTTGTACTTGCAGGCACGTGAAACTTGCCAACTTTTGCTTAGGGCCATGTTTTTAGGCCACTTCCTTGTTTTTTTGCGTAAAAGAGACTAGTCAGTGAAATGATAGCTGGCTAGACGCCTGTTTGATCTAGTTTGACAACGAAACTAGATCCGTCACCTAATTGTTCTAGCTTGACAACGAAGCTAGATCCAACCCTTAAACTTGTTCATGCATTTGTATCTGTCACGTTTAAATTCCTTAACTGTACGCACTCTTAACTGCCATGCATTGCATTTTACATGTCATCCAGTTGATTGTTGCATTCGTAGCACACGCTACAATACTTGTACTTGTACTTCTTGAATACTACTTCCTGGGAACGGGCCTCATGTGTTGGTCAAAAGCCAATGCCCGGTTTCCTTGTCTGGCTAGGTGCACCCCTATGCCATACTTGTTAAAAACACTTCCTGGCTCGTAATCCAGAAGCGGGCCTCATGTGTTGGTCAAAAGCCAATGCCCGATACACGTGGAGGGGTAGGGATAAATGGTCACTTGAGCTTAGGAGTGGCCCGATCAGCCACTCTAGCCAGAAGGCGGAATCTCTGTGCACGAGGTGCTTACTTTACTTGTCTTGTACTAGTGCGTGTTACTTGTATAACTTGTCATCCATGCCATGTTTAAATGCCATGCCCGTACCTTACTTTACTTTACTTTACTTGTTGCACTCATACTTTAACTGACATGTCATTGCATTCATGCTAGAACTGCTAGGTTGCTTTACTTTTGCCTACCTTCAGTTTCCTTGCACAAGTCTCTTGTAGACTTGCTGACATGTGCCCCTTGCTCTTTTGGGTGTCACATGTTAGACCCTGAGCCAGAGACCGTTGATGTGTATGTGATGCTTTGCTGACACTGAGTCTGAGTCCATGTTTGCCCAGGCGGAGTTTTGTGGACACCGGAGACCTTTCTTGGTGACTTTGCTGAGTTTCTTTTGTATTAGGTTTTGTTGTTAGTTGTCGGTGCGTGGCACCTTTGTTTTTAACGTTGTACTTTTGTTGGCCGTGTTTGGGCCTTTAGACTCTTTTCTTTTAGCCTGGTGGCTTTTTCTGTGATGTTGAAACTTATTTTATGGATATTCTGAGATATCTCTTTTGTCTCATTTCATTATTATTATCTTTGTTTCGTTCGCGTTGCAAGGACCTGCAGTTTAAATTTGATTGACGCTTATCGGACTTGCAGCTTTGCAGCTTCAAGTCTGAGCGGACCTTCTCACGCTTCGCCTCCATATTTTTGGGAAGCGGGGTGTGGCAGGTTTTGTTGGTGGCCCATGCAGGTCCAGTCTTGCAATTGCGAATTAACGGAACAACGATAATAACAGAATGTCCATTAAATAAATTGCAACATCCGAGTCATAAGCCCTGAGTCTAGTCGTTTTCCTATGTCCCTAGGAGATAAGAAGACTTAGCTAGACGTCTGTGTCTGCTAGATAGAGGCCCTGACTGTTAGTTAGACTCCCTGTCAGCAATTGATTTAATCGTAGGAGTTACCTTGGTGGTTCTTGCCTAAACTCTGACCATAGTAGACTTCTAGATTTTCCTTTAGTCGTTCGTTTGGGTTCATCGATTTCGGACCAAGCTGAACGCATTTCATTACCGTCTAGCTCCTTAGAAAGTCTTAGCGCTTAATTCCTAGTCTTTAGTTGGTCGACCGTAGGAGTTTCCCCTAGATTTTCCTGGTTCATATCCTAGGCGTATGTATGTTTTGATCATCCGACCAATTTCCTTTCCTCGATTCACGAGATCGCCTCATGACGATCGTCATCAATTTTCGAACCTCTCCATTACAAACCTTGAATCTTCTGAAAGTATCTTTCAATTTCCTCTTTTCCTAAGTTTAAATTTGTTCAATTTTTTTAATATATATATCTTATATTTCATACTCCTTCGTTGACTTGAACTCTTAAAACTTTTGTCGAAATTTTGAATACTAGCTTATGGTACTTTTTCAGACTATATTTTTCGTACTTATGTAAATGTGTCGTCCCTTCATATATTAATTTTATTCTGAACCGTACTTTTATTTTGCCCAATTCGATTTATAATTTTCCTTCTCATTTATGCCATTCGAATAATACATCGTGTTTACTTTTAATATACTTTTCAAGTCACATAGAATTTCAGCTTTCAGCAAGTCGGTTTTATGCCCATCGTTTTCGCTATTTCAAATTACTATTCCTAATCTAGACTCCCCGTAATTTGGTTTTAAAGCTTTATTACAAATTTTGATAATTTTACTACTAGGTCATCCTTCCGTTCACCATACATACTTTCAATTATTTTTATATCCGTACCAGACTTGATGTGCTCGTGTATTAAGAACCTTGTGTAAATCAGTTTCTCATTTTTGGCAAACCCCGGTTCTCTAAAAGTAGTTTCAATATTGATCATTTTAAATTTTCTTTCCCTGGTTTAAAGACTTTGAAAGCGCTTAAAACGAGCTTCAATTCTTCAGTTACTTTAATTTCATTCTTTTGCCAAATTATATTAAATTACCGCCGTATAATATTTTCTAAAAACTACGTCCTTAATGTCGTGTGAATGATTTACTTCCTTTTATTAATGATTTCCGATGAGTCAATAAAACATTTTCTCTTATTATGAATATTCGACTCAAACTTATTTTAAACAACTTGTTTTATCGATCTCCAAATATTTTTATACAGACGAGGATTTCAACTTTTGAAGTACAACAGTTTTCAATTTCGCGTATTTTAGCTTATGTTACTTCATTTCTCAATTCTATATAAGTACCACTACATCTCCCTTTCCTCTACCTAAACATTCACCCGTGAATCACAGTTTTCCCTAACCAAGCTGTCTCCTCGTATTCGTCCTATCTGAACTCGTGCTTATCGATCCTTCCCTCGTCACGCTTTCGACCTCGACCTCCCTCTATTGCTTAGGCTTTAGTGCCCGTCGATGTCTGTGACAACTCTAAATTGTCAGTAGGCCCTTGGACCTTGTGATGTGTCGTAGTGCACGTACCTAAGTTGTGTACGTGGGCTTGAATGAGTGTACCCCCATAGTATATTAATGCTTGCCTATTGTGTGGTATATATATACATACTCGGAGTTATTCGTGATATTATGAAGTTGATTGTGTGTTAGTATATATAGATTTGTATGTGGTTAGCTATACCATACTAGGGATGCCTGTGTATATAAGAGTTAGCGTTGGAATACCTAATGGGGTGTATGTAGTTAGAGATACTTGTAATGGTTGAACTAGAATGATTGGTAAAGCTATGTGTATGCTTGGTGTGATAATAATAGGTGTAAGTATGGTTAAGAGGGTAGGCCTATTATATGACCTATATACTAGTACGTGTGAGTATGTGCTCGTAGGTAGATATATATAGTGTTTAGACGTAAGTAGTTATGTTTTGTTGCCTGAGTATATATGTGATATACATATGGTAGTAGGATTATAATTTTGATTGGTATTGCTTGCTTTTGCGGGATGTTGCACGCGTGCATACCGAGAGGTATACACGACTATTGCACATCTTAACTATGTATGAATAGGTGTTGGTGTACTAATTATAGGTAGTAGGCTATGGTGTGAATATATATGTTACGTGTGTGTGACTATACGATGAATGCGTATGTATTAGGGAGTGTATTATAATTATACGTGTGCTGATGTCTGTATTATTATTATTATGGTATATAGAGTGATTGAACTATGTGAGTATTACCTGACTAAATATTAAGGGTGATTGACTTATGGAATGTATATGGTTGTAATGGTAGACGTATAAATATTGGAGTGGTATTGGTATAGGTATGAATGCCGTGTTACGTATATAGAATATTCTGATATGTGTACTGAGTCTCACTCAAGCTTGAGTGGGTATACTCTAAGTATATTGAATGTATGTTTGTAGTTTGAATATAGCAATGTTTGATGTATGTATAGTGATAGAAGTGTTTGTGCCTGGTTGTGTTACGCACATGATTGTGGGTCGCTATACCAGTTTATAGTTATAGGTGTTGGTCTCGAGGTATAGCTAATTACTAAGGACTTGCCTATGTGAACGTATGTGTGCTAGCTAAACTAGGTGTGTAGATGTGCTAGTTATATAATGATATGATTGGTATACGTGAATGAAAAGTTAGCGTGCGTGGGTATGCACCATGCACGTGTAAGTATGTGCTTAGTTATAGTTATTGGTGGCTATGGTATATGTGGCGTGTCGTAAATACAGTTATAGGACCGTATGTGATGTGAATACGTGGTGAACTATTTGCATGCATTTGAATGACTATATATTGTGAAACTATAGTAGTGGTGAATATATATATATATATATAGTGAAACTGGATTTAATTTTGGTATGGTGTGACTACATGAGTTGATGCGTTGGATGTATACTAGGAAATACTAGAGGGTAGTAAACCCATGTTGTTTGTGCATAGGTAGCTATCTATACGTAGAGCAATGAGTGTATTTGCAAGTGTGAGACCATACTTATGAGTATCTGAAATATTGTTTTGTGATTAGGTAAGTAGTAGTTATATAAGGGATGTACGTATATGTATATGATTGAATAACATGTATGAAATTGACTGACTATAATAGGTATAAGTGTATGCCATACGTGAATATATATATACATGTTGGTAATGTTAATGTTTGACTACCTAGTGCATATATGAGCACCTGTAATGACTATACCTGGTTTGAATTATTATGACTTGATTGGGGTAGTTACTAGAGCGACTAGCTATATTAGAAAGTCCGAGGATGGACTTTATTCTAAGGTGGGGAGGATGTAACGACCACTTTTCATTGTACATTGTTCGTGCACGTGCTTTTGGCCGTGCACGTGTTTATTTTAGACTTTGTTTGTTTGTGAACACTTTAGTGTGATATGCCGTTGTGAACGCCTCTGAGAGTATTAAATAGTGGTACTAATTTGGAACGACGTTTCTCGAGTCGTTTTCCCACAATTTAATCTTATTCAATGAGACGTTGCGATTCTCACTTTTGACGGAAGACGTTTCTATTTTTAGTTTCGTCGTCCGATGTCGAAATTGAGATCCGTCTTCTTAGTTAGCTCACTTTCGTCATCACGATCACCCCGATATTTATTTTATAATTTTTGGAGTTTATTTGACCACTTTTATATTTTTAGCAAGGTTTAAAATATTTTTAAAAGCTAGGTTTTAAATTAATTTCTGCCAAAGAAAATTTATTTGAGTTTAAAACATTTTAAATAATTTTTGAGCCAATTTCCAGCTCATTTGGGCCGCACCCTAGCCTTGGGTGAGTTGGAAAGGGTGAGATTTGAATTTTAAATTATTTTTAAACTCCTAATCCCATTAGGATTAGCCCTAGACCAAGTCAACACATCTACACTATATAAACAACCTCTAGGAAGACCTATTTTCACAAGAAAATAACCCTAGCCGCTTCCAAAACCCAAATTTGACGTTGCGACGAATCGTCGCAACGTTGCGACAAACATCCCCCGCACGACCGAAGAAACGAGGCCAAATTCCCCGCACCGACCGCTGCAGCCGCCCGCACCGTCGCCCGCTCGGTCGCCCGCTCCGTTCCCCGCTCCGACCGAGGATTTCTCTCGGTCTGACCGAGAGATTTCCCCGCCTCCGCCAGCGCTCCGCAACGTTGCAACTGCAACGTTGCAATCCCGCACCGACCCCCGCTTATGCCTGCACCGACCGAAGGGATTCCCCGCATCACCCGCCCTCCGCAACGTTGCAACGGCTGCAACGTTGCAGCGCCCGAACTCCCGCATCCAAGGCGCCCGACCGAGACCTTCCTCTGCACCGACCGAGAGAACCAAGCCCCTCACCGACCGCAGCGCTGTGAAGCGCCGTGCGCTGTGTCTGACCGAGCCAATCTCTCGGTCAGGCTAGTGTCCGACCGAGAGCCACTCGTCGCAACCCCGCACCCGTCGCACCACTTGCCACCATGGGCCCCCCAAGTTCTCCAAAGGTATTGTGGGTCCCCCATAGGTCCCTAGGACTACTGTGGGCCCCACCTAGATGCTTTCTCTCTGACGATTTGCCGCGTACGATGTTGCGACACGTCATAGCCCGTCGTCGCACGTGCTAGCTTTGGAATCTGGAATCGTTGCTCTGGTTGATGCTGTGAACTTTCCAGCGAGGAATCTATATTGGAATCAGGACTTGGAGCGCGATCTCTTATTCCAATCCCTGGCGTCGCTACCCGACGCCAGTGTAGCTTTCGTGTCGTGTTGAGGTAACGCTTTGCACCCCTAGGACCCCCAACCCATTGTTGGAAGCAACGATCTAGGAACTTGGTTTGATGATGACAAACGTGTCGGTATATCTAATGAGTGTGCTCAGTGTGTTTCAGGCTTGGTGAAACAATGTATTCTCAGTATTTGACGAAATTGCTATTCGTATAGCATGTTGGGAGAGAGGGAGTGTGTGTGTGCACACCGAAGTTTGACTTGGTCAATTGAGAATAAAGTTGGAATTGGTCCAACATGAAGAGATGGAGCCAACTCCTATTTAGCTATTGGAATATATCCTATGGCTATACAATCTCCATAACCAATACCAATTCCTATTCAGAGATGGGTGCAAAATCCTAGTGGTTACAAACTCCTAGATTTTCAAACACCAATTTGAATTGCGTTCAAATTCAAATTTCCCTAACTTCATGGGATTCTCTCTCACCAAAGAACAAGACCCATCCTATAATCCTCATTACCAAAAACCCTAGGGATATCTATATAAGCATCATCTTCAACCAAGAAAAAAGTAGCACGGCCATATACAAGATTTTAAAAACCCACGGCAATCAAAAATTGGACAGAGGGGCTACAATTTTTCCATGCGGCCAACGTTTCAAAAACCCTAGCCCATTGTTTTTCTTCCCAACGCCGTCATCTCTTCAAGCCCTAACACCGGAGAAACAACTTCGAAGAGAGCTCTTACCGTCGTTGAGTCACCGTCGACCCATCACGTCGGAGCTGCTGCACGAACATAGCATCCACTGCTGACGACGGAGAAGAATCACCGCTGCTGCTGCTGCTGAAAGTCACCGTCGGAGCCGTGAGGCGAAGGAGGCGCTACCGAACTCGTTCATCGCTCGAAGAAGTCACGCTGACATCACCGTCGTCTGGGACGTCTTCGTCACCGAAGAAGTCACCACCGTCGCTATCGAGGAGCTTCTCATCACACTGTCAAGGCCACTGCTCGTTGTCGGAGGAACACGCCATCGTCGTCGAGCATACGAAAAGAAGGAGAAGACGAAGGAGACGCCTTGAGCTGATCGCCAAAGATCGCTGCTGCCATCACGAAACAAGCGTCGAAGCCCCCAGCTGCCGGCCACGAAGTCTGTCGCTGCTGCACGAAGAAGAAGACGCCGAAGCCATCACCGTCGAAGACCGCTGCTGTAAACGAAGTCGCCGAGGACCGTCATCGACGAAGAGTTGAAACACAGCTGCAGCTAGAGTTAACGTCGCTGAAGTCTTTGCCGCCGCTCGGAGAGCCGCTGAACGTCGAAGTCGCTGCATGCCCTAGGAATCGGAGACGAAGGCGATTCTGAGATCCTCGCGCTGACGTGGCTTCAGGCGAGCCGTAAGATCGGGGTTGAGGAGAATTGAACCAACGGTCTGGATCCAATCTCGTCCGATCGCGTGTTCCCAAGAAACAGTGGCCGCCTGCTGACGTGGCAGACGCTGTACCGTAAGATTCATCATCAACGGCGAGGATTCTTTTTGCGATCGACAGAGAAACGAAGCCGCACGATCTCTACGTGCTGACGTGGCGGGGGAAATTTAATTGAGATTTGCTTTGCGCACTGACCGAGATTAAAATTGATTTGAACTGAATTACTGAGCGCACCGATAGCCAAGTTTAAAGGTGTTACTGAGCGCACAGACAGATGCTTTTATAAGGTTTTGAACTGAATTGCTTTGTGCACAGACCAGTGCATAACTTGACATCCAGGAGTCGGATTGAGACACCGTTTGCGTCAGATTGGAGCTGACGACGTGCTGATTGACAGAGACGCCTACACAGACATAAACTGAGCATTTCTAAACCCTAAACTCCTTTATTTGTGTCTTAGTGTAACGTTCTCTGTAGGGGAAATTTTTACCTGTTTTTGGTGACTATTTTGGGACTTGTCTAGTTGGGACTAGACAAGTGGGACCCAGCTAGTTTGGGACTAGCTGGTAGAAAGCTTTGCTAGGATTGATAGTGAGAGGAAACACTGTGTGTGGGGTACTGAGAGTCCGACGAGTGTAGAGACGTAGAGGGTGCTCTGAGCGTGCTCTAACTTGTAACTTTGTACCTATTGCACTATTCAATCTAGTATTAGCTTTGGGGGCTGGAGTAGGTCGTTGGGACGACCGAACCAGGGTAAATCTGCTGTGTACTCTGTGTCTGCTTTTCATTACTCTGGTTGTGCTTTTAACCGCGTGTGATTTCTCGTGGGCTGCACGAGAATTTTTTATAAGCCTATTCACCCCCCCTCTAGGCTAGGATCCAGATCCAACAAGTGGTATCAGAGCCAGGTGATCTAGCCTAGTTGACCATGGACCACATTGATAGTGCTTTTGCTGAGGGTCAGTCTATTTCCCGACCACCTAGATGTAATGGAGTAGACTATGCTTATTGGAAAAATCGTATGAGAATCTACTTGATTTCTATTGATTATAAAGCTTGGCAAATTGTTGAAAAATGCTATAAATCACCTGTTATTAAAATTGAAAATACTGAAATGCCTAAACCTGATGATAAGTGGGATGATAATGATTGGAAGCTTTATTCTGTAAATGCTAAAGCTATGAATGCTCTTATTTGTGCATTAGATAAATCTGAATTCAATCGTATCTCACATTGTCTAACTGCGCAGGAAATATGGCATACTTTGGAGGTGACGCACGAGGGAACGTCACAGGTGAAAGAGTCTAGACTTGCACTTCTGAGCACGGAATACGAGGGATTTCGCATGCTACCATCAGAGACTATATCAGAAATGTTTGCGAGGTTCACCAACATTGTCTACAAGTCTAGTTCGCTCGGTAAGCCATATTCTAGCCTTGAGCAGGTGAGGAAGATATTAAGAGCTCCGCCAAGCTCTTTCAGGCCTAAAGTCACTGCCATCCGAGAAGCGAAAGATTTGTCACAGATGAGGGTGGAGGACTTAATAGGTAATTTAATGTCCCACGAGCTTGAATTGCAAAATATTGATGAAAGGGAGAAACCTGAGGAAAAAGAGAAATCTACCAAGCCACTTGCTCTGAAAGCTGACGAAAGTGAAGATGATGATGATGACATAGCGCTAATGGTCAGAAATTTCAGAAAGTTTGTCCAGACCAAGCAAGGAAGAGCAGAAATGGCACCCAGGTTTAATCGCTCTGTAACGACCACTTTTCGTTGAACGTTGTTCGTACACGTGCTTTTGGCCGTGCACGTGTTTGTGAACACTTTCGTGTGTTATGCCGTTGTGAACGTCTCTGAGAGTATTAAATAGTGGCACTAATTTAGAACGACATTCCTCGAGTCGTTTTCCCACAATTTAAACTTACTCGATGAGACGTGACGATTTTCACTTTTGACGGGAGACATTTCTATTTTTAGTTTCGTCGTCCAACGTCGAAATTGAGATCCGTCTTCTTAGTTAGCTCACATTCGTCGCCACGATCACCCCGATATTTATTTTATAATTTTTGGAGTTTATTTGACCACTTTTATGATTTTTACAAGTTTTATATTATTTTTAATAATTAATTTATAAATTATTTTCGGCCAAATAAAATTTATTCGAGTTTTAAACGTTTTAAAGAATTTTTAAGTCAATTTCCAGCTCATTTGGACCAGGTCAAACCCTTGGATGAGTTGGAGTAATTGAATTTCACATTTTAAATCTTTTTGAACTTCTAATCCTATTAGATTTAGCCCTAGACCAAGTCAACCCATCTATACTATATAAGCAACCCCTAGGAAGACCTATTTTCGCAAGAAATTAGCCCTAGCCTCTTCCAAAACTCAAATTGGACGTTGCGACGATTCGTCGCAACGTTGCGACGTTCAGCCCCCCGCACGACCGAGAAAACCCACCGCATCCGCCCGCTCCGATCGATAGCCGCCCCCGCATCCTCGCCGTCCGCACGCTGCAGCAGTCGCCCACGCCCGTTCGCCCCGCTTGACCGAGAGAAGCCCTCGGTCTGACCGAGGCCCCGCTCCGCACCGACCCCCGCCTCGTCGCCCCGCTCCGCTCCGTGTCTGACCGGTCGCCCCGCCCGCTGTGACCGAGCGCCTAAGCGCTGCAACGTTGCAACACTGTCCCGCCCCGCATCCAAGCGCCTGACCGAGGCTCCCGACCGGTCTGACCGAAGGAAGCCCTCGCACCAAGCATCGCCCCGCAGCCGCTGCACACCCCAACGTCGTAGCCCCCGCATTTTGAGCGCACGACCGACGGATCTCCCCGCATTGGCTGTGTACGACCGAGAGCCACTCGTCGCAACCCCGCATCCGTCGCACCGCTTGCCTCCGTGTGCCCCCCAAGTTCTCCAGAGTTATTGTGGGTCCCCCAAAGGCCCCTAGGACTACCGTGGGCCCCACCTAGGTGCTTGCTCTTCAAGGATCCGTCGCGTACGACGTCGTTGCACGTCGTAGCCCGTCGTCGCACGTGCTAGCTTTGGAATCTGGAATCGTCGCCCCGGGTTGATTGCTCTGAATTTCCAGCGAGGAAACTAATTGGAATCTGGACTTGGAGCGCGATCTTATTATTCCAACCCCCGGCGTCGCTACCCGACGCCGGTGTAGCTTTCGCGTCGTGTTGAGGTAACGTTTTGCACCCCTAGGACCCCCAACCCAATTGCATGCTAATAAAGACTAAAAATCAGTATTTTAAAGTATTTTAAATGTTTTAGAAATCACTAATCAAGATTAATAAAACGGATGTAGGCCGGTGGACTTGTGCACGTAGGAATCGTGACTTTGAACTCGTTGGGCGGTGTTTTCTTGACGTGATAGTTGCAGGCAAGTGAAACTTGCCAACTCTTGTGTAGGGCCATGTTTTTAGGCCACTTCCTTGCTTTTAGCGTAAAAGAGACTAGTCAGTGAAATGATAGCTGGCTAGACGCCTACTTGATCTAGTTTGACAACGAAACTAGAACCGTCACCTAATTGATCTAGCTTGACAACGAAGCTAGATCTACCCCTTTAAACTTGTCATTCATGCATGCTAAACTGTCACGTTTACTTTCCTTACCTGTATGCTTTACTACCTGCCATGCCATGTCATCCATGCATTGAATGTTGCATCGTAGCACACGCTACAATACTTGTCCTCGTACTACTTGTCCGGCTAGGTGCACCCTTACGCCATACTTGTTTACACACTTCCTGGCTCGTGGTCCAGAAGCGAGCATTACCGTTCGGGGGTAAGGCCCTGGCTCGATACACGTGGAGGGGTAGGGATAAACGTTCGCTTGAGCTTAGGAGTTGGCCCGCGCAGCCACTCTAGCCAAAAGACGGAATCTCTGTGCATGAGGTGCTTACTTTACATGTCTTGTACTTGTCTTGTGAATGTCATGCCATGCTCGTACTTTACTTTACTTTACTTTACTTTACTTGTTGCACTCATTACTTTAAACTGCCATGTCATTGCATCATGCTAGAACTGCTAGGTTGCTTTACTTTTACCACCTTTCAGTTTCACTTGCACAAGTCTTCCAGACTTGCTGACATGTGCCCCTTGCTCTTTTGGGTGCCACATGTTAGACCCTGAGCCAGAGACAGTTGCTGAGGACGAGGTGTTTGCTGATGCTGAGCCCGAGCCTACGTTCGTCGAGGAGTTCGAGGACACCGGAGACCATTCTTAGAGACTGATTTTACTTGCTTTTGCTTTAGGTTGCTGTTAGATGTCGGTGCTTGCACCTTTTCCTTGTTTTCGTACTTTGTACTTTGTTGGCCATGCTGGGCCTCTTTTAGACTCTTTTATTTTTAGCCTGGTGGCTTTTCTGCGTTGTTGAGATTTATTATTATGGATATTCTGATATGTTCTTTGTCTCTTTCGTTATTGTTATCTTTGTTTCGTTTCACGTTGCAAGGACCTGCAGTTTAAAGTGATTAACGCTTATCGGACTTGCGGCTTTGTAGCTTCAAGTCTGAGTGGACCTTCTCACGCTTCGCCTCCACGTTTTTGGGAAGCGGGGCGTGACAGGTTTTGTTGGTGGCCCATGCAGGTCCAATCTTGCAATTGCGAACTAACGGAACAACGATAATAAATGGAAATATCCATTAAATAAATAGCAACATCCAAGTCATTAAGCTTCGAGTCTAATTTGTTTGCTCGTTTTCCATGTCATTAGATGGCTGGACGACGACAGACCCGATCTGGCAATGGGCCCAATCGTGCTGAGGTACCTGATAGAGAGCCCACCAATGCTGAGATCATGAGGATGATGCATCAGATGATGCAGGTACAGCAGGGCATGCTCCAGAACACTCAGAGTGCTCCTCGCCATGAGCCAGGAGCGAAGCAGTTTCGGGAGCTGGGCCCGACGTACTTTGAGGGATCTGAAGGACCATTGGCTACAGAGGAGTGGATCAGAAACACCGAGGATAATCTGAAGATGTCGAAGGTCAACCCGGCTGGATGGGTTGATCTGGTGAAGAGGCAGCTGAAGGATAATGCCCGAAATTGGTGGGATGCCGAGGAGGAGTTGTTGGTAAGCCATATACCTTGGGCTACTTTCAAGTCTAGATTCGATGAGGAGTACTTTCCGAAGGCTGCTAGGAGGGAGATGGTGCAGCGCTTCATTGAGCTGAAGCAGGGGAGTCTGACGGTGGACCAGTACCACCAGGAGTTTACTAGATTGAGCCGCTTCGCGCCAAAGATGGTAGAGGATGCTGAGGAGAAGGCTCAGAAGTTTCTGCAGGGTCTTTCTCTAGACTTGCAGAGTCTGGTGTCTACGTCAGACATGGAGTCATATCAGAAGTTGCTGGTAGCTGCTCGGAGACAGGAGAAGATTGCGAAGCAGAAGAGAGGACTGATTTCTGGAGCTGGGAAGAGGCCTATGGAGCAGTCTAGGCCTGGGGTCAAGCCTACCCAGCCAGTGCAGTTCAAGAGGCCAGGTGGGCCTATTGTGAAGACTTGCCATTTCTGTGGCAAGACCGGGCATTTCAAGGATCAGTGTAGGAAGATGTTGGGACAGTGCCTGGTTTGTGGAGATCATACTCATGCTGTGAAGGACTGCCCGAGCTCTAAGCTACCTTGGAAGGATCCTGTTGCCGCACAGCCGTTGCAACAGAGAGCACCTGTACCTGCAGGTCGTGGAGCGCCTCTTCCTCCGCAGAGGCAGGCCTTTCAGCAGGCCGTGCAGCCGAGGAGGCAGGCTTACCTGATGACGGTAGTGGAGAGCGAGACTGTGGATGAGGTTATCGCAGGTAACTCTCGACCTAGTTGTTTCTTCCCTTAGATAGTCCTGACTTGTTAAATTATGCTTGCATATGATTGTTTGCAAAAATAGGGTTGACTGTTAGACTGGTAATTAGAGTCCTTGCTGGGAATCGATTTAATCGTCATAGGAGTTACTTTAGTGGTCCCTGCCTACCCCTGACCATACCAGACTTCTAGAATTCCTTTAGTCGCTCGCTTGGGTACATCGATTATGGACCGAGCTGAGCGCATTCCATTATCCCTAGCTCCTTTAGGAAGACCAAGCGCTAAGTTCTTAAGCTTCCGTTGGGCGACCGTAGGAGTTTCCCCGTAGATCCTCCTGATTCATATCCTAGGCGTATGTATGTTTGAACATCTGACTGTTTCCCTTGCCCCGATTCCCGAGATCGCCTCATGACTATCGCCATCAATTTTCGAACCCCTCCGCTACAAATCTTGAATTTTCTAAAGGTATTTTCGTTTCCTTTTCCCCTAAGTTTTAAATTTGTTCAAATTCTAATATGTATATATACTTATACTTCATGCCCCTCGTTGATTTAAATTTTTAAAACTTTTGTCGAAATTTTTTTGAAAATAGTTATAATGCTTTTTCAGCCTACACTTTCGCATCTATGAAAATACATTTTTTCTTTCATATACTAATTTTATTCTAAACCGTACTTGCATTCAACTTGTAATTTTCCCTTCTAATTTATGCCATTCATATACCTTCCAATCACATGGGATTTCAGATTTCAGCAAGTCGATTTTATGCTCACCGTTTTCCCTATTTTAGACTTTTGTAAAAATTACCATTTCATAACCACTTTCTGATTTAGACCCCACACGAATTGATTTTAAAGCTTCACTATCAATTTTGATAATTTTACGACCCAGTTATTAATATTACCTTTCCACTTCCCCTACAAGCTTTTAGGAAAATTTCGAGACTAAATAGAATTTCAATTATTTTTATAGCTGTACCAGGTTCGTTGTGCTCGTATGCTAAGGACCTTGTGTAAATCAGTTTTTCATTTTTGCAAATCCTGGTTCCCTTGAAAAGCAGCTTCAATACTGATTATTTTAAAATTTTCCATGACCTAAAAGTTTTGAAGGCATTTAACATGGGTTTAAATTCTTCCGTTACTTGATTTCCTTCTTTGACTTTCGCAAACATTATATTAAATTACTGCCGTATAATATTTCTAAACTACGCCTTCAATATTAGTGTAAATGATTTTACTTTCTCTTTTAATGATTCTTTAAAACCGATAGACCATTTTCTCTTATATGTATATCCGACTCAAACCTATTTTGAAACAACACGTTTTATCGACCTCCAAATATTTCTTTCCAAACGAGGATTTCAACCTTTGAAGTACGACGGTTTTCAAATTCCGTATATGATGGCTTGAATGAGTGTACCCCCATGGTATATTAATGGTTGCTTATTGAGTGTTATATATGTTCGGAGTTATTCATGATGTGTGAAGTTGTTTGCATGTTAGTAGTTACAGTTTGGTGTGTGGGTAGCTATACCATACTAGGGATGCCTGCGTATACGAGATTTAGGGTAGGAGTACCTAATAGGGTATAGGTAATTAGGGGATACTGATAATGATTGAAGCAATATGCTGGTAAGACTATACGTATGCTAGGTGTGATAATAATAATAGGTGTTGGTACACCAGTTATAGGTAGTAGGCTACGGTGTGAATATGTATGTTACATGTGAGTGATTATACGATGAATACGTGTGTATGTATTAGGGAGTGTATTATAATTATATGTGTGTATTGATGACTGTATTATTATTATTATTATTATGGTATGATTGGTGTATGTAAATGAAATGTTAGCGTGTATGGGTGTGCACCATGCACGGGTAAGTATGTGCTTAGTTATAGGTATTGATGACTATGGTATGTGTGGCGTGTCGTAAATATAGTTATAGGACGAATGTGATGTGAATATACGGTAAAATTATTGCATGCATTTGTATGACTATATAATGAGTGAAATATGGTAGTAGTGAATATATATTAGATATAGTAAATTTGACTTTAATAATGGTATGGTGTGACTATATGTGTTGAGATGTTTGGTATTGGATGAATATTAGAGGGTAGTATACCCTTGATGTTTGTGCATAGGTAGCTACATATAGGTAGAGCAATGATTGTATTTGCTAGTATGAGATCATACCTATATAAGTATCTGAACTATTGTTTTGTGAGTAGCAGCTATATAAGGGATGTATGTTTATATACCTGATTGAAATACATGAATGAAATTGACTGACTATAATAGGTATAACGAATGACGTACGTGAATATATATATATATGTGGCAGTATAAATGTTTGACTACCTAGTGCATACATGAGCACTTGAAATGACTATACCTGGTTGAATTATTATATGACTTGATTGGGGTAGTTATTGGAGCGACTAGATATATTAGAAAGTCCGAGGACGGACTTTATTCTAAGGTGGGGAGGATGTAACGACCACTTTTCGTTGAACGTTGTTCGTACACGTGCTTTTGGCCGTGCACGTGTTTGTGAACACTTTCGTGTGTTATGCCGTTGTGAACGTCTCTGAGAGTATTAAATAGTGGCACTAATTTAGAACGACGTTCCTCGAGTCGTTTTCCCACAATTTAAACTTACTCGATGAGACGTGACGATTTTCACTTTTGACGGGAGACGTTTCTATTTTTAGTTTCGTCGTCCAACGTCGAAATTGAGATCCATATTCTTAGTTAGCTCACATTCGTCGCCACGATCACCCCGATATTTATTTTATAATTTTTGGAGTTTATTTGACTACTTTTATGATTTTTACAAGTTTTATATTATTTTTAATAATTAATTTATAAATTATTTTAGGCCAAATAAAATTTATTCGAGTTTTAAACGTTTTAAAGAATTTTTAAGTCAATTTCTAGCTCATTTGGACCAGGTCAAACCCTTGGATGAGTTGGAGTAATTGAATTTCAAATTTTAAATCTTTTTGAACTTCTAATCCTATTAGATTTAGCCCTAGACCAAGTCAACCCATCTATACTATATAAGCAACCCCTAGGAAGACCTATTTTCGCAAGAAATTAGCCCTAGCCTCTTCCAAAACTCAAATTGGACGTTGCGACGATTCGTCGCAACGTTGCGACGTTCAGCCCCCCGCACGACCGAGAAAACCCACCGCATCCGCCCGCTCCGACCGATAGCCGCCCCCGCATCCTCGCCGTCCGCACGCTGCAGCAGTCGCCCACGCCCGTTCGCCCCGCTTGACCGAGAGAAGCCCTCGGTCTGACCGAGGCCCCGCTCCGCACCGACCCCCGCCTCGTCGCCCCGCTCCGCTCCGTGTCTGACCGGTCGCCCCGCCCGCTGTGACCGAGCGCCCAAGCGCTGCAACGTTGCAACGCTGCCCCGCCCCGCATCCAAGCGCCTGACCGATGCTCCCGACCGGTCTGACTGAAGGAAGCCCTCGCACCAAGCATCGCCCCGCAGCCGCTGCACACCCCAACGTCGCAGCCCCCGCATTTTGAGCGCACGACCGACGGATCTCCCCGCATTGGCTGTGTACGACCGAGAGCCACTCGTCGCAACCCCGCATCCGTCGCACCGCTTGCCTCCGTGGGCCCCCCAAGTTCTCCAGAGTTATTGTGGGTCCCCCAAAGGCCCCTAGGACTACTGTGGGCCCCACCTCGGTGCTTGCTCTTCAAGGATCCGTCGCGTACGACGTCGTCGCACGTCGTAGCCCGTCGTCGCACGTGCTAGCTTTGGAATCTGGAATCGTCGCCCTGGGTTGATTGCTCTGAATTTCCAGCGAGGAAACTAATTGGAATCTGGACTTGGAGCGCGATCTTATTATTCCAACCCCCGGCGTCGCTACCCGACGCCGGTGTAGCTTTCGCGTCGTGTTGACGTAACGTTTTGCACCCCTAGGACCCCCAACCCAATTGCATGCTAATAAAGACTAAAAATCAGTATTTTAAAGTATTTTAAATGTTTTAGAAATCACTAATCAAGATTAATAAAACGGATGTAGGCCGGTGGACTTGTGCACGTAGGAATCGTGACTTTGGACTCGTTGGACGGTGTTTTCTTGACGTGATAGTTGCAGGCAAGTGAAACTTGCCAACTCTTGTGTAGGGCCATGTTTTTAGGCCACTTCCTTGCTTTTAGCGTAAAAGAGACTAGTCAGTGAAATGATAGCTGGCTAGACGCCTACTTGATCTAGTTTGACAACGAAACTAGAACCGTCACCTAATTGATCTAGCTTGACAACGAAGCTAGATCTACCCCTTTAAACTTGTCATTCATGCATGCTAAACTGTCACGTTTACTTTCCTTACCTGTATGCTTTACTACCTGCCATGCCATGTCATCCATGCATTGAATGTTGCATCGTAGCACACGCTACAATACTTGTCCTCGTACTACTTGTCCGGCTAGGTGCACCCCTACGCCATACTTGTTTACACACTTCCTGGCTCGTGGTCCAGAAGCGAGCATTACCGTTCGGGGGTAAGGCCCTGGCTCGATACACGTGGAGGGGTAGGGATAAACGTTCGCTTGAGCTTAGGAGTTGGCCCGCGCAGCCACTCTAGCCAAAAGACGGAATCTCTGTGCACGAGGTGCTTACTTTACATGTCTTGTACTTGTCTTGTGAATGTCATGCCATGCTCGTACTTTACTTTACTTTACTTTACTTTACTTGTTGCACTCATTACTTTAAACTGCCATGTCATTGCATCATGCTAGAACTGCTAGGTTGCTTTACTTTTACCACCTTTCAGTTTCACTTGCACAAGTCTTCCAGACTTGCTGACATGTGCCCCTTGCTCTTTTGGGTGCCACATGTTAGACCCTGAGCCAGAGACAGTTGCTGAGGACGAGGTGTTTGCTGACGCTGAGCCCGAGCCTACGTTCGTCGAGGAGTTCGAGGACACCGGAGACCAGTCTTAGAGACTGATTTTACTTGCTTTTGCTTTAGGTTGCTGTTAGATGTCGGTGCTTGCACCTTTTCCTTGTTTTCGTACTTTGTACTTTGTTGGTCATGCTGGGCCTCTTTTATACTCTTTTATTTGTAGCCTAGTGGCTTTTCTGCGTTGTTGAGATTTATTATTATGGATATTCTGATATGTTCTTTGTCTCTTTCGTTATTGTTATCTTTGTTTCGTTTCGCGTTGCAAGGACCTGCAGTTTAAAGTGATTAACGCTTATCGGACTTGCGGCTTTGTAGCTTCAAGTCTGAGCGGACCTTCTCACGCTTCACCTCCACGTTTTTGGGAAGCGGGGCGTGACACGCTCTAACTTTTTTCAGTCTTCTAAGCAAAATTATGATCAGAATACTACTAATAGAATGACCTGTTTTAAATGCAAGAAAAGAGGACATCGAATGAGGGATTACCCACATGAGACAGCTCAGGTAGCTAAAGAAAAGGGAAAATCCAAGGTGCTTACTTGGGACATGGATAGCGAAGCTGAGAGCGAGGAGGAGGAACACGAAGCCCATTCATGCATGGCATTGATGGGAATACACAATGAGGTAACTTCTGGTAGTAAAACTGAACTCCTTACTCTTTGTAAAGAAATGCAAGATAAAATAGTAGAGCTTGAATCCACTATAGATGATTATCAAAATGAGAACTTTGAAATGCAACAATCTGAATATGAAATGTCTAAAGAGATTGAAAAACTCAAAATTGATATTGTTGCACGTGACTCTACTATTGATATTCTGAAAAAGGAAAAATCCAGTTTTAATGATGAAGCACCTTATCTCTCTTGTCCTTCCTTGATGAATAATATTAGCATGCTTAAACTTGATTTGATTAAGCTCGAAACTAAAAAAGACTATGTTATTAGAGAGCTTAATGATAAATTCTGCATGTTGGATAATGATTTTAAAAGAAAAATGGTTGAATTTGAAAAGAAGGAAGAGGAAAATACGAGAGCTTTTATAAGTAAATGCACATTGCTTGTGGAAGAAAATAGATTGTTAAAATCCAAAGTCTCTAATCTTGAATTAGCCATTAAGAAATTCTCTATGGGAAAACAATCGTTGGATACTATTTTAGAGAATCAATTATATGGCAATAATAGAAGAGGACTTGGATTTGGTTCGAAAAACGTTGAAAAGTCAAAATTCAAAAAATTCCACAATGCACCATCTATTGCGAAGAAATTATATGTAAAGTGCTTTACTTGTGATAGTGTAGGCCACACTTCATATTATTGCAAATATAGGAACACAAATATCAAGTTTAAACAAGTGTGGGTTCCTAAAACTATATTGGCTAACACTAGTGGACCTTGTTGGATTCCAATGTCACACTTAACACCTTTCATGTAGGTATGATGGAGTTTTGGCGAGGAGCATTAAATCTAATGTTTCATTCTTTTAGCTCCTTCGTCAAAAAGCGACGAGAAGGTATAATTTTCTATCCCTCTTTGCATTTCATTGCATACCTTCATAGATTGTTGTGTGTGCTTGATTTATTTTGGTTTGTGTGCTTGCATGGATGATTTTTAATGTTTTTATTTCTGAAAAAAAATTTGAAAAATCATAAATAAAAAAATGTGCTTTTTGAATCCTCTTTTGAATCTCTTGAGTGATATTGTATGAATGATCAATTCTATCCCTTGTAGAAGTCAATTCATTATTGTTGTAGCTACATGAACATGATGTTATTCTTTTTAGTAGCCATGACATGTCTCATAAGTTTCAAACTTGACTTCTACACCTACATTTGCACTTTCACGATATTTGACTTTTTAGTGCTTTTGGAGATTCTTTTGAAGAATAATGAAAAGTGAATGTAGGAATGATTAATTTCTGAAATTTCTAAGGGATATGATGTGGTTAGCCATGAATTAAAAGTGAGCATAAAAGAATTAAAAAAACGATATCTGTTCCGTATGAAAAATGGATACACTTCATGGCTAAAACCCAACCCACGAGTATCCAACTTGTGCTACATGGGTAATCATTAGCGTTGGTGTATATAACTCATCAAGCAATACCACCCCACATTTAAAAGTCCTTTTAGGCTATGTTTCGGGGTTCGGTAACTTGAACTCATCTTTGATGAGGTGGGAAAAGTCAATCCTAGTGATATTCATGAAAAATGGAAAATATGGATTGTTTTGGTTGATTTTCTGATATTGAATCTCCTCGTGCACTTTATTGTCTATATCTTTTCACTTACACAAAGGTGGAGAAGTCTTGGTATGAAATTCTATGAACTTGACTTGTCTACTATTTGAAGTGCTCATGCAAATTACACGCTACATTTAATAATGGTTTATTTTTGCATGGAATATTTTTGTGACTCCATTAATCCACTTTTGGTGATTACAAAGGGGGAGAAAAAGAAAGATTTGTGGATTTGTGGATTTGTGTGATTTGTGTGTTATTGGTATTGCTTGTTGAAGGGGGAGCGTGTAATACTTGAAATACTTGAATAAATGTTGAAGGGGGAGCTTAAGAGAAGGATACATGCTTTTATATTTACTATTCTTGTTGTGCATGCTTTGTAATGTTTGAATAACTCATCCATACATCATATATCATTACACCCTTCAACACACTTCACACACCCATTCTTATTGCTCAAATCTTTTATAGGTTTGTCATCACCAAAAGGGGGAGATTGTTGGAAGCAACGATCTAGGAACTTGGTTTGATGATGACAAACATGTCGGTATATCTAATGTGTGTGCTTAGTGTGTTTCAGGCTTGGTGAAACAATGTATTCTCAGTATTTGGCGAAATTGCTATTCGTATAGCATGTTGGGAGAGAGGGAGTGTGTGTGTGCACAACGAAGTTTGACTTGGTCAATTGAGAATAAAGTTGGAATTGGTCCAACATGAAGAGATGGAGCCAAATCCTATTTAGCTATTGGAATATATCCTATGGCTATACAATCTCCATAACCAATACCAATTCCTATTCAGAGATGGGTGCAAAATCCTAGTGGTTACAAACTCCTAGATTTTCAAACACCAATTTGAACTGCGTTCAAATTCAAATTTCCCTAACTTCATGGGATTCTCTCTCACCAAAGAACAAGACCCATCCTATAATCCGCATTGCCAAAAACCCTAGGGATATCTATATAAGCATCATCTTCAACCAAGAAAAAAGTAGCACGACCATATACAAGATTTTAAAAACCCACGGCAATCAAAAATTGGACAGAGGGGCTACAATTTTTCCATGCGGCCAACGTTTCAAAAACCCTAGCCCATTGTTTTTCTTCCCAACGCCGTCATCTCTTCAAGCCCTAACACCGGAGAAACAACTTCGAAGAGAGCTCTTACCGTCGTTGAGTCGCCGTCGACCCATCACGCCGGAGCTGCTGCATGAACATAGCATCCACTGCTGACGACGGAGAAGAATCACCGCTGCTGCTGCTGCTGAAAGTCGCCGTCGGAGCTGTGAAGCGAAGGAGGCGCTGCCGAACTCGTTCATCGCTCGAAGAAGTCGCGCTGACATCGCCGTCGTCTGGGACATCGTCGTCACCGAAGAAGTCGCCACCGTCGCTATCGAGGAGCTTCTCATCACGCTGTCAAGGCCACTGCTCGTTATCGGAGGAACACGCCGTCGTCGTCGAGCATACGAAAAGAAGGAGAAGACGAAGGAGACGCATTGAGCTGATCGTCGAAGATCGCTGCTGCCATCACGAAACAAGCGTCGAAGCCCCCAGCTACCGGCCACGAAGTCTGTCGCTGCTGCATGAAGAAGAAGACGCCGAAGCCATCACCGTCGAAGACCGCTGCTGTAAACGAAGTCGCCGAGGACCGTCATCGACGAAGAGTTGAAACATAGCTGCAGCTGGAGTTGACGTTGCTGAAGTCTTCACCGCCGCTCGGAGAGCCGCTGAACGTCGAAGTCGCTGCATGCCCTAGGAATCGGAGACGAAGGCGATTCTGAGATCCTCGCGCTGACGTGGCTTTAGGCGAGCCGTAAGATCGGGGTTGAGGAGAATTGAACCAACGGTCTGGATCCAATCTCATCCGATCGCGTGTTCCTAAGACACAGTGGCCACCTGCTGACGTGGCAGACTCTGTACCGCAAGATTCATCATCAACGACGAGGATTCTTTTTGCGATCGACAGAGAAACGAAGCCGCACGATCTCTACGTGCTGACGTGGCGGGGGAAATTTAATTGAGATTTGCTTTGCACACTGACCGAGATTAAAATTGATTTGAACTGAATTACTGAGCGCACCGACAGCCATGTTTAAAGGAGTTGCTGAGCGCACCGACAGCTGCTTTTATAATGATTTGAACTGAATTGCTTTTTGCACAGACCAATGCATAACTTTACATCCAGGAGTCGGATTGAGACACCGTTTGCGTCAGATTGGAGCTGACGACGTGCTGATTGACAGAGACGCCTACACAGACACAAACTGAGCATTTCTAAACCCTAAACTCTTTTATTTGTGTCTTAGTGTAACGTTCTCTGTAGGGGAAATTTTTACCTGTTTTTGGTGACTATTTTGGGACTTGTTTAGTTGGGACTAGACAAGTGGGACCCAGCTAGTTTGGGACTAGCTGGTAGAAAGCTTTGCTAGGATTGATAGTGAGAGGAAACACTGTGTGTGGGGTACTAAGAGTCCGGCGAGTGTAGAGACGTAGAGGGTGCTCTGAGCGTGCTCTAACTTGTGACTTTGTACCTATTGCACTATTCAATCTAGTATTAGCTTTGGGGGCTGGAGTAGGTCGTTGGGACGACCGAACCAGGGTAAATCGGCTGTGTACTCTGTGTCTGCTTTTCATTACTCTGGTTGTGCTTTTAACCGCGTGTGATTTCTCGTGGGCTGCACGAGAATTTTTTATAAGCCTATTCACCCCCCCTCTAGGCTAGGATCCAGATCCAACACCCATTACCTGTTAATCAAGACTAAAATTGATGTTTTTAAAGTATTTTAAATGTTTTAAATTCACTAATCAAGATTAATAATATGGACTTTAGGCCGGTGGACTTGTGCACGTATGTTAATTGTGACTTGGACTCTCTTGGACGGTGTTTCTCAGACGTTGTACTTGCAGGCAAGTGAAACTTGCCAACTTTTTCTTAGGGCCATGTTTTTAGGCCACTTCCTTGTTTTTTGCGTAAAAGAGACTAGTCAGTGAAATGATAGCTGGCTAGACGCCTGTTTGATCTAATTTGACAACGAAACTAGATCCGTCACCTAATTGTTCTAGCTTGACAACGAAGCTAGATCCAACCCTTAAACTTGTTCATGCATTTGTATCTGTCACGTTTAAATTCCTTAACTGTACGCACTCTTAACTGCCATGCATTGCATTTTACATGTCATCCAGTTGATTGTTGCATTCGTAGCACACGCTACAATACTTGTACTTGTACTTCTTGAATACTACTTCCTGGGAACGGGCCTCATGTGTTGGTCAAAAGCCAATGCCCGGTTTCCTTGTCCGGCTAGGTGCACCCCTATGCCATACTTGTTAAAAACACTTCCTGGCTCGTGATCCAGAAGCGGGCCTCATGTGTTGGTCAAAAGCCAATGCCCGATACACGTGGAGGGGTAGGGATAAACGGTCACCTGAGCTTAGGAGTGGCCCGATCAGCCACTCTAGCCAGAAGGCGGAATCTCTGTGCACGAGGTGCTTACTTTACTTGTCTTGTACTAGTGAGTGTTACTTGTATAACTTGTCATCCATGCCATGTTTAAATGCCATGCTCGTACCTTACTTTACTTTACTTTACTTGTTGCACTCATACTTTAACTGACATGTCATTGCATTCATGCTAGAACTGCTAGGTTGCTTTACTTTTGCCTACCTTCAGTTTCCTTGCATAAGTCTCTTGTAGACTTGCTGACATGTGCCACTTGCTCTTTTGGGTGTCACATGTTAGACCCTGAGTCAGAGACCGTTGATGTGTACGTGATGCTTTGCTGACGCTGAGTCTGAGTCCATGTTTGCCCAGGAGGAGTTTTGTGGACACCGGAGACCTTTCTTGGTGACTTTGCTGAGTTTCTTTTGTTTTAGGTTTTGTTGTTAGTTGTCGGTGCGTGGCACCTTTGTTTTTAACGTTGTACTTTTGTTGGCCGTGTTTGGGCCTTTAGACTCTTTTCTTTTAGCCTGGTGGCTTTTTCTGTGATGTTGAAACTTATTTTATGGATATTCTGAGATATCTCTTTTGTCTCATTTCATTATTATTATCTTTGTTTCGTTCGCGTTGCAAGGACCTGCAGTTTAAATTTGATTGACGCTTATCGGACTTAAAGCTTTGCAGCTTCAAGTCTGAGCGGACCTTCTCACGCTTCGCCTCCATATTTTTGGGAAGCGGGGCGTGACAGCGAGAGCTTCCTTCCTACCAATCGGCTCGTCGGCCATATAGCGCTTCAATGTTTTCATGTTGACCTTGAACGGCCCATTCTTTCCTCCTTCAAGCCTACTACTCCGCTTGGAAATATCTGAAGGATGTTAAACGGTCCGTACCACCGGGACTTCAGCTTTCCTGGAAAGAGTCGTATTTTGGAGGTATAGAGGAGTACCCGACCTCCTACATCAAAATGCTTTATTGTGATCAACTTGTCATGATAGATTTTAGTCTTCTCCTTATATATCTTGTCGTTTTCGTAGGCATCTCTCCTGAGCTCTTCTAATTCATTGATATGCAAAAGGCTATGTAGTCCTGCACTCTTGTAATCGTAGTTGAGCTTCTTGATAGCCCAAAAAGCTCTATGCTCCCATTCCACCGATAGGTGGCATGCCTTCCCATAGACTAATCTGTAAGGGGTGGTTCCAATGTGGGTTTTAAAGGCTGTGCGGTATGCCCATATAGCATCATTCAGCTTCTGGGACCAGTCCTCCTTTAATGAGCTTACTATCTTCTCGAGGATAGTTTTTATCTCACCATTGGAGATCTCTACTTATCCACTCGTCTATGGGTGATAGGCGAGTCCAATCCACGTACTTCTTTAGTAAGGCCTCAAACTTTCCTTCAATGAAGAGACTGCCACCATTGTTGGATATGGAAGACGTTTGTACACCCTTGTGGGGGATGTACGAGGGAATACGGACCTCGAACGTCGCGTACACGAAGTCGTGTGCAAAGGGAATCTGTTCCCTTGCGGAGAGGATCTCTGGATGAGTAGGAAAGTCGCTTTATATATGCATAAGTGCATGCGACATATGGCTAATAAAGGGGGAATATCTTAAGCTTATGTTGTACCATGCATATGGTACAACTTAAGCTTATAATGTGCCATGTATCATGGTACACCTTAATTAAGTTGTTCCATAGGAACAATTTACCCTAAAATAACTACCTTGGGGGCTATAAATAAGACCCAAGGGTAAGCCATTTCTAACACCTTTTGCATGGCATTCATGCATGCAACTTTATTCTAGCGAAGCTCTGCAGAAATCCTTTCTCTTCCTCTATCCAAGTTCTTAATCTAAAATAGAGATTTAGATTGTGGATTAGTAGCCTTACTCCGTTCGTGAGAAGACTCGATCCGTCGTGGCGAATCCGAAGGCAAAGTTCCGAGACTACCGTTCCGCATACGCAAGCGTAAGTCTCGACTTTAATTATCGATCCTAACTCTGTTTTGGCAGGATCCCACATTGGTATCAGAGCCATAAGGGTTCGCCCCGGTCAAACCGTCGCCCCGTCGAAACTATGAACGAGTCGTTGTCTTTTTCACGAATGGGTCTCCTACCATTACGGATATGGTAGGAACGCTTCGTGACGGAGAGAACGCAGCGGTTGTTTTTTTCACGTTAGGGTCTCCTATCATTACGGATATGGTAGGAACTCTCCGTGACGGGAAGAACTGACCGTTCACGTAGTACGTTTTTCATTTTTGGCACACAGCCATTAGGAAATAACTAATTTCTCGACGAACGGGTGCTTCATCGACGAACGGGTGCTTCATCGAGGAAGATGATGGTAGTTATTTCCATCGGGTAAGATGAAATTTGGTGCATGTGCACCATGGCCAAATGGGCTATGAAGGCCATGCACCCCCCCTCCACTTGCGGAGGGGGTTGGCTACGGCCAATAACCACCGACGACCACCCCATCAAGGGGGAGGAATGTGTGCGGCAACCCCATTCAAGGGGGTGGCCGGCCATGGCCAAAGGGGCCATGGCCGGCCAATGCCCAAAATGGCCTTGGCCATGACCGGCCATGGCCAAGCCATGGCCGGCCATGGCCAGGCCGGCAGTGGCCGGCCAAGGCCAGGCCAACCTGGCCGGCCCTGGCAGAGGCCATGGCCAATGCCCTGGCCTGGCCGGCCCTGGCAGAGGCCAGGGCCAATGCCCTGGCCTCGGCCAGGGCATGGCCGGCCCTGGCCGGCCTCGGCCAGGGCAGAGGCCCTGGCCGGCCCTTGGCCAAGCCCCGGCCAGGGCAGAGGCCCTGGCCGGGAAGAAATTGCAGACCAAAATTGGTCGACCAATTTGGTGTTTTTGGTCGACCAATCCGGCAGAAGGTCTGGGTCGACTGCAAACTTGCCAACTGACCCATACCGGGTGACAAAAGGCCTTGGCCAAACTCGAATGTGCCGATTAGCCCATACGGGGCTAACCACAGTGCTGACTAGTTCATACGGGACTAACGTTTTAATGAAGTTTTTTCATTGGGCTCTACTCTTTGAAGATTAGCCATAGTGCTCTACTTCATGCGAGATTAGCCATGTCATTGTGCTCTACTCTACGGAGATTAGCCAATGTACTTGTGACGTTGTGCTCTACTCTACGGAGATTAGCCAACGTGCTTTCAAATTTTTTGAAAAAGATGTTTTTCAAATAGGTTATGTCCCGTCCTTAATCGGGATAGCTCAATTTAGAATTCCAAGTCCTACCACGATCCGGCCATGGTTATCTAACCCATGGGTGTGTAGAACAGGTCTCGTGGCTTGGCAATTGTTGCGCTAAAATTCTTTGCGCAAACTCTCACCTATTCCATTTTGAAAGATATGTTTTTCAAAGTATTTTTCCGTTGCTAATACCATACGGGTATTATTTCTGATTTCTTTTTACTTGAGATAAGTAAGAGGGATACTTTGAAAGTTACTCCTAAATGGTAGTTGGGAACGTAGTGAACTTCTCGATTCTAGAGTAACATTTCAACGCATCCAAGGAACTTATCAAGTGTTTAAAGAATCGAAACTTTATGCATAGAATTTTGATCGTGTTTTTCATTCTCTTTGCAGTTTTTTGAATCGAATATGTCTACCGCTTCTAAGAACATTGTCGCAAAGCTTAACAAAGGTGAAAAGCTCAACGGCGACAATTATAAACTTTGGTCAATAAAAGTCCAATATGTTTTGGAGGAGCAAGATGTGCTCGAAACACTCCAAAACATAATGAAAGAACCTGAGTTGGGCAATACGGCCCAACACAAGAGGGACCGGGAAGCTTATGATACTTGGACTCGAAAGAACAAAATAGCACGTATTACGTTACTGTCCGCAATGGACAATGACATAATGCGTCTATTTCGGGAATTCGACCTAGCCAAAGACATATGGTCAGAGCTAGAGATAAAGTTTGGTGGAACTTCGGTTACCAAACTCCGCTCCTTAAATATTCAATTTGATTCGTACAAGATGCGGCGAGACCATTCTATGAAAAAGCATCTCCGCCACATGGCGAATCTCATATCTGAATTAAAGGATGCGGGTGTTACGCTGTCTGACGAACAGCAGATCCAAGCAGTCATTCGTTCACTCCCAGATAGCTGGGATAACATGAAAATGCACCTCACTCATAATGAGTGCATTAAAACTTTAAGCGATGTATCGAAACACCTCGAACTCGAGGAAGAGCGAATTCAAGCCGCAAAACGCATATGGCCGCTAGTTCCTCACATGGAGGAAATAAGCGGAAGACTAAACGCTTAAGGTTTGTGAACGAACGAAAGCAAGAACCGGAAACCTCAAAGAAGACTAAGAACAAAAAGTGGCAAAAGAATGTGCACTCAAAGAAGAAGAACTTGAAGAAGATCAAGTGCTTTAAGTGCAACAAGTACGGTCACTTCGCCCGTACATGTACGGATGGAAGTGATAAGGTAACTTGTAGGGCTAGTTACATATGTGTTTCTAGTTCCATGTTTCTTGCTGAATCTAACTATTTTTGGTTGATTGATTCAGGGGCCACAGACCACGTAGCGAAGGACAGAAGGTTCTTCGTAGAGTATCGAAGGATAACTCAAGGAACAAAGTGGATATACGTCGGCAACAACACTCGTGTTGAAGTCAAAGGCGTCGGAACATGCAAGCTAGTTCTCGACAACGGCCGGACTTTATTATTGCACGACGTCCTCTTTGCTCCAGATATTAGAAGAAATATCGTATCCGTGGTCATGTTAATGTCTTTAGATTATGAGTGGAGGTTCTATAAACAATATGTTGACCTTGTTTGTAATAATTCTTTGATTGGTTCTGGTAATGTTTGTAATGGATTAATTGTTTTAAACACAATGTATGTTGATTCTTCTTCCATTAATGAAAGTTTTCATTTGACAAATGCTTCTAACTCTGAATCTGAGATCATTTGTTGGCATGCAAGACTTGGTCATATTGGACCAACTAGAATGGATAGACTTGCCAAAAGTGGCTTGCTATCTAATGTTTCAAAAGTTGAAATGTCAACTTGCGAACATTGTCTTGTAGGGAAAACTTGTCGCAAGCCGTTTGGAACTGGCACAAGGGCCGAAGTTCCATACGGCTTATCCATTCGGACATTTGCGGTCCAATGAATGTTAAGACAAGACGCGAGAAGTCCTATTTCATCACCTTCATTGATGATTTCACTCGTTTCGGTCACATATATTTGATTTCCCACAAACATGAAGCTTTAACTTGCTTCAAAAACTATATGAGTTTAGTGGAAAATCAACTAGATCGCAAGATAAAGGTCTTGCGAACCGATCGAGGTGGAGAATATCAATCAACGAGTTTTAAGGAACTCTGTGATGAAAAAGGCATAGTTCATCAAATAACTATGCCTTATACTCCGCAACAAAATGGTGTTGCGGAAAGAAGAAATAGGACATTGATGGAAATGGTCCGATCAATGATGTCTCAGGCAAATTTGCCTATCACCTTTTGGGGTGATGCATTATTGACGGCAGCATTCATCTTAAACCGTGTACCCTCGAAGTCGGTAAGTTCTACTCCTTATGAGTTGTGGAACAATAGAACTCCAGACTTAAGCATTCTAAAACCTTGGGGTTGTGCCTCTTATGCACATTTATCCTCTCACAAATATGGCAAACTTGGGCCACGTGGGAGGAAGTGTATCTTCATCCGATACGCTGAAAACTCCAAAGGATATGCTTTCGTCGGTCAAGAGGACAATGGGGGTCTTATAGAATTCGAATCGAGGGATGTTGTCTTCTTGGAAAATGAGTTTCCAAGACAGGGTGAGATAAGTCAAGACTTATCCTTGTTTGAGACTTGGGATCAAGAAGGATCGGAACGTTCAAGTGGGAGAATTCTTGGTGAAGAAGAAAATACGTTTCAAACTTCACCAATGGATGATACGAACGATACCAATCCTATTCCGAGTGGGAGTGATATTATTCCAAGTGGGAGTAATGTCATTCCAAGTGGGAGTGATCAAACTCAAGCAAGACGTAGTAATCGAACGAGGCTAACACCTCTGAGATTTGAGGATGAATTTTCTCAAACATTCATGACATTACTACAAGATGATGACGAACCTGCAAATTTCAAACAGGCCGTCACATGCCCTGCTAAAGATAAATGGATAGCGGCAATGGAAGAAGAACTTCAATCCATGAAAACAAACCAAGTCTGGGACTTGGTTGATTTACCTAAGGGACGTAGAGCCATTGGGAACAAGTGGGTTCTCAAAATCAAGCATAAGGCTGATGGCTCCATCGAGAAATATAAAGCTCGCCTTGTTGTGAAAGGTTTCACGCAACAGGAAGGAATAGACTACGAAGAGACTTTCTCTCCTGTCGTGCGTTTTACCTCCATTCGCTTAATTCTGGCAATGGTGGCTTGTTTGGACCTCGAGTTACATCAGATGGATGTAAAGACTGCTTTTCTTAACGGAGAACTGGATGAGGAGATCTACATGGAACAACCAAACGGGTTTGTACAAGAATAAAACAAACATAAGGTTTGTAAACTTCGTAAATCCATATATGGTCTTAAACAATCCTCAAGGCAGTGGTATATGCGCTTTCAAGAAGTCGTTTTGTCGTATGGTTTCTCCATGCTCGACGAAGACAACTTCGTATATATTAAGAGGATTAAAAACAAGTATGTAATTATGTCTCTTTATGTAGATGACATACTTATAGCCGGAAATGATAAGCATCTTATCATGGATATCAAAGCTTGGCTTTCATCCATCTTTGAGATGAAAGACATGGGTGAAGCTGCATATATCCTTGGGGTTAAGATCTCAAGGAATCGTTCCAAGAAACTTCTTTCTCTCTCTCAAGAGACATATATAAAGAAAGTTTTAGAACGGTTTAATATGCAGGACTGCAAGCCAATTGATACTCCAATAAGCAAAGGCGAGGGTCTATGTTTGGAAATGTGTCCCAAAGATCCAAAAGAAAAGAAAGCTATGGAAAAAGTTCCATACTCCAGTGCTGTCGGGAGTCTGATGTACGCCATGATGTGTACCAGACCGGACATTTGCTATGATGTTGGTATGGTAAGCCGTTACCAATCCAACCCAGGACAAGCACACTGGAAAGCGGTTAAGAGGATATTAAGATACCTCAAAGGGACTGCGGACTATGCGTTATGCTATCAAGGCAATACCTTGAGACTCGAAGGCTATACCGATGCTGATTGGGCGGGTGATCTCGACGAGCGAAGATCTACCTCAGGCTTTGTTTACTTGCTCGGGAATGGTGCAATATCCTGGAGCAGCAAGAAGCAAACCTGCATCGCCTTATCAACCATGGAAGCCGAATTCGTAGCATTCAGCATGGCGGTCCAAGAAGCTGTTTGGCTTAGGAAATTCTTAGACAGGCTAACGAATGCTTCTAACTCGAGCACTGTTCCCATATACAGTGATAGTCAAGCTTCGATTGCTTACGTCAAAGATCCTAAATTTCATTGTAAGACCAAACACATTGACATTCGATTCAAGTTTGCGAAGGACTATGACAAACGGAAGGAAGTAGACATAGGATACATATCCACTCATGAGATGATAGTGGATCCCCTTACTAAGGCGATCCCCAGAGATGTGTTTTTTAAACACTTATCATCTATGGGAATGCGTAGGTGCTGAGCTGTATCATGTAATATTTCACATGTCTATAGAAGATCAAAGTTTAATTTGCATACAAGTTTCTTACAAATGATTTTATGTACATTTGTGTTTAAGTCTCAGCTATTTTATTGTGTGTATGTCGGACAGATTAAGGTTGGCTCTCTCACATGAGCAACCGCCTTATCTTATCAGATGGATAAGATAGAGATGAGACTAGTTTAAAGTCAAAATCATTAAATGATTTAGAGTCGTGACTTAAACAAGATAGTCGAATGAAAGATCTGCATCATATGGATGCTTACAAAAGATCTGAGATCTGTATCACAAGGATATTTGAAAGAGATCTCGTAGGATTTTAAATCCTATCTGTCTTATGCAGGATGAGAGTCCATGAATATTTCACGAGTAGTAAGGGGACTCAAAAAGATAGGCACTGTGGTGTCTGATCTTTTCATCCGTACAACATCATTAAGACATACTCTCCCTGGGAAAGGAGTGATGTTGTAATACGTGTTCATACCACGTATGCATTTCGACCACTGAGTTAGTAGCAATAGTGTTTGCTATTATGTGAGACTCAAAGGCCATACGGGTCTTAACTCTTACCCTCAAGGACTCCAATTGGTTCCTTTAGATTTGACGAGATGATCGCTATCTTAGCGTGTTGGAAATGTGAAGAAATAATCTAGGGTAAAGCATGCGTTGAACTACTCAACTTTGCACCTTCGAGGTCGTTGTGTATCTCTAACAAGTGCACAACAACAGACTCTACGCGCATGACGGTCGCACGGTCTATTTCTCGGTATGATAGATGAAAGAACTAAGGGAAAGACGTTCTCTTACAATCCCCTCAAGTGTGAGTGGGAGATGTTGGATATGGAAGACGTTTGTACACCCTTGTGGGGGATGTACGAGGGAATACGGACCTCGAACGTCGCGTACACGAAGTCGTGTGCAAAGGGAATCTGTTCCCTTGCGGAGAGGATCTCTGGATGAGTAGGAAAGTCGCTTTATATATGCATAAGTGCATGCGACATATGGCTAATAAAGGGGGAATATCTTAAGCTTATGTTGTACCATGCATATGGTACAACTTAAGCTTATAATGTGCCATGTATCATGGTACACCTTAATTAAGTTGTTCCAAAGGAACAACTTACCCTAAAATAACTACCTTGGGGGCTATAAATAAGACCCAAGGGTAAGCCATTTCTAACACCTTTTGCATGGCATTCATGCATGCAACTTTATTCTAGCGAAGCTCTGCAGAAATCCTTTCTCTTCCTCTATCCAAGTTATTAATCTAAAATAGAGATTTAGATTGTGGATTAGTAGCCTTACTCCGTTCGTGAGAAGACTCGATCCGTCGTGGCGAATCCGAAGGCAAAGTTCCGAGACTACCGTTCCGCATACGCAAGCGTAAGTCTCGACTTTAATTATCGATCCTAACTATGTTTTGGCAAGATCCCACAACCATCACTTATGACTATTCTTGGCACTCCGAAGCTGGGGAAGATGGTATTCTTGAAAATATTTGCTACAACCTGAGCATCATTCGTTGGTGGTAGCTATGGCCTCCACCCATTTGGAAACGTAGTCCACTGCCACTAAGATGTATCTATTTCCAAAGCTTGCGGGAAATAGGCCCAAGAAATCGATCCCCCACCAGTCAAATAGTTCAATCTCCAGAATGCCTTTAAGGGGCATCTCATCCCTCCTTGTAATGTTCCCAGTCCTCTTGCACCTGTCGCACCGTTTGATATAGTCATTGGTGTCCTTGAAGAGTGTTGGCCAGTAGAACCCACACTGGAGGATCTTTGTCGTGGTTTTTGTTACTGTCGCATGTCCCCTACATGGTTGGTCTTGGAAATGAGAGATAACAGAATCAGTTTCTTTCGTGGGGATGCACCGTCTAATGATTCCGTCTGGGCATGATTTATAGAGATGCAGATCGTCCCAGAAATAATGTTTGGCATCTCTTAGAAACTTCATTCGCTATTAAGTGACAAATCCATGGGGGCAAAATCCTGCTTACCAAAAAATTTACTATATGAGGGTAACATGGTGTGTTGGCGGAATTGACTGCAAGCAACTGCTCTCCAGCGAAGGAATCGTCAATGGGTAAATTGTCGTCCTTGTCCCCATGAATAAGCCGAGACAAATGGTCAGCTACCACATTCTCCATGCCCTTCTTGTCTTTGATCACAACGTCAAATTCCTGAAGGAGAAGGATCCACCATATCAGTCGAGATGTAGCTTCTTTCTTGCTCAGCAAGTACTTTAGAGCGGCGTGGTCTGTGTTAATTATAACTTTTGATCGCAGAAGGTATTGTTGGAATTTCTCAATGGATTACACCACTGCCAGTAGTTCCTTCTCAATGGTGGTGTAATTCCTTTGGGCCTCATCTAGCGTTTTGCTAGAATAGAAGATAGCATGCAGTTTCCCTTCTTTCCTCTGGCCTAATACAACCCCCACTGCATGATCACTTGCGTCACATGTTAGCTCAAATGGCAAATTCCAATCCGGTGGCTCGATGACTGGAGCGAAAAATAAGGGCCTCATTTAGTCTGCTAAAAGCTTAAAGACATGCGTCAGAAAAATTAAATGGTGTGTCTTTTGCAAGTAATTCAATTAGGGGACACGTGATTTTTGAAAAATCTTTAATAAAACGGTGGTAAATTCCTGCATGCCCAAGAAAACCTCGAATTCTCCTAAAATTGGTCGGCGGGGAAAGTTCCTTACTGATTTCGATTTTAGCTTTATCAAGTTGTATCCCCTTGGATGAAATGACATGACCAAGGATAACTCCCTTAGTTACCATAAAGTGACATTTTCCCCAGTTAAGCGTGAGGCTGTTCTCACGGCATCGCCGTAGGACCTTGGCTAGGTTCGCTAGGCAAGAATCGAACTCAGTAACATACACGAAGAAATCATTCATGAAGACCTCCATGATATCCTCGATGAAATCAGATAAGATAGAGGTCATGCACCTTTGAAAGGTCACGGGTGCATTACATAAACCGAAAGGCATCATTCGGTATGCAAAGGTGCCATAAGGGTACGTGAAAGTTGTCTTCTCTTGATCTTTCTTATGTAACGGGATTTGGAAAAACCCGAATATTTGTCTAGGTAGAAAAAATAATTATGCTTGGCAAGGTGCTCAAGCATCTGGTCAATGAACGGAAGGGGGAAGTTGTCTTTTCGGGTGGCTTTGTTGAGTTTTCTACAGTCTCTGCACATCCGCCAACCTGTGAAGGTCCTGGTTGGTATCAACTCATTTTTTTCGTTTCTTATGACAATCATGCCACCCTTCTTAGGCACGACTTGGACAGGGCTGACCCACTTGCTATCCGAGATGGGATAGATGACATCTGCTTCGAGCATTTTAAAACCGCTTTCTTAACAACCCCTTTCATGTTATGGTTTAAGCGTCTTTGATGTTCTTTGGAGGTCGAACTGTTATCCTCGAGGTGGATCATATGCTTATATAGCCCTGGGATAATACCTTTTAGATCGGTAATACTATATCCTATTACATCTCTATGCTCTCTTAGAACCTTCAAAAGATCCTCGAATTGAGGTTCAGTGAGTGAAGCATTAACTATAACGGGATATGTATGATTATCACCTAAGAACGCATATTTACGGTTGACAGAAATAGGTTTGAGTTCTACTTCAGGGGGTGATGTACCCCTTACCGCGCTTGCCTGTGACTGGAATGCCTCTTCCCCAGGTGTTGGCTCATCTGAAACGGAGCCGTCTGATTCCATATCATAGCATGAGCTTGAATTGGTTGATGAGTGTGCCTCATAAAAGGTATCTTCAAGTTCTGCTTCCTGGCCCTTGTAGTTCTCGAGTTCTTCTAAGCTACGCTTTTAAGCAAAGGCCATGTCATCATTTGACCATGCATCTCCTTGGAAATCGCCTTGGAAGCTATCAGGTACAATGTCCAAATCATCTTCTTGAAAGTCATCGGTCTCTAGGGAACTTATGTCTCTGGGATTTATTCATCGCTCCAAGACAAGGCGTTCAAATATCTCCTAACGGGACGTCGACAGTGAAGAAGTATGTATCATAAGCATCAACTCGTATGCAAATCCATTCCGAAATGTTGTTGGTATTAGCGTAATATTCTGAGATGAATTCTGAAAGGTGCGGTGTGAATGGATCTGTCGACGGGATGAACACTAGCCCGCTGCACCTGGTATGATCCACAATGTTATTCAGAGCAGTTAGAAAGGATACCTCATTCGGTGTATCACACGAGTTGGCTTGTGGAATATTCCTAATGCAGAGTGAGAGCGTGTCACTTTTGATGTTAACGTAGAAGTCGTCCTCGAGAGCACCTAATTGGATTTGCTTCGCAATGTAGTTTAGAATTTCAAATTTGACTTCATGAATATCCTTGATAACTAAAGAGCCAGTAGATCTGACATGGTTCAGCATCCTGTCTAAGGCACATTGGAGGTGCTCCCTTCCATATGGATCCTGGACAAGAATGCTTTGCTGATACATTGTAGCTCTCCAAATGTATGATATTTGAACAAGGGCAAGCTGGGGAGGGATGTTAGCACATGAAGCGTATAATAACAGAAAAATGAAAATAAAAAAATGATGGATAGTAGAGTATGGATGGAACAGCACTCTTCAACCCTACACTAAAACAAATCGTTGCCTCCCCGGTAATGGCACCAAAAACTTGTTCGTCGCCTCGGACTCACACATAGGGGCTCGAATCACCGTAAGTGCATGGTGGTTGCCGTATGTAAAGATTGTCGAGCTCTGGAGAGGCAGTTGCTTAGTGTTTAGCTTGTTAGAAGAGGGAGAATATGTGGTCAAGGGGTTGTCATGTAGAAATTGATTGTCACAAAAATGGGTTTACGAAATAATAAAAGTCCAAGGCATTTGGGAGTCCCCGCTAGGCCTTTCGGTCATGGATGTCAGGTCAAGTTTCCTTTCGTTGAACGAAGGATGAGGGTAGGAGTGTCACATCCGAGGATAGAAACGAGTATTTAATTTCTGTTGTCCTACTCGTATAATGTATTTCCACGCGTAGCTCTACTTTCGCAATCATCTTCGCACAGGAATGCATGCATAACGGTTGACATTGGTTCACACATCGCAATCCGTATCCGCTCGTGTAATCTACAGATTTGGATGCTACGCTACGGTTGGTTCTAGCAGTCAAGCTACTTTTGTAGTAATCGACTAGATGATCGGAGATTAGTTGTCATGCCCTGTTTTGAAGTATACGTGTATTCTACTATGTACACGTGGTATTTCTACTTATAATGCATACGTAGGCATGAAGTAAACGTAGGTATTGATGTATGTAATGTAGTGCAAGAGGGATTGGGCCATAATACGTGGTTAAGGGAAGAGAATGCGAAATGTGAATGCGGAGAAGTGCGAATGACGTCGTAGGCGTAAAACAACAGGAATGTATTGGATGTGTGTGCGTGGTGCATGTATGCATGTGTAGGCATGCATGTGTGTGTGTGTGTGGAAAATACATGCAAGTGTGAAAGGGGTTAGGGGTCAATGGCAACCCCCGTAAATTTTTAGAAAGGTTAGGGGCAAAACGGTCATTTGGACTAAAGCTGATATGCGTACATCCTAAGATGGTGTGTGTGTGTGCATAAAGTAATGGCATACTTTTAAATACTTGAATGTGTGAGGGGTAGTTTGGTCATTTAATAATTAACATGGCTTATGGGATAAGCCATGGAAACATATTCTAGAAATCTCTCCCTCTTTCTCTCCTTTTCTTTTCTTTTCTTCTCTTTTCTTCCCGTATCCTTATCTCCTCTCCTCCTACTCAATTCCCACCCCCAATTTCGTGCTCCCCTCCTACCCCTCTATGTTATGCCAAAGAAGAAGAACAGGAAGAAGAAGAGGAAGAGAAAAAGAAGAAGAGAAGAAAGAACACTCTTGAGGTAGGATCCAACTTGGTTTTGGAAATTTATTTAGGGTTCCATTTTATCATGTTTTTATGTCATGTTTTATCAATATGGAGTGGTAGTAATCAAATTGATCTGCCATGTCTCAATTTTTCATGAATATCCCCTTGAAATTCTAAGCAAAATCACTTCTTTCAAAAGGCTGAAATTCTGTTGTGTGTTTATGCTTGGATTCTGTTCTCTGTGGTTCGAATTAGGCTTTGAAAAAAATATGTGCTTGTATATCTTGAAATCCTACCCCAAAATCATATATATTTTGATATATGTTCAATTCAGAAATAGGAGTAAAAATTCCCACTTTACCGCATGTCTGTTTGATTTCCAGTTTTGACACATTTCAGTAGAAATGGCCTAAACACCTGCACACTCAATGAAATTTTTTGTTCTTTGTCTTGTTAGAGAGTTAACAAGTTTTTCTAAAATTTTATCAGAGTGCTTATATATCGAATTTCTGGCTGCAACATGACCAAAATTGGCTTACAATACAGACCCTGAAATCTATCTGAAAAACAGATTTGATACACTTCACCAATTAATTCACCATAAATCACCTACTTGATATTGTTCTATGAAATTTTATCTGTGAATCAAGGACTAATGTATATATAACTTTTATTTGGGACATTTTGCCAAATTCTCAATATAACCTGATGAAATATGCCCATGTATTGGCAACTTCTACAAATTCCTGCAAGCTGAACGGTTAAGTGATGTGTTAAATCGTGTATTGTTGTTATTCCACCCACTATGGTACATGATTATTGTTTTTACATATAAATTAGATGAATGATATGCCATTTCAATTGATCTGCTAATGTGCTTATGGACATGCACGTCACGCTCACCACGTGTTTGTGAAGATTCCTGAATGAAGGCAAATGCCAAAAATGTGAGAAATGCTCAATCATATGGATATGAACTGAAATTATACAAGAACTTGTAATGTTGGGAGCATATCATGCATGGTACCATATGTGATGTGATGATGGGTTGATATGAATACGATGGAGGGCATGACACTTCAGTGCATGACCCAGTTGATATGAATATGAAAGGTGACGCCATGGAACATGCAACATGACTCCTTTATTACTAAAATGATGAAATAAAACTCTTGAATGTCTCAGTCCTCTCTAATTAGGGTGAGTTAGCAAAGCCCGGGTTTTAGTTGTGATTGAGTAAATTGTGGGTATAAGGCCTGGACTGAGAAGTTGGGGGAAGTGATTATGTGATATGTGGAGTTTATACCCACTCTCCTTTACCGGGAGTGGAGGGGATATTTATACCCACTCGCCTTTACCGGGAGTGGAGGGGTCATACGGAGGTTGAGTTATATGTGGAGAGCCTCACTCCTGCCAGGGACGGGGGAGGTGAGAGGCCCGGTGTTGTACAGTACCCGTGTCCACTGCGCCGTGTGCTATATTCATCCCAAATTTGGGGTGAAGTCCAGGACCTGGTATCACATAGTTTACTCAAGTTCCAATTAACTCATTAATTAATCCATTTATAAATTAAGAACTGTACATGTTAATCTTTATGTTGGCAGCACTTCCTTTCCCTTTGCTTCACTAGTGGCACCGTGTTATACTCCTTACACTTGTGGTTCCTTTTTAATTGTTGTTGCAGGACTAATTGTATTATTACTTGTGCTAACCCTTTTTCTTGCAGTAACTCAACCTTGGACCGCAGGTATGATCCCCCTTGTTTAGCTATTTATTTTCCATTAAATTACTTAGTTTATATGCCTTATTTCTCTTGCTTTGCCTTGTGATTTGATAATCTTAGAATGGTGTTCCAAATCCAAGTTGGTTCCTACTGGGGCACGCATTGACGTGCTCCTCCCTATTTTTTAAGTAGTAGGGACTGCGTGTTTGGAGGTGACTTGGAGTTGAGTTTCAGGAGTAGAATTTGGTGTGAGCTGTAGCTTGATAGTGTGACCTGGTTGTATTGGGAGGTGAAGAGTGGCGGTGTATGTGTAGTGGTGTACTTGGGGTATGAATATTAATACAAGATGTTATATGTATGTTATGTTGTTATTGATCCTTGTTATTCATGAGGTTGTTTTGATGTTACTGTGAAGCTTCACATGTACCATCCCAGCATGTGCGCAGTGGCCTGCTTATTCAGTTCTTCTTTTTCTCTCTTTTCCTCTCTCATCACCCTCACTCTTCAGGATACTTGGGTAAAAAATTTAGATGTCAGGTATTCTGGAGAACAGGGTGTGACAGTTTTTTGGTGGCCAATGCAGGTCACCGCACTGCGATGTGCATATGGATAGTACATGTGATAGTTTAGTAGGTGATCAGGATACATTAGCCTTAAGGTGGGTAGTGACCTTAGTGACCTTAGAGCTTTAAGTGAACCACCATTAAACCACTAGCTTTTGGGAGTTCGGGGATGAACTTCATGTGATGTATTATACTATAGATGAGTATTTGTGGATATACGGGTGTATTTATAATTGGGTGAATCCACATGTATAAGTGCGTTTGTTGTGCTTGAATATTAGAATTATATATGTTGTGGTATACTTGTAGTCAGTATATGTATTTATATTTGAATAACATAAAAGTTACAGGCATCTTGAATGGTTATAGTGTCTAGGCGTTTATACTAGGTGGGTAAATACTTGAGTGTATACATATATTGTCTCTATATAGATACATGATACAGGTATGTGAGTAGGTATGTGTTATACTTGTGTGACTCTGAGGTATAGGTGATAAGTATATGTTTATTAGTGGATGTATACTGGTGGATACATATCAGCTAGCAGGGATATTATATGTTTGTATAGACGTGGGCGAGGGTGTGTACGTATGTGATGTGAGTGCATGTATGCGGTTCACTATCTCCTAAATTATAGTTGTGTTTCATGTGGGGAGTACACCAATGTGCGTACATCTATCCTTGTATGGATAAAGTAGTGGGATGTCCACATTGTCTTTGGACATATGTTGGAAAGTGCATGCGTGTGAATATATGTGTGCTTGTATGGGTAGGTGGTGTAGATATGGGTTGGGATGTTGGTGTATATATATCGCTAGTATTGCATTGCTAGTGTATGAATTCCTAATGTGTCAGATTTGAATAACTGTGAGTATGTGTATGTGCTGCCTGTGTGCCTATATGAACCGACATAGTCTTAATTTGGTTTACGGTTGTGGGTTGTACTATTGCATGAAGATAGGTGTTGTGTATGGCTATAAATAGTGTGTATGTAGCGATATAGATAAGTAAAGGACGTCTGGATAGTATGAGCAATGCTTCAGGGTGTTTGGAGTAGATGTATCCTAAGGAGGATAGGAATGCTTTAGACCCGTCCACCTAAGTTGAGGCCTTAGCTATATACCGTGCCTATCATGGGATAGTAATATATGTATGACATGTAATACATGTAGGATGTGATTGATATAAGGGTTTGAGACCATAGAGTGCAGGTACGCATATGATGATTATGGGTTTGCATGGTTAAGTGGAGTTATGGTATATGTATACATGTGTGCATATGCTTACCAGTAGAATGGTGTCTATAGGACCATTTGGATGTATATGTAGTGTACGTGCCCTTCCGTATATAATGGCATGAGTGGGATTGTGTATTAGCGTATGAGATACTTGTATGTATGTAGATGTTGTAGCAAGTGCGGTGTGATTGTGTGCACGAATTGTTATTATTGAATGTGTATTGGTGTATGTCTTATGAGTGGTTATACGTATATATGTATGTGAATGATCCCTATTCTGATATGCATGTATCGTTATATGAATGTGTATGTATATGGAGTGTGACTATCTACTGAATGTGTACGAATGTTGAAAAACACTTAATTGTGTGTATACTAGTATATTGGTAAGAGTGTGGACATATTGAATGTTAGATATATAGTGGTATGGGTAGCTACCGACTACATGCTAGTGTAGTTGAGTTGATTGACTGTATAGGTGTGTAATAGCAGGATATGTATGGCATGTGTGAATGGGTGCGTGTGCCCATACATGGTAATGTATGTGCATGGTTGCATGGATCCTAATAAGTATATATGCATATCTTTGTCCATACCTACTATTAGGATAATAGCCATGCGTGTATAAGGGTACGTGTATTTGGCTATATATAGATTCAGAAATCTATGTATAGTATTGATACTATACATACGTGAGAGTATAACGAGTATGTGTTTGTGGAGTGTCTATGTGGGGTATTGCTTGTTGCGTAAACGTAAATATGTATCATAGTTGTATTAATTCTATTATACATGTCGCCATGGAGTGTAGGAATGTGTTCATGTATGTATAGTGCACAGTAGGAGTATATGTAATGATGTGTATATTGGATGAATGAATGAATATATATATGCTAGTCATAACCCGTGCCCGCGGGCACGGTTCATTTAAGATTCCCTCCCATGAAATCTTTGTTCCCTAAAAATCTATTTCCAATGCCAAAATTCGGCGTGGACGCCTTCGACGCAGAACAACAAATTCGGCGCGAAACAATAAATTAGCATTAGCGGGGGCCTTCGGTGCGGAACAACAAATTAGCATAAAAAATTCGCCGCGGAACAACAAATCCAAACCCTAACCCGAAACCGACCCAACCCTACCCGTTTTCCACCCCTAAATTAACCCCAATTTCCGAATGTAAATTTTTTCCCTCTAAAATGTTAGCCCATAAATTTCGTTCAAAAAAATTCATCCAAACATGTGAGTTAAAAAATAACACTAATAAAGTCTACATGCATACATGGATGCAGAAGTTTGCATTCCAACATCAAAATAAATTATATTTAAAGAAGTTTGAATGCAAAAGATTGAAAAATCAAATCAGCGCCTGACCACAACATTAAAACCAGTTCCTCAATTTGGCGGACACGCTGCAAGCCACACACTCCCCAACAGTCTCACCTTCGCCTACCAAAATTGTTCGAATGCTCTCCACACACCAACATCGGCGGCGGGCACTACTTTTGGGTGACCCTTCATTTACATGAGGGGAAATTTTGGGTGGAATAAATATGGCCCTAGTTCAGTTGTGTTTTTAACGCAATTTGTGCTGATTTAATATGCTGGTTTTTTGGGCAGAGAGAGAAAGGGAGAGCGTGTGTTCGATTTTCGGGTGTCAGATTTCAAAATCTTGGTTTTTTCACCATATTTAATTTCAACAATTCAAATGTTTTCCTTCAAATTATCTCAAAATCTCATCTCAACCATTGATTCATCAAGATCAAATCTCAGACACTCTTTATCTTGTCCTAGTCAGCCCTAGAATTCAAAAAACATTGTGTTTTAATATATAGATATATACACATATCCTTGTTTGTTTACTTGCTGACCGATCCTATAGGGTTGTCTATCCAGGTGTATCTCGGTGCGCCTTGGATAAATATGTTCTTGTTCGTATGCGTGTATATATAGGTCTGTACCAAAGCATGTGTGTATGTATATACATGTGCAATGTGGATGTAAATGTGATAGATACGGAATATATGTGTATATATGCTTGATACATATAAGTGAATGAAACTGTTTGGTATGTAGGTATTGAGATGTGTGTGATTGTTTGCATATGTATACGCGTGTGTGGGGTGTATACGGATATTTATAATTATTTGACTACCATGGTAGTATGTGCGTAAAATGTGCAAAGGTAGTTATATATATAGCATATGGCAGGTGGATGTGTTATGTTTGTGCACTTTTGTGTATATTGTATGTGGTATATGTGCCTATCTGTGTGAGGCAGTAGGTGCACTACTATGGATGAGAGGTTATGTGTATATTTATTTATAGTATGATTGTGAACCTTATGTGACTCGATCATGCATGTTTTAGTACGTGCACATGAATGTATGTATAGATGTGACTAAATAATGTGTGTATATAGATATTTATGTGCCTATACATGGAAATGAGCCATATGACTAAGTATTGGATGTATAGGGATCCGGTGTGCATATGGTGTGACATCGTGATAGTGACCATGTTTATCAAGTAATGATGTGTAGATTAATGTGTATTATTGTGTGTTTGTGCATGGATATAGACGTATGTGTAAATAGATATATATGAACAGGTAGGATGTAAGTCGTTTACACCTGAATCTATTTGTGGTGTATATGATAGCGTACCATATATGAGTGCCTTAAGAATCATGATATAGATATGATGTGATGTCATATCACATAGGTACAATTAGTGATCTGGATACGTATAATGATACGTATAGAGACTTATTTATGGCGTGTGATGTGTATGTTAGTGGGTGAATACATGTGTGCCTAGATGTTTATGTGAAGAACGTATACGTATGTGTATGTAATGATACATATAGTAATACGGATGTGCTACTAGATGAGTAATAGGATGTATCTGTGACATGTGTGTGCTGCGGATGTGTATGGATGATAGGGAAGCATATAGTGTATATAAGTGTGGTGTAGATACGTATTCTTGTTTGTACTTCATGGGTAGTAAAACCATCATACCTAGCTGACCTCGGCAAGGTTCACACCATAGGAAGTCAAATGACAGACTTTATTTTAAGGTGGGTAGGATGTCATGCCCCGTTTTGAAGTATATGTGTATTCTACTATGTACACGTGGTATTTCTACTTATAATGCATATGTAGGCTGTTAGATATTGATGTATGTAACGTAGTGCAAGAGGGATTGAGCCGTAATACGTGGCTAAGGGAAGAGAATGCGAAATGTGAAGGCGGAGAAGTGCAAATGACGTCGTGGGTGTGAAACAACAGGAATGTATTGGACGTGTGTGCGTGGTGCATGTATGCATGTATAGGCATGCATGGGGGTGTGTGTGGAAAATCCATGCAAGTGTGAAAGGGGTTGGGGGTCAATGACAACCCCGTAAAATTTTAGAAAGGTTAGTGACAAAACGGTCATTTGGACTAAAGCTCCTGTGTGTACATCCTAAGATGGTGTGTGCATAAAGTAATGCCATACTTGTAAATACTTGAATGTGTGAGAGGTAGTTTGGTCGTTTAATAATTAACAGGGCTTATGGGATAAGCCATGGAAACCTATTCTAGAAATCTCTCTCTTTCTCTCCTTTTCTTTTTTTTCTTCTCTTTTCTTCCCTTATCCTTATCTCCTCTCCTCCTACTCAATTCCCACCCCCCAATTTCGTGCTCCCCCTCCTACCCCTCTATGTTATCCCAAAAAAGAAGAAGACGACGATGACGACGACGACGACGAAGAAGAAGAGGAAGAGAAAAAGAAGAAGAGAAGAAAGAACACTCTTGAGGTAGGATCCAACTTGGTTTTGGAAATTTATTTGGGGTTCCATTTTATCATGTTTTTATATCATGTTTTATCAATATGGAGTGGTAGTAATCAAATTGATATGGCATGTCTTAATTTTTCATGAATATCCCCTTGAAATTTTAAGCAAAATCACTTCTTTCAAAAGGCTGAAATTCTGTTGTGTGTTTATGCTTGGATTCTGTTCTTTGTGGTTCAAATTAGGCTTCGAAACAAATATGTGCTTGTAGATCTTGAAATCCTACCACAAAATCATATACATTTTGATATATGTTCAATTCAGAAATTAGGAGTAAAAATTCCCACTTTACATCATGTCTATTTGATTTCCAGTTTTGACACATTTCAGTAGAAATGGCCTAAACACCTGCACACTCAATAAAATTTTTTATTTTTGGTCTTGTTAGAAATTTAACAAGTTTTTCTAAAATTGTATCAGAGTGCTTATATTTCGAATTTCTGGCTGCAACATGCCCAAAATTGGCTTACAATACAGACCCTGAAATCTGTCTGAAAAACAGATTTGACACACTTCACCAATTAATTCACCATAAATCATATACTTAATATTTTTATATGAAATTTTATCTATGAATCAAGAACTAAATATCTATAACTTTCGTTTGGGACATTTTGCCAAATTATCAATAAAACCTGATGAAATATGCCCATGTATTGGCAACTTCTACAAATTCCTGCAAGCTGAATGGTTAAGTGATGGGTTAAATCGTGTATTGTTGTTATTCCACCAACTATGGTACATGATTAATGTTTTTACATGTAAATTATATTAATGATATGTCAGGCCAATTGATCTGCTAATGTGCTTATGGACATGCACGTCATGCTCACCACGTGTTTGTGAAAATGCCTGAATGAAGGCAAATGCCAGAAATGTGAGAAATGCTCAATCATATGGATATGAACTGAAATTTGATATGAACTTGTAATGTTGGGAGCATGTCATGCATGGTACCATATGTGATGTGATGATGGGTTGATAAAAATACGATGGAGGGCATGACACTTCAGTGCATGACCCATGTTGATATGAATATGAAATGTGACGCCATGCAACATGACTCCTTCATTACTAAAATGATGAAATAAAACTCTTGAATATCTCAATCCTATCTAATGAGGGTGAGTTAGCAAAGCCCGGGTTTTAGGTGGGACTGAGTAAACTGTGGGTATGAGGCCTGGACTGAGAAGTTGGGGGAAGTGATTATGTGATATGTGGAGTTTATACCACTCGTCTTTACCGGGAGTGGAGGGGATATTTATACCCACTCGTCTTTACCGGGAGTGGAGGGGTCATACGGAGGTTGGGTTATATGTGGAGAGCCTCACTCCTGCCAGGGACGGGGGAGGTGAGAGGCCCGGTGTTATACAGTGCCCGTGTCCACTGCGCCGTGTGCTACATTCACTCCAAATTTAGGGTGAAGTCCAGGACCTGGTATCACATAGTTTACTCAAGTTCCAATTAACTCATTAATTAATCCAATTATAAATTAAGAACTTTACATGTTAATCTTTCTATTGGCAGCACTTCCTTTCCCTTTGCTTTACTAGTGGCACCGTGTTATACTCCTTACACTTGTGGTTTGTTTTTAATTGTTGTTGTAGGAATAATTGTATTATTACTTGTGCTAACCCTTTTTCTTGGAGTAACTCAACCTTGGACCGCAGGTATGATCCCCCTTGTTTAGCTATTTACTTTCCATTAAATTACTTAGTTTATATGCCTTATTTCTCTTGCTTTGCCTTATGATTTGATAATCTTAGAATGGTGTTCCAAATCCAAGTTAGTTCTTACTAGGGCACGCGTTGACATGCTCCTCCCTATTTTTCAGGTAGCAGGGACTGCGTGGTTAGAGGTGACTGGGAGTTGGGTTTCAGGAGTAGAACTGGTGTGAGCTATATCTAGATAGTGTGACCTGGTTGTCTTGGGAGGTGAAGAGTGGCGGTGTATGTGTAGAAGGTACTTGGGGTATGAATATTAATGGAAGATGTTATATGTATGTTATGTTGTTGTTGATCCATGTTATTCATGAGGTTGTTTTGATGTTACTGTGAAGCTTCACTTGTACAATCCCAGTATGTGCGTAGTGGCCTGCGTATTCAGTTCTTCTCTCTCTCTCTCTTTTCCTCTCTCATCACCCTCACTCCTCAGGATACTTGGGAAAAACATTTAGATGCCGGGTATTCTGGGGAACGGGGCGTGACATTAGTAATCACCCCCAGTGCTCGAGTCACTGTCGTGATCACGAGCCCTAAAGGAGGCCACTAAACCCTAATCGGATTCGTGAAGATTCTCCCTTGAATATGGAGATACTTTTGCGATCCTCCAATTCTAAGGCTAATCCCCCAAAACCCTTGTTCAAACTACCATAGAGTAACCCAAGATTCATCCAACTAAGGTTAAACTAACATCCAATCCGTAGGGTCCTAGGGTTCATCATTAAGCCCTATAATCACACTACTCTAGCACCATAATAGTAATATCAATGGAAGCAATAGAGAGATTCATCACAAACAGAGCAAACATAACAAAACTAATATCAAAACGCAGAGAATGCAATGCAAAAGAGGAATGTATTAAAAATAACGAGTTAGAGCCATTCACTAAGGATTGGATCAAAGAAACAAGCAATAAGAACTCCTCTCCCAAGTGGTGACTCAAGCCTTAGCTAATAGAAAACTCATCATCCCTAATTTCTAAACTTAGTTTACTTTTATACAACTAATGAGTCGCGGGTTTCCCAAAAATCCACCCGAAACCCCGTTAAGAATGTAATACTCTTGAGGCTGTCGAGGACACGCTCGGTCGAGCGGGGAAGCCGCTCAGCCGAGCGCGTCCCTTGTGACTCCCGCTAGGCGCTTGGAGAAGGGCCGCTCGGTCGATCGATGTGGGTCGCTCGGCCGAGCGGTATCTTGTGGCTTCAGCCGTTGGCTTGGGTGGAATTGATGTCGCTCGGTCTAGTAGTGACACGCCCCACTTCCCTAAAATGGAGGCGAGACGTGAGAAGGTCCGCACGAGAGAGGAGCTGTGAAGCCCCAAACCCGATAAGCGTCAATTTAGTATAAGCAGGTCCCTGTAATCGCAAAAGAAACAACAACAATAATAATAAAGAGGCGGATATGAAATACCAATCCCAAAGTTTGTCCACAAAATATTCAACATCACAGAAAAGCCACCAGGCTAACAGAAAAGAGTCTAAAGGCCCAGAACAAGGCCAACAAAAGCAACGACATAACAAAGTATAGGTGCAATGCACCGATAACACAACAACTGTCTAAACAAAAGTAAAACACAACGAAGACACTAGGACTGGTCCCCAGTATCAACGTAGTCCTTGGTCAACGCGGGCCCTGACTCAGCGTCAGCAAACACCACGTCCTCAGCAAGTAACTCAGGCTCGGGCTCTAACATGTGTCACCCAAAAGAGAGAAGGGGCACATGTCAGCAAGTCGAAAGACTTGTGCAAGGAAACGGAAATAATGGTAAACTAGCAACCTAGCAGTTAAAATATGGTGCATGGCAAGTAAAGTACGGTGGTAACAAGTAAAGTAAAGGAGAGTACGAGTGGCAAGTGGTTGTAGTGACATGTAATGTCAAGTAACAAGTACAAGTACAAGGGATCACTCAACGAGTGCCCTTTACCCGCAGGCTGGGTTCAAGTTATCAAGTACAAGGGGTCACTCAACGAGTGCCCTATTGCCCGCAGGCTGTGTTAAGCTCGTTTTCTGGAGCACGAGCCAGAAAGTGTAAGTGGCATAGGATTGTGCCCACGCAAGGTGGGGGCCTAGCCGGAACGATAGTACAAGTATGTAGCAAAGCTACTCAATCACGATGAGTATTCAAGCATGCAATGACATGAGCAGTTAATACGCGTACCGTTAGTTGTATTTAAACGTGACAGGCAAAATGCAATGTCATGAACAGATATTCGCGTACCGTTTATTTAAATTAAACATGACAGGCAAAATGTAATAGCAGTTAAGGATGCATGGATGACATGAACATTTAATACGCGTACCGTTAAGGGAAAATAAACGTGACATACAAGCATGATGAGGGTGACGGACCAAGCTTCGTTGTCAAGCTAGGTCAATGGAGTCTAAACGGCTATCCTTTCACCGTCTAGTCTCTTTTACGCTAAAGCAAGGTAAATGGCCTAAGACATGGCCCAAATCAAGAGATGCAAGTTTCACTTGCCTGATACCGGGATTGACGAGCAATGAAGATCGTCACACAAGCTAACTACGGAATGATCCACTGTTATGGCAAAACAATTATTAGCACAATGATTCTAAATAGATTTCTTATTAGAACCCTAATCATCTAACCATCCATTTTATTAGGGTTTCACAATGTCAATGTGGGTTATGCTAAAATTAAAGGAATCGAGTATTACCGCGTAGGGAACGGAAGAATAACGCCGAGCAACCACGGCGACAGAAGAAACGCTCCGGGGAACCTAGGGTTCAGATCTGGAAATGATTGGAGAAGTTTGGAGAGATAGGGTTTTGGGGGATTTTTGGGGTTTGATGGAGATTTGGGGAAGATGAGAGGTGGAATGAGTAGAGGGAGGGTTTGGATGATGGAGGATGAGCTTGGATGAAGGAAATAGGGTTTGAGGGAGATGGGGGCTCAAAGGGGGAGAAATTAGGGTTTTAGGTCGTGAGGGAGGAGAAGAAAACGTTTGGAGGGGTATTTATAGAGTTTGGTGGCGGCTAGGGCAAAACTAGGGTTTACAGCACTGCTTAGTCGGTCAAGGAACAACTGTTGACCGACTAGTTTGAGAACTAGTCGGTCGGTTGACCAACGCAGACCGACTAAGTGTAAACAGTAACTCCAGTCGAAAACCTGAACTAGGAGTTAGTCGGTCAAAGAACAACTACTGACCGACTAGTTTGACATCTAGTCGGTCGATGAACGTTCTTAGACCGACTAAGAGTAAACAGTAACTAGTGTCAAAAATAGTCGATGAGTTAGTCGGTTAAAGAAGCATTGCCGACCGACTAGTTTGCAACCTAGTCGGTCAACCAACGTTCTTAGACCGACTAACGATAAACAGTAACTCCTGAGAAATTTAGAAAGCCAACTAGTCGGTCCAAGAAGGATTGCCGACCGACTGGATCGTCATCTAGTCGGTCGGTGCCCCTCCTTATACCGGCTAATGAGCACCAAAAGTTCCGATACGGAGCGCGGGGCCCCGGGATCGATTTCTAAGACTCCTAGGCTTGATCTAATAGTAAGATACGACCGTTATGAAGTCCGTCACGAATGACATACTTCGAAATCGACAATCCTAAGGAAGAAACGAGAAAATACGACGAATCGATCGAAAATGAAAGCCACGGAGACGAAAACCACACATGAAGGAGAAAACCCACCAAAACACATATTATAATATAATAAATCCAGATACATGAAAAGCAGTCGTTACATCCTCCCCAACTTAAGAAAAAATTCCGTCCTCGGAATTTCCAAATACTCACGAGTCCGGAAACAAAAGTGGGAAACGCTCTCGCATCTCATCCTCATTCTTCCAAGTAGACTCTCCAGGTGAGTCGTGTCGCCACATCACCCTCACAAGATTGACAACCTTGTTCCGAAGTGACTTCTGACGCCTGTCCAGAATCTGCACTGGATGCTGGTCATACGTCAAATCTGGACGAACGGTAATCTCCGAAAAATCCACAGCATGAGACGGATCGCTAATGTATCGACGAAGCTGCGACACATGGAAAACATTGTGAACTCCTTCCAAAGATGGCGGCAAGGCCAAGCGATACGCTACCTCGCCAACCCTATCCAAAATGTCAAATGGTCCAATGTATCGCGGGCTCAACTTCCCACGCTTCCCGAAACGAATCACACTACGATTCGGGGAAATCTTCAAGAACACATGGTCGCCCGGCTGAAACTCCAAAGGACGACGTTTAGCATCCGCCCAATGCTTAAAACGGTCCTGAGCAATCCTCAACCTCTCCCGAATATTCCTGACGATATCCACGGCCTCCACGATCATCTCAGGTCCCAACAACTCCCGATCACCAACGTCATCCCAACTCAATGGCGATCGACATTTCCTCCCATAAAGAGCGACGAAAGGCGCCATGCCAATACTCGCCTGGAAGCTATTGTTGTAAGAAAACTCCACCAGATGCAGATGGTCCTCCCACGAACCCTTGAAATCCAACATGCACGCCCTCAGCATGTCTTCCAAAATCTGAATCGTCCTCTCGGACTGGCCATCCGTCTGCGGATGGTACGCCGTGCTGAAACTCAGACGCGTACCCAAGCTCTTCTGCAAACTCTGCCAGAACTGAGATGTGAACCTCGTGTCTCTGTCCGACACGATACTCATGGGGACTCCATGAAGTCGCACGACCTCCTGCACGATTCACGTTACATCACTATCCAAACTAGGAAAAGGAAATAAAAATGGAGAGTAAAAGAATTTTACCTCCATATATCTCCTCGCTATCGCCTCAGTGGACTGTCCCACTCGGAACGGAATAAAGTGCGCAGATTTGGTCAATCGATCTACGATCACCCAAATCGCGTCATTCTGCTTCGGACTCCGAGGTAGTCCAGTCACGAAATCCATAGTGATGTGTTGCCATTTCCACTCTGGAATCGGAAGCGGTTGTAGCAACCCGGCCGTACGCCGATGCTCCGCCTTCACTTGCTGGCAAACCAAGCACTTGGCTACACTCCGAGCCACGCTCCTCTTCATACCATGCCACCAATAATTCAGACAGAGATCCTGGTACATCTTGGTGCCACCAGGATGCACAGAATACGGCGAACTGTGTGCCTCCACCATCAACTCCTCTCTGATATCCCCAGCTGGCACACACAACCTGGCTCCAAACCTCAGCGAGCCATCCTCATGAATCAAAAAGTCAGTCCGTAGACCGGCTTCCACCTGCTTCCGAATCTTCATCAGCTTCGGATCCTCTGCCTGGCCAGCCTTAATCCGATCCACGATCGTCGATTGTACCTGCATGTACATCAACGAAGAAGCCTTCCCAGGAAGAACAATCTCCACACCAGACTCACAAAAATCCTGCTGCAATTTCTACTGCGAGGTCAAAATCATCACCGCTGGAAGCCTACTCAAAGCATCTGGAACCACATTCACCTTGCCAGGGTGAAACTGCAAATCAATATCATAATCCGCCATAAGCTCCAACCATCGACGCTGTCGCATGTTGAGCTCCTTCTGAGTGAAAATATACTTCAAGCTTTTGTGATCGGTGAAAATCTTCACTTTCTCACTCAGCAGGAAGTGCCTCCAAATTTTAAGAGCAAACACAACGGCAGCCAACTCCAAATCATGCGTCGGGTAATTCTTCTCATGAACCTTAAGCTGACGAGACGCATACGCCACAACATGCCCGTGCTGATGCAACACACAACCGAGACCCTTGCCAGAAGCATCGCAAAAGATCTCAAATCCACCGCTGCGATCAGGCACAACAAGAATAGGGGCAGTCGTCAACTTCTCCTTCAGAACACCAAAAGCACTCTCACAATCACCCGACCAAACAAAAGCAACTTCCTTCCGCGTCAACCTGGTCATCGGCTCAGCAATACGAGAAAAGTCCTTAATGAATCACTGATAATAACCAGCGAGTCCAAGGAAACTCCGAATCTCAGACGCAGACGACGGAACAGGCCACTCCCTGATGGCCTGAATCTTCTCGGGATCCACTGAAATACCATCCCCGGTCACCACATGCCCAAGAAAAGCAACTCTATCCAGCCAGAACTCGCACTTCGAAAACTTAGCATACAAACGATGCTTCCTCAAGATCTCCAACACCGTCCTTAAGTGCGAGGCATGCTCTTCCTCCGACTTCGAATAGATCAGAATGTCGTCAATAAAGATAACGACAAACTTATCCAAAAAGTCGTAGAAAATCAGGTTCATCAGATTCATGAAAACTGCGGGCGCGTTAGTTACGCCGAAAGGCATAACCACAAACTCATAGTGTCCATACTTCGTCCTGAACGCTGTCTTCGGAACATCTCCCTTCTTCACCTTCAACTGATGGTAACCACTCCTCAAATCCAATTTAGAAAACACCCGCGAACCTCCAAGCTGATCAAAAATATCATCGATGCGAGGCAACATGTATTTATTCTTAATGGTCACCGCATTCAACTCCCGATAGTCCACGCACATGCGACGCGAACCATCCTTCTTCTTCACCAGCAACACCGGTGCTCCCCACGGAGACACACTAGGATTGATATAACCCTTCTGCATAAGCTCATCCAACTGCTTCCGCAACTCTTCCAATTCTGCAGGTGCCATACGATACGGCGTCTTCGAAATCGGCTGCGCACCTAGAACAAGATCAATAGAAAATTCCAAGGCCTGATCAGGCGGCAAACCAGACATCTCCTCGGGGAAGACGTCGCCAAAATCTCGCACCACAGCTGGCCACTCCATCTCCATCTGCATAGCCACAGCCTCCACCGGCCTAGCCCGAAATCTGACAGGACCAAGCGAACTACTACCACGACTGAACTCAAATACTGGATGTCCGGGAATCTCGAACACCACCTTCTTTCTCCGACAGTCGATCGTAGCATAGAAGCTCGCAAGCCAGTCCATCCCAAGAACTGCATCATAGTTGATGATGTCATGGACAATGAAATCAGCACAAAGCTCACGTCCACAAACCACCAACGGGCAAGAATTGCACCCACGATGCACCGAGACTACACCGTTCCCTGTGACGATATTCCAACTCTTAGGAAGAGAGGACGTCGACACGGAATGCTTCTCCACGAAGCTCCGGGCCAAAATGCACATCGATGCACCAGAGTCAAAGAGGACTCGTGTAGGAAACGTGCAAACCAAAACCACACCTAACAAGCAATTAACAATCAAATCCTAGTCTAGCAAACAATCATGAGCAAGCAACCAACATAATCAAAAATCAAACTAACTAAGGAAAATAAATAGCTAGAATGAGCGTTACCTGCAATAACCTCATCCACGGCCATGCTCTCCTCCTCAGTCATCAGAAAGGCCTGCCCTCTCGGCGGAACAGCCTGCCGAAAGGCCTGTCTCTGTGGAACAAGAGGCGCTCCACGTCCAACGGGCACAGGAGCTCGCTGCTGTAATGGCTGTGCTGCAATAGGAGCCCGCCAAGGCTGTCTCGACTTCGGACACTCCCGGATGGTGTGGGCAGGATCTCTGCAGACAATGCACTGTCCTAGAAACCTCCTACACTGATCCCTGAGGTGTCCAGTCTTGCCACAGAAATGGCAAGTCTTCAGGATAGGCCCTCCTGGCCTCTTGAACTGCACCGGATGATTAGGCTTGAAACCAGGCCTAACCACCGCCCTGGCCTGCTCCATAGGCCTCTTCCCAGCTGCGGAAACATGTCCCTTCCTCTGATTCAAATTCAACTCTTACCGCCTCGCAGCAACCAGAACCTTCTGATATGACTCCAGGTCAGAAGAGGTCACAAAGCTCTGAAGCTCCAAGGCAAGTCCCTGAAGAAATCGTTGAGCTTTCTCATCGGCATCCTACACCATCTTAGGTGCAAACCGACTGAGCCTCGTGAACTCCTGGTGGTACTGATCCACCGACAAGCTCCCCTGCTTCAGATCTATAAAGCGCTGCAGCATCACCTACCGAGCAGCCTTCGGGATGAACTCTCCATCGAATCTGGACTTGAAGGTAGCCCAGACGATCGGCTCCACCAGCATCTTCTCTTCAGCATCCCACCAATTCATGGCGTTGTCCTTCAGCTGCCTCTTAGCCAGATCAACCCATCCAGCCGGGTTAATCTTCGCCATTGCCAAGTTATCCTCAATGTTCCTTATCCACTCGTCGGCAGCCAGAGGACCCTCAGAACCATCAAAATATGCGGGACCCAGCTCCCGAAATTGCTTCGCTCCCGGCTCGGAGCGAGGGACATCCAGAAGAGCCCGGGCAGCTCGAGCAAGTGGAGCATTCTGGACGTGCAGGAGCACGCCCTGCTGCACCTACATCATCTGCAGCATCATCCACATCATCTCCCCGTTGGTGGGTTCCCGCTCAGATTCCTCATCATGAGGGATTGCACCACTACCTCCACCACGGGTGAATCGCCTTCCTGCCATCTAGTGACACAGAAAACGAAGCAGATTAGACTCATAGCTTATGACTCAGATATCGAATTCATTTGTTGGACAATCTAATATTATTATTGTTATCCCTGATAATTACAGTTACAGAGAGACCTGCATGGGCCACCACTAAAACCTGTCACGCCCCACTTCCCTAAAATGGAGGCGAGACGTGAGAAGGTCCGCACGAGAGAGGAGCTGTGAAGCCCCAAACCCGATAAACGTCAATTTAGTATAAGCAGGTCCCTGTAATCACAAAAGAAACAACAACAATAATAATAAAGCGGCGGATATGAAATACCAATCCCAAAGTTTGTCCACAAAATATTCAACATCACAGAAAAGCCACCAGGCTAACAGAAAAGAGTCTAAAGGCCCAGAACAAGGCCAACAAAAGCAACGACATAACAAAGTATAGGTGCTACGCACCGATAACACAACTGTCTAAACAAAAGTAAAACACAACGAAGACACTAGGACTGGTCCCCAGTATCAACGTAGTCCTCGGTCAACGCGGGCCCTGACTCAGCGTCAGCGAACACCACGTCCTCAGCAAGTAACTCAGGCTCGGGCTCTAACATGTGTCACCCAAAAGAGAGAAGGGGCACATGTCAGCAAGTCGAAAGACTTGTGCAAGGAAACGGAAATAATGGTAAACTAGCAACCTAGCAGTTAAAATATGGTGCATGGCAAGTAAAGTACGGTGGTAACAAGTAAAGTAAAGGAGAGTACGAGTGGCAAGTGGTTGTAGTGACATGTAATGTCAAGTAACAAGTACAAGTACAAGGGATCACTCAACGAGTGCCCTTTGCCCGCAGGCTGGGTTCAAGTTATCAAGTACAAGGGGTCACTCAACGAGTGCCCTATTGCCCGCAGGCTGTGTTAAGCTCGTCTTCTGGAGCACGAGCCAGAAAGTGTAAGTGGCATAGGATTATGCCCACGCAAGGTGGGGGCCTAGCCGGAACGATAGTACAAGTATGTAGCAAAGCTACTCAATCACGATGAGTATTCAAGCATGCAATGACATGAGCAGTTAATACGCGTACCGTTAGTTGTATTTAAACGTGACAGGCAAAATGCAATGTCATGAACAGATATTCGCGTACCGTTTATTTAAATTAAACATGACAGGCAAAATGTAATAGCAGTTAAGGATGCATGGATGACATGAACATTTAATACGCGTACCGTTAAGGGAAAATAAACGTGACATATAAGCATGATGAGGGTGACGGACCAAGCTTCGTTGTCAAGCTAGGTCAATGGCGTCTAAACGGCTATCCTTTCACCGTCTAGTCTCTTTTACGCTAAAGCAAGGTAAATGGCCTAAGACATGGCCCAAATCAAGAGATGCAAGTTTCACTTGCCTGATACCGGGATTGACGAGCAATGAAGATCGTCACACAAGCTAACTACGGAATGATCCACTGTTATGGCAAAACAATTATTAGCACAATGATTCTAAATAGATTTCTTATTAGAACCCTAATCATCTAACCATCCATTTTATTAGGGTTTCACAATGTCAATGTGGGTTATGCTAAAATTAAAGGAATCGAGTATTACCGCGTAGGGAACGGAAGAATAACGCCGAGCAACCACGGCGACGGAAGAAACGCTCCGGGGAACCTAGGGTTCAGATCTGGAAATGATTGGAGAAGTTTGGAGAGATAGGGTTTTGGGGGATTTTTGGGGTTTGATGGAGATTTGGGGAAGATGAGAGGTGGAATGAGTGGAGGGAGGGTTTGGATGATGGAGGATGAGCTTGGATGAAGGAAATAGGGTTTGAGGGAGATGGGGGCTCAAAGGGGGAGAAATTAGGGTTTTAGGTCGTGAGAGAGGAGAAGAAAAAGTTTGGAGGGGTATTTATAGAGTTTGGTGGCGGCTAGGGCAAAACTAGGGTTTATAGCACTGCTTAGTCGGTCAAGGAACAACTGTTGACCGACTAGTTTGAGAACTAGTCGGTCGGTTGACCAACGCAGACCGACTAAGTGTAAACAGTAACTCCAGTCGAAAACCTGAACTAGGAGTTAGTCGGTCAAAGAACAACTACTGACCGACTAGTTTGACATCTAGTCGATCGATGAACGTTCTTAGACCGACTAAGAGTAAACAGTAACTAGTGTCAAAAATAGTCGATGAGTTAGTCGGTTAAAGAAGCATTGCCGACCGACTAGTTTGCAACCTAGTCGGTCAACCAACGTTCTTAGACCGACTAACGATAAACAGTAACTCCTGAGAAATTTAGAAAGCCAACTAGTCGGTCCAAGAAGGATTGCCGACCGACTGGATCGTCATCTAGTCGGTCGGTGCCCCTCCTTATACCGGTGAATGAGCACCAAAAGTTCCGATACGGAGCGCGGGGCCCCGGGATCGATTTCTAAGACTCCTAGGCTTGATCTAATAGTAAGATACGACCGTTATGAAGTCCGTCACGAATGACATACTTCGAAATCGACAATCCTAAGGAAGAAACGAGAAAATACGACGAATCGATCGAAAATGAAAGCCACGGAGACGAAAACCACACATGAAGGAGAAAACCCACCAAAACACATATTATAATATAATAAATCCAGATACATGAAAAGCAGTCGTTACAAGTAGGGAAGCTGCTCGACCGAGCGAATTAGGCAGAGAGTTCTAGGCCAAAACGAATGTCCTTGCCGAGTTGGCTCGGTTGAGCAAGGTGTGTTGCTCGGTCGAGCGGCCCCTTGCAGTTTTCCCTTCATTTTTCGTGATCTCTGCTGGGTCGAGCGTGTGGCATGCTCGAGCGACCTGGAAACTCCTTGCTGGGCCTCTCTTTCTCTTCCTCCCTTCTTCCCTTTGCTCTCTTCTTTCTCATCTTTCTTTTCCCCTCCCTTCATCAGCTCCTTTGAGTCGTCAAACGTGGCAACGTAAGCTCTGGCATTCGGTATCCGTGTCCATCATCCATTATCGCTTCGAATCGTGCCAAAGTTCCTGAAAATCCACAAAACTTCGCAAGAGTCAAATATATCATGAAAAGTGTGATAGAATATAAAACATGATCTTTGGGCGATCAAAATGCTATGGAAATGCGCGATAAAAACATGGAAAATATGGACACACCAGCCATCAATGGTAGGCGGGCACACTTCATCATGACATACTTTAATGGCCATTAATTTGGTAATTAAGGCCTACATTCATGATGGCAGTTACTCCAATAAGATCACATTTCTAGCCTGTAGGTTACAAGCCAAGAGGAGGACCTATAAAAGTCCTAGGAGACAATGCAAGAGGGAGGGAGAACCTACATTGAGGTATCTTGATACTGAGTATATACTCCACTTTACATTTTAGCATACATAGCTCGGCATGACGGTGATCAGACGACCTCCCTATAGGTCGAACCTAGCTGTCCCGAGCCCCTTTTCTAGTCAACCACTGACTTAAGTATGGAATGGGATTTGGTCGGGCCTCAGACCCGATCCCTTGACGATTTCTTCTATGTTGCATATCTATGAAGATAACACGAAGCTAGGTCGGGCTTCAACCAAATAGCTCAGACCTAGCATTCCCTGGCCCGGGATCGTCTCTCTACGGGTCCCACTCATTTGTCGATGAAGCGTACTGTCACCGGAGGCGTCCTCGTTGGCACCCTTTATTGTCACAGGAGGGCCAACTTAATTAAGAGTTTGTGCAAAAAAATAGAAATCAAGTTTTGTTAGTACATGTAGTGGATGTATTTAGTGCATCTAGTTTATTACAAAAGAGGTTATTTCAAGCACCCAAGTAATTAGTGGATAAGACGAAAACACAAACAAATTATGAGTGCATCAAAACATTTTATTGTTTGGTTGAACAAGAAGAGGGATTTTAAATACAAAAGGAATTATTAAAGGGAAGAGGAATTTTAAATCCAAAAGGAATTATTAGAGGGCAATTGTGTAAATAAGAAGTAAACTAGGTTTTTATCTCTCCATCCTATAAATAGTGTGGCTGGCCAAAAATCAAGCGCCTCCCACCAAAAGAGTGGAGGCGGTACATCATATGAGGAAGAAGAAATCAAAAGAGATAGAGATAGAGAAGAAAGAGAGAACGAGAAAAAGGAAGAGATAGAAAAAGAAGAAGGAACACACACACCCAGTTAACACAAATGAAGAGAAGCAAGAAAAAATTATTGAGGAACAGGTTGCACCAAGGCAAAGTTGTAGCTGTGCACAAAAGGGAGTTCAATACAAAAGGAAAGTTTTTGTTTTTTTCTTAATTCAATGTACACTTACTTTTGTCATTTGTGTGTGCATGGAAACCAGACAGCGTATGGGGGCCAGTATCTCCAAGCAATGCATGCAAACCCAGATCAAGATGACACAAAGTTTAGTTTTTGCACGAAAGTCCCAAATAGTTTAGAAATGGTAAAAAGGACCATGAAAGTACATGAAGCCTAATTTTATAGCATAAACTTTCGTTTGACGAACAGTCAGAATCATTACAGAGTTGTCTACGAGCATATCGATGAGGACACATCGACATCACAAACTGAGCAATCTGAACTTTTCTATTTATATTTTATGGTGTATCACGATTTGACACTTGTAAATTTTTATCATTATTTTTTTGGTGAGAGAGCCACGTGGTGTCACGCCCCGCTTCCCAAAAATATGGAGGCGAAGCGTGAGAAGGTCCGCTCAGACTTGAAGCTACAAAGCTGCAAGTCCGATAAGCGTCGATCAAGTTTAAAACTGCAGGTCCTTGCAACGCTAACGAAACAAAGATAATAATAATTAAATGAGACAAAAGAATTATCTCAGAATATCCATAAAATAAGTTTCCAACATCGCAGAAAAGCCACCAGGCTAAAAGAAAAAGTCTAAAGGCCCAAACATGGCCAACAAAAGTACAAAGTACAAAACAACGGTGCTACGCACCAACAACTAACAAAAGGCCTAAACAAAATAAAGCTCAACAAAGACTCAAAGGAAGGTCACCGGTGTCCTCGTACTCCTCAACGAACGTAGGCTCAGTCTCAGCGTCAGCAAACACCTCGTCCGCTACAACTATCTCTGGCTCAGGGTCTAACATGTGACACCCAAAGAGAAAGGGGCACATGTCAGCAAGTCTGGAAGACTTGTGCAAGTGAAACTGAAAGTACAAGTAAGAGCAACCTAGCAGTTCTAGCATGATGCAATGACATGGCAGTTTAAAGTATGAGTGCAACAGGTAAAGTAAAGTAAAGTACAGTACGAGCATGACATGGCATTCACAAGACAAGTACAAGACAAGGAAAGTAAGCACCTCGTGCACAGAGATTCCGTCCTTTGGCTAGAGTGGCTGCACGGCCAGCTCCTAGCTCAAGTATCCGTTTATCCCTACCCCTCCACGTGTATCGGGCATTGGTTTCTGGCCAACACATGAGGCCCGCTTCTGGTCCACGAGCCAGGAAGTGTGTAAACAAGTATGGCGTAGGGGTGCACCTAGCCGGTCCAGGGAACCCGGGCATTGGCTTTTGACCAACACATGAGGCCCGTTTCCCCCGGAAGTAGTATTCAAGGGGTACAAGTAATGTAGCGTGTGCTACGATGCAACAATCAATGCATGGATGACATGGCATGGCAAGTAGTAAAGCGTACAAGTAAGAAAGGTAAACGTGACAGTTTAGCATGCATGAATGACAAGTTTAAGGGTTGGATCTAGCTTCGTTGTCAAGCTAGATCATTTAGGTGACGGATCTAGTTTCGTTGTCAAACTAGATCAAGTAGGCGTCTAGCCAGCTATCATTTCACTGACTAGTCTCTTTTACGCTAAGAACAAGTAAGTGGCCTAAAAACATGGCCCTACACAAGAGTTGGCAAGTTTCACTTGCCTGCAACTATCACGTCAAGAAAACACCGTCCAACGAGTCCAAAGTCACGATTCCTACGCACAAGTCCACCGGCCTACATCCGTTTTATTAATCTTGATTAGTGATTTTAAAACATTTAAAAATACTTTAAAATACTGTTTTTTAGTCTTTATTAGCATGCAATTGGGTTGGGGGTCCTAGGGGTGCAAAACGTTACCTCAACACGACGCGAAAGCTACACCGGCGTCGGGTAGCGACGCCGGGGGTTGGAATAATAAGATCGCGCTCCAAGTCCAGATTCCAATTAGTTTCCTCGCTGGAAATTCAGAGCAATCAACCCGGGGCGACGATTCCAGATTCTAAAGCTCGCACGTGCGACGACGGGCTACGACGTGCGACGACGTCGTACGCGACGAATCCTCGAAGAGCAAGCACCTTGGTGGGGCCCACAGCAGTCCTAGGGGCCTTTGGGGAACCCACAATAACTCTGGAGAACTTGGGGGGCCCACGGAGGCAAGTGGTGCGACGGATGCGGGGTTGCGACGAGTGGCCGTCGGTCAGACACAGCCAATGCGGAAGAATTTCTCGGTCGTGCGCTCAAAATGCGGGGGCTGCGACGTTGGGGTGTGCAGCAGCTGCGGCGTTGCTTGGGTGCGGGGTTTCTCTTCGGTCTGGTCGATGGGGAGCTTCGGTCGTGCGCTTGGATGCGGGCGGGACAGCGTTGCAACGTTGCAACGCTTGCAACGTCGGTCGCTGCGGGCGTTTCCTTCGGTCGGGCACGGAGCGGAGCGGGGGAACGAAGCGGAGCGCTGTGCGGGGGTCGGTGCGGAGCGGGGCCTCGGTCAGACCGAGAGCTCCTCTCGGTCAAGCGGGGAACGGGCGGGGGTTGGCTGCAGCGGTGCGGAGCGGAGAGAATGCGGGCGAGGCGGCCGGTCAGAGCTGGCGGATGCGGGGGTTTTCTTCGGTCGTACGGGGTGCTGAACGTCGCAACGTTGCGACGATTCGTCGCAACGTCCAAAATGAGTTTGGAAGAGGCTAGGGCTAATTTCTTTGGAAAATAGGACTTGCTAGGGGTTGCTTATATAGTATAGGTGGGTTGACTTGGTCTAGGGCTAAATCTAATAGGATTAGAAGTTCAAAAAGATTTAAAATTTGAATTTAAACTTCTCCAACCCAATCTAGGATTTGACCTGGTCCAAATGAGCTGGAAATTGGCTCAAAAATTCTTTAAAACGTTTTAAACTCAATTAAATTTTATTTGGCCGAAATTAATTGAAAAATAAATTATTAAAAATAATATAAAACTTGTAAAAATTATAAAAGTGGTCAAATAAACTCCAAAAATTATAAAATAAATATCGTTGTGATCGTGGCGACGAATGTGAGCTCACTAAGAAGACGGATCTCAGATTCGACGTCGGACGACGGAACTAAAAATAGAAACGTCTCCCGTCAAGAGTGAGAATCGTCACGTCTCATCGAGTAAGATCAAATTGTGGAAAAACGACTCGAGAACGTCGTTCCAATATAGTGCCACTATTTAATACTCTCAGTGACGTTCGCAACGGCATATCACACAAAAGTGTTCACAAACAAATAAAGTCTAAAGCAAACACGTGCACGGCCAAAAGCACGTGCACGAACAACGTACGACGAAAAGTGGTCGTTACACGTGTCGTAGTTCTGGGATTATTGGTTCAAGGGTTGTGGATTGAGACAAAGTCTAGCTAGAAGGATTAGTTCAGTCGAGCAAGGGATTTGCGAGTCTATAAAGCTTGTGAGTGTAGAGCATGTGATTTGCGAGTTCTGAGTGTCTATAAGCGTGTTGAAACAGATTGATCTTATAGTCGATTTTGGAGGTTGCTAGAGTGGGTTGAGGTTCAACCGAAAAAATGTACATATGATGTTATATGTGACTGGTTGTGTTTTCTTTGTTTTTATCTGCATTTATGTTGCTCTTTTTTTATTTAACGATCACCCTATTCGCCTCCCAAAGGGTATACTTTACTTTTCGATCATACAAGAAGGACCTATCCGGTGGCGAGGATGACCTATCCAGGTGAACCTGCACAAGAGCAGGCCAACTAACCAGGAGGACCTACCCATAAGGAGGTTGACCCATCCAGGCCGACCAACGTAGAGCTAGTCCGACCTACCCAGGATGATGTCGACCCATCCAGGTTGACCTACGCACAGCTAGGTCGACATACCCAGGAGGAGGCTAACTTATGCAGGATGACCAATACAGGATGGTCTATGCAGGACGACCAGTCTAGGACGACTAGTCTAGGACGCCATATACAGGAGGACCAGTCCATGATGACCCCAGCAGGACGACCTGTCCAGGACGACCCATGCAAGATGACCAGTCCAAGACAACCTATGCAGGATGGCCACTCCAGGACGACCCATGCAGTACGACCAGTCTAGGACAACCAATCTAGGATGACCGATGTAGGACGACCAATCCAGGATGACCCAAGCAGATTGACCTTTCCAGGATGATATACATTGCCTATCCAATAGCTTGGTAAAACAAAACCAACCAAGCAAAGTTTTCAATTCATTTTAGTTTTTGTTTATTGAGCTAACATATTCTTCATGAGCTGACATATCTTCGACAAATATACCCTAAGAGGGCATTTGATCGGCTCACTTTTCTACTTTATTCCTACTAAAGTGTGCAGGCCCACACATCAGCTCAACGAGTCTGCCGTAAGGTGGTGTGACACTCTCCCTGCAAGCCGACCTGCTTCTCGTCGGACGTACTCCCTGCAAGCCGACCTGCTTTCTCGTCGGACGTAAGTCACGAGACTACTCCCCTCGCCACCGAACGAATGAGTTCATCGTAAGGCCGGGGGTCACTCCTTTCGCAGGCCGACCTACTCCTTGTCAGACGTAAGTCGAAGGACCACTCTCCTTGCCATCAAACGTACAAGTTTACCATAAGGCAGAGGTCAGTCCCCACCGCGGCCCATAGCTCCCGAGTTGAATGAGTCAACATCCACCTCACTTACAAAAAGCCATCAATGGTGGGTGGTTACATTTCATCATGGCCTACTTTTATGACCACTGATTCGGTAATTAATGCCTACATTCATGGTGCCAGTTACTCCAATAAGGTCGCATTTCTAACCTGGAGGTTACAAGCCAAGAGGATGACCTATAAAAGTCCCATGAGTCAATGTAGAGGGGGAGAACCTACACTGTGGTATCTTAACACTAAGCATCTACTACACTTTACGTTTCCTCAACTTGGCGTGACGGTGATCGGACGACCTCCTTGTAGGTCGGACCTAGCCGCCTCGAGCCACTTTTCGAGTCATCCACTAACTTAAGGATCGGAGGAGATTTGGTTGGGCCCCAAACCCGACCCACTGATGATTTCCCCTATGTTGCAGATATACGAAGATAGCGCGGAGCTAGGTTGGCCTTCAACCAAATAGCTCAGACCTAGTTCTCTCTGACCCAGGATCGCCTCTCCGCAGGTCCCACTACTCTGCCGATGAAGCGTCCCGTTACCGGAGGCGTCCTCGTCGGCACCCCTTAATATTTGGCGATTTTACCCGTCAACATGTTTCAAATCTGTTTGCAACACAAAACTTGTGGATGTGATCAGACAAAAACCTTGTGATTATGGCTCCCATTTACATTAGTCATGTAGATGGATCTAGGGATGAAGGCGTAAGTGCGGAAAAAATGCGCATTATGGGGGTTAAGGTTGGGAAATCTGTGATGAGGTGTGCTAAATACACCTCAAATGTTGAGTGTCTTTAGGTTTTTTGCCAAAATGGGAGAAAAATTAGAAGATCGAGTAGAAGTGACTCGAGGAAGTGATTTTTTTGTCATTTTTAGCAAAAATCCTAAATAGACATCAATCTATGAGGTGTATTTAGCAATCATCTCTGGGACCGTTCGAGTGCACGTGTACGCATAGCGTATTACACGGCAGCCGAAATGGGTCATGGCAGAGACGACAGCTTAATGCATGGGCCTGGCCTGGGCCTGAGCCCGGTAAAGAATATTAGGGGCAGGGCCGGGGCTTATCCTAGGCCCGATCTGAGCCCATACGATTGCCAGACCAACTGTGCTCAAGGGATGTTTCTCATCCTGGCCCAATTCCTTAATTCCCTCTCCTTTGTTGTTTATTGTGTACGAATGATTGGGGCTCCCAGGCTTCGTCGCTTTAGCTGGGCCGTTCACACCTTTACAGCAAATGATGCATCAAATTTAAAACACGGTTCGCCCTATCAGTGATGTTCCCAGCATTTATGATGGTAGAGAGAAGCAAACTAAGATCCCAGAAGCATCATTTGTGCCACCAATTACCCATCAAATCAACATCCAAAATGTGCGGCTCTTAAACCCAGGTGGGTGGCTTCGTTCCTCACAGGAATAATGACCTATAACCCAAATCAATGTCACATGCCATAATTTTCTTTAAAGAAAAAGAGAAATGAAAAAATAACCCTTCTTAATAAGTTCATATAACAACAGGGGGTTGAGTGGTCAATTTAGGATGAATGCATATACATGGATCGGCTTCAGTTGATGTTGACAATACATCCATAGCAAAAGGGATTTCTGTCACTGGTTTTGAGCATCCAACACAGCAAACTAGCTATTAACTTCCTCGTGGGGATACAGAGGGACCATGCCATTCAAAACCCAGTGTTGTTAGTTCACTCGATCGTCTCTGTTGTTTGTCGGTGAATAACCAAAGAAAATTCAACAAAGTTGACTGCATTGGCCAAGAGATGATAGATATCTCTTCTTGACCCATAAATAATAGACCCCCCTCCCTCTCTCCGAGGGTAATTATATAGGAACCCTTGGCAGTCATCCAAGAAGCTCCCACTGTGCTACATAATTTCAAACATACAAGATATAAAACGGTTCAAAAAATAGAACCAAAACCAACCAATTTTTCAACTTCTCTCAACGCCAGATTGCCAGATCTTGATCGACCACTCCCAGCACTTCCATTGTTGTTTTCGCAGCATGACAATTCTACAGTAGCTTTCTTGAAAAGTAGTCGGGTGGGCAAAATACTCTTCTAATAAAACATACCATGCTATCTAATCCTAGGTGGACTATATTTCCTTCGTTTTCTTGACAGGGGGTTTAGGGGCTGTTCTTTTGTCCGATTGTTGAGATAGAATCCGCGATTTGTTACTGTTCATGACTATTGAGATGGAATCCGACTTGATTTTCTTTCGGCATGTTCTTTTGTGCTTTGATTTTTTTAGGGTATTCTTGCCTACGTGTCCTGTGTCAGTGGGATTGTTGAGGGGATTTTGCAATCCGCAAGTTTTGCTCGGATTACACGGGATTTCGAAGCCGTGTCCCTCTCTCACGGGCGCGCCCAATCAGATCGGAGGTGTCGTCTTTTTTTCTGGCTTTCGATTGCAGCACAACATGAGAATTGGGCGGGCCCCTCATATTCAAAGCATTCATTACAAATTTCTAACCCATTTAATCATAACGAGTATTAAATAATTAGTTATATTAATTAATTAATTTAGCATTAATTATTTAGTTTAGATATAAATAAAACAAATTAAATATGAGTGGACCCCACACCACTTTCTTCTTCCAACTTTCTTCATCCAAAAGAACACACTACACGGAGTGGACCCCACTTCAACTTTTCAACTCTACAATCCAACCCTACTTTTCAACAAAAGAACACACTACACCAAATTTCTCTCTTATCAGAATCCACACTTCTCAACTTTTCCCATTTATACTTTCCTACAAAAGAACATGCCCTAAGTTGGAAACAAAAAGCAAATTTTAAAGATATCCTGGCTATCAAAAAGCCGTATGGACGATAATTAGTATATACGTCAGACGTCAGCTTCAGCGGCATTAGTGAAAGAAGACACTGGAAGTCACAGGTTATGGCATTGGACTCTTTACAATACAGCCGAAGACATTGTCTCCCCGAATTCAGGATTTAAGTAAGAAGATAACTTAGTATACATAATCATTGTTGATATAGCCCTAGGCCGGTCTAATGATCCCTCAGTTATTTATCTCAAGCCGACAAGCCCAGTTAAGCTCGCAACTTTGGCCCAACAACCTAGATGCCCTCATGTCCTGCCAATTATCTTCTCATTCAAGCGATTGATTGTTTGATCGTTTGGCTCATTCAATTAATAAATCCAGGTTTTCAATGATTGAACATTAGCTCGTCATCATTGTCGACAGCTTAGACCAAAAGCCATAAAAACGTCATAAAGACTCAGACGTTACCCTCTAGCGTCTGCTACCCATAAGTAGTTTCTCACACAACGAGAGATGTGACGATTCTAAGAGAAACTCAAACTCTTATACTCAGTATCTGCCCCACCTAATACGTTTCCTTACATAACTCGGCCTGATAACTTGCGGACGGCCACCCAACAGGTCGGACATAGTTACCCTGAGCCTCTTTGAGTCATATACTGACTTAAGCATCACAAGAGATTAGGTCGGACCCCAGATCAGACCCCTTGACAAGCTTCCTATGTTGCAGGTAGCCCAAAGACAGATCGAACCCAATTCCAATAGCTCGGATCAGAGCCAACTCATACTGCGGTCAGCCCGCCCAGTGCCAGTCAGCTGCCTACGTCATCCAACATTATCCCACGTCCACAACAATAATCGAATAAATTTCCAACAACTTCAGTGGTGAGATAACACCAATAAACATCTGGCACCGTCTGTGGGAATTGAGTAGGCATCCACGTCATCGACCACATCGACAATAACTTGACCAACCAATCAAGGGCCTAAGAGGCCATAGAACACGGGAGCGGCAGATGGTGCACCACCCTCCATGGATCCCAGTTCTTCCCTTTGTTGGATGCCCGAGTCACAATTAATGACTTTGGAACAGTTCCATGCATTCTCACGAGAGGTGAGTGTTAACATCCAAGCGCTGACCGTCGTGATCGAATGACTGATGGGTGTGCAGTCCAATCTGACAGTGAATCTACCAGTCTTCCCAAATCTTCATCAACAACATCCGGTGATGCTACCCACCACAACGACGGGCCAAGGAACCGTGCCTCCTAACCTGGAGCAGTGGTTCAGATTGCCCACTTTCTCATGGAAACATCAGCATCCATCCATCTCTCCTCGTCTCAAAGGAGCTAAAGATGACGAGATTGTGGGCAATTTCTCAACTATAGTCGGTCATCTGGGCCTGCGGCCCTTACGGTCCTCACTCAGTGGAGCTGAGTACTGCCGACTAGCTTGGGCTGAGGATCAACACCAAGGGAGCTACAGTGGGCGAAATCAGAGCCCTCATCGTAGGTCTCACATAGGTCTCAAGAGAAACGCTGAAAGGGACATCGTCTGTCGTTTGAGCTCCTCCTATAGCTTGGATGATGTTCAAAGAGACTCCCCAAGCACTTCCAACAATTGGCTGATGATATATATACATTGAGGTGATGTACGAAGACATCATTCCTCCTCATCAAGCTCTAATGAGGACAGAACCCACTGAAGAAGCAAAATACCTCGAACCCACTGATGCCCAGATTCAAAATGCTCGATCTGGATAAGTATAATGGCTTGGACGACCCTCGCGAGCACATCTAAGACTACAAAGGGGTTATGGATATACAAGGAACCGATGATGCCCTCCTTTGCCGAGCTTTCCAAACCACCCTATGGAAAGCCGTAAAGTAGTAATACAATGGGCTTCCTAGCCAACTATTGGATCATGCAAGAGCTTAGCCCAAGCTTTCTGTCAACGATTCATGGCAGAAATGATGAGGAAATAGATCTCGGGCCACCTCTTTACCATGATGAAGAGAGAGGGGAAGACGTTAATGAGCTTTCTGAAGTGCTTTAATTCAAAGAGGCTGAACATAGAAAGGTACAGCGACAAGGTAACCATAATTGCACTCAAGAAGAGAGTTTGATGTGATGACCTGATGAAGTCTCTGCATTATAAAATACCACGTAGCTTAGATCAGCTCCTTACCAGGGTGGATCGGTATATGATTGCAGTAGAGGCGCTAGCTACTCGTAATAGGGGACCTCTAATACACCGATCGAGGCAAAGAAAGAAGATCGGCCTAAGGAGGGGGCCCACTGAGATCTAAAGCGCCAGAGGAGACGGGACATGAGCCCCAGAGACATGTCAGACGGAGCCGATATGACCTTTACGAAGCTCAATGCTCCTAAGGCTGTGGTGATGGCGTATGCCTAAGATGATGGCTACATCAATCGACCTCCCCCAAATATAAAGGGAAGTCTGATAAGCGAGCTAAGAACGAGATCTATAAATATCACCGAGACCACGGTCATGACACTGAATACTATCGGCAGCCAAAGAAGGACATCAAGCAGCTCATTCAACGTGGGCATTTGAGTAAGTTTTTTGATGCCCCAAACACAATATAGGAAGAGGTGACCTTAGAAACTAAGGAAAAACAATTGTCATAGTCCAACTCATCACCAGAATCATTGAGTAAGCTTCCAACCGACCTAGAACAAAGACACGAGGAACCGAGCAGACTTAACACGTGAACTTTACTAACAACAGGAAGGATTCTGTGATAGCTCATCCATTATTGGAATGTGAAATATCTACTGAAGTATTATCAATAAAAACAAGTAAATCGAGTAAACACTTTGTGATATTTTTTATTTTGGTTCCTCTGGGGTTTCCACTATTTGAAGAAGACTGTATCTTGTCAAACTAATATACCTTTGACGAATGTATTTGAGCATTTGATCGGCCTTTCACACTTTTCTCTAAAGTATGCAGGTCTACATATTAGCTCAGCAATGACATCGTGAGCTGGTCGGCTATACAGTCGAGAACTAACTGCCCTTACGGGCCGACCAAACTATATGATAAAGGAGTATTCTGAGGACCACATAGGCTTCTTGGTTATACGACTGGGGCTAACAGCCCTCATGGGCCGACCAAGCCATACAATCGCGGATTATTTTGAAGACCTTAAGGGCTGGTCAGCTATACGACTGGTGGCTAAATCTCCCTCGCTAGTGGACCAAGGTATACGATTGAGGATTATTCTGAAGACCTCGCGGTTAGGTCGAAGATACATCTGGGGGCTAACCACCCTCACGGGCTGACCAAGTAATATGATCGATGATTATTCTTAAGACCTCGTGGGCTGGTTGGTGATAGGTCGGGGGCCACTCACCTCACAAGCTGATCTAGCTCTGAGACGACTATAAATCAGATGGCCACTCCCCTCACAGGCTGATCTAGCTTTTAGTCAGCCGCAATTTAGAGGGGCCACTTCTCTCATATGCCGACCTAGCTATTAGTCGACAGTAAGTCATGGGCCACTCCTTATGTCACTGACCTAGCTATTAGTCGGTCGTAAGTTGGCGGACCACTCCCCTCATGGACCGAACTAGCTCTGATCAGCTATAGGGCCGGGGGTTGTTGGCTTAGTCGGTTCGCCCTATCAGTGATGCTCCCAGCATTTATGATGGTAGAGAGAAGCAAACTAAGATCCCAGAAGCATCATTTGTGCCACCAATTACCCATCAAATCAACATCCAAAATGTGCGGATCTTAAACCCAGGTGGGTGGCTTCGTTCCTCACAGGAATAATGACCTATAACCCAAATCAATGTCGCATGCCATAATTTTCTTTAAAGAAAAAGAGAAATGAAAAAATAACCCTTCTTAACAAGTTCATATAACAACAGGGGGTTGGGTCGTCAATTTAGGATGAATGCGTATACATGGATCGGCTTCAATTGATGTTGACAATACATCCATAGCAAAAGGGATTTCTGTCACTGGTTTTGAGCATCCAACACAGCAAACTAGCTATTAACTTCCTCGTGGGGATACAGAGGGACCATGCCATTCAAAACCCACAGTGTTGTTAGTTCACTCGATCGTCTCTGTTGTTTGTCGGTGAATAACCAAAGAAAATTCAACAAAGTTGACTGCATTGGCCCAGAGATGATAGATATCTCTTCTTGACCCATAAATAATAGACCCCCCTCCCTCTCTCCGAGGGTAATTATATAGGAACCCTTGGCAGTCATCCAAGAAGCTCCCACTGTGCTACATAATTTCAAACATACAAGATATAAAACGGTTCAAAAAATAGAACCAAAAACAACCAATTTTTCAACTTCTCTCAACGCCAGATTGCCAGATCTTGATCGACCACTCCCAGCACTTCCATTGTTGTTTTCGCAGCATGACAATTCTACAGTAGCTTTCTTGAAAAGTAGTCGGGTGGGCAAAATACTCTTCTAATAAAACATACCATGCTATCTAATCCTAGGTAGACTTTATTTCCTTCGTTTTCTTGACAGGGGGCTTAGGGGCTGTTCTTTTGTCTGAATGTTGAGATGGAATCCGCGTTTTGTTACTGTTCATGACCATTGAGATGGAATCCGACTTGATTTTCCTTCGGCATGTTCTTTTGTGCTTTGATTTTTTTGGGTATTCTTGTCTACGTGTCCTGTGTCAGTGGGATTGCTGAGGGGATTTTGCAATCCGCAAGTTTTGCTCGGATTACACAGGATTTCGAAGCCGTGGGTCCCTCTCTCGCGGGCGCGCCCAATCAGATCGGAGGTGTCGTCTTTTTTTCCTGGCTTTCGATTGCAGCACAACATGAGAATTGGGTGGGCCCCTCATATTCAAAGCATTCATTACAAATTTCTAACCCATTTAATCATAACGAGTATTAAATAATTAGTTATATTAATTAATTAATTTAGCATTAATTATTTAGTTTTGATATAAATAAAAAAATTAAATATGAATAGACCCCACACCACTTTCTTCATCCAACTTTCTTCATCCAAAAGAACACACTATACGGAGTGGACCCCACTTCAACTTTTCAACTCTACAATCCAACCCTACTTTCCAACAAAAGAACACACTACACCAAATTTCTCTCTCATCAGAATCCACACTTCTCAACTTTTCCCATTTATACTTTCCTACAAAAGAACATGCCCTAAGTTGGAAACAAAAAGCAAATTTAAAAGATATACTGGCTATCAAAAAGCCGTATGGACGATAATTAGTATATATGTCAGACGTCAGCTTCAGCGGCATTAGTGAAAGAAGACACTGGAAGTCACAGGTTGTGGCATTGGCCTCTTTACAATACAGCCGAAGACATTGTCTCCCCGAATTCAGGATTTAAGTAAGAAGATAACTTAGTATACACAATCATTGTTGATATAGCCCTAGGTTGGTCTAATGATCGCTCCGTTATTTATCTCAAGCCGACAAGCCCAGTTAAGCTCGCAACTTTGGTCCAACAACCTAGAGGCCCTCATGTCCTGCCAATTATCTTCTCATTCAAAGCGACTGATTGTTTGACCGTTTGGCTCCTTCAATTAATAAATCCAGGTTTTCAATGATTGAACATTAGCTTGTCATCAATGCCGACATCTTAGACCAAAAGCCATAAAGACGTCATAAAGACTCAGACGTTACCCTCTAACGTCTGCTACCCATAAGTAGTTTCTCACACAACGAGAGATGTGACGATTCTCAGAGAAACTCGTACTCTTATACTCAGCATCTGCCCCACCTTATACGTTTCCTCCATAACTCGGCCTGATAACTAGCGGACGGCCACCCAACAGGTCGGACATAGTTACCCTGAGCCTCTGTGAGTGATATACGGACTTAAGCATCACAAGAGCTTAGGTTGGACCCTAGATCGGACCCCCCTGACAAGCTTCATATGTTGCAGGTAGCCCAAAGACAGATCGAACCCAACTCCAATAGCTCGGATCAGAGCCAACTCATAATGCGGTCAGCCCGCCCAGTGCCAGTCAGCTGCCCACGTCATCCAACATTATCCCACGTCCACAACAATAATCGAATAAACTTCCAACAACTTCAGTGGTGAGATAACACCAATAAACATCGGGCACCATCTGTGGGAATTGAGTAGGCATCCACGTCGTCGACCACACCGACAATAACTTAATCAACCAATCAAGGGCCTGAGAGGCCATAGAACACGGGAGCGGCAGGTGGTGCACCACCCTCCATGGATCCCAGTTCCTCCCTTTGTTGGATGCCCAAGTGATTCGGAGTGAATATTGCGTATTTAACCCCCTAATTAGTCCTATTTTGTGCCCATATGATGCTTAATTGTTCTCTAATACATTCGTATTTTGTACATCATCATTTATTAGAGAAAACACCTTATTTGAGCACAAAACAGCAATAAACAGAGTATTTCTGCACTTTTTATATTTTTCATGATAAGATCTCGATCTCACGATTCCAACGACTATTTATTTGTATTTTTCTGAGATCTGTGCTAATTACTGTGTATTTTTGAATGCAGAATACCAATTAAATGGAGAAATACGCTCAAAATACGAGAAATACGGTCGCCACCCAATCAGAGATTGACACGTGGCGTAGATCCGTCCCTTCCCGCGCGATCAAACGGCGTGAAACCATTACAGCGTGGAAATTCTTCAGCCGTTGGATCTCAATCCAACGGCACAGACGCGAAATCAAACGACGGAGCGGAGGCAACGTTGAGCTCCACGTGGCGGAAATCGAATGACTCCCCGCCTCATCCAACGGCCTGCGAATCCAGAAGAAGTCGGGCGACGTGGTCAACAGCCATCCGTTCGATCGAAATCGAACGGGCTTCTTTACTTCCGAAACGAACGCGGATGCAAGCAAACCGCATGGCCACGCGGTGGGATCGCATCGATACTTCGCTCAATCGGACGGCCGACATCAAGAGGCGAAGCGGAGCGAACCCAGTGCGGAGCGGCGTTTAGATGGGGCGACGTGGCCTCTCCACGATCGTTGGATCTTTGATCCGACGGTCGATATTTAATCCTATCTGATTTCGGATACACAAGCGGGTTTGGATCCGCTTACTATGCCACGTGTCGTGCAGATGTTCGATCCCGCCTGGATCGAACGGCCACCATTTGAAGCGGAGGATGGATCGGGTTTTGGGCGGAAATGAAGCGGGGTTTGAACCCGTTAGCGAGTTAAACCCGCAATGCTTAATATTTAAGCGTATTTCTAGGGTTTTGGGGCGTATTCTGACGTATTTTGGGACTTTTGGAGCAGCTACTGTGCGTATTTCTCCAGGGGAAAATTATCAAAAATTCCAGAGGCTATTCTTCCTATTCTAAAGGAGTTTTGGGTTCTAAAGTGGAGATTTGGTGATAAATTCTTGAACTTATACCCCGTATTTGGTGTATTTTAACGTATTTTGGCTATTATAACGATGTATTTGGCTATCAAATCTGATTTTTATTGCACCATGCGTGGCTAATCTCCTTGTGCTATGGTTGTGATGTAATTAGGAGTATTTAGTTGATGAATTTCATGTCTTTAGCCCTATTTTCATGTCAAAATCACTCGTAACATTGATTTCTACAACGTATTTGATGGGTATTTGCTTATTGTCGATATTATTTACTTCCCGTATGGCTAGGCCCTGACAAGGCTAGCCAATTTATGTTCACTAATCTGAACTTATTATTGCTTTTATCGTTTAATGAAATCAATGTTGCTAGTGATGCATATACGGCCACTTTGACTAGTTTTCATCGTTTCATCTTCCGACGTCTTCGTGCCCTGACCGGACGAAGCGTTGAGTTATATGAAAGACATGATATTTCAGCGATTATTAACTCCTAATGAAATCACAACCGTAGCACATTCACTTCATACGTGTTGGAGTTGACGTAGTTAGGGTGTCGTAATTATTGGTTTCTATATCTTTTCGCCCTATCTTAATTGTATAATTCTTTGGCACGTTTTCATACGCTTGATCGCCATATTTTCCGACGTTCTCGTGCCTTGACCGGACGAAACGTTGAGTTATAGAAAAGGTATTGATATTCATTGATTGCACACACCCTCACGAAATCAAATCCAACACATACTCCCCATATTTGTACCCCTCTCCAAGTCACCGTAAATATCGTTTTATTTTGCCATTTGATACTCTTGATCCTATATCTTTGTGTTCGATATGTGGTTGGTTATCATCGTATTATTACTCTTTTCAGATTGACGTTCGTAGTTTTGCAGGTTAGTTGTCCCGTGGATTCGATACCTGGACTCACCAGGATATTACTTGCACGATCTCCTACGCTTGGGAGTAAAGTTCTCACATCATTTGAGACGAGGCAAGTTTTTGGCGCCGTTGCCGGGGATAACAGTACTTGCAATCTACGATTTCAGTTTGTTTGGAGGAACATTCGGTGAGATCCTTCCATCTTATAGTCTAGGATTTTTTTTTTAATTTTATTTTTTGTTTTCTCTTTTAAAAAATAGAGTATATGGAATACATGAAATTCTATTGCACGAACAATTTGTATGATGCAGATTATTATAAGGCACACAAACATAGGATGGAGAAGTTCAAGATCGTTGGTTTTAATCAGACTGATTGTGAAACTTTCTTTCTGGCCTGGAGGAGGTTCACAGACATAATTTCGAGCTATCCGCAGCATGGGTTTACGAAGAAAGATCTTATGGAGTCCTTCCTAGGTGGACTACGACCACAGCTGCAGGAATTCTTGGGAGTCATGACGCCGACAGAGGCGTGGAATTATATGGGGTCTTTGCAAGAGTACGAAGAAATCATGAAAGAGACTTCAGAGTGCGATTCAACGGAGCCTTCAAGCCTTGATCCAGAGGAGCAAAGTGTAGACGTACCTTTGCACCACTTGAAAGAGGAAGTTCAATTGCTCATTCAGACACAGGAGGCCACATCCCATCAATTCCAAGAAAACTTCCTTGCTCGGAGTCGGCAAATTCAGCAATCCATTGAAAATCTTACGCTGATTTCCACTTGCTTAGAAGAATATAAATCTTTTGAAATTCAATTTCCAAAATCTAATTTGACTTCATCTTCTATTGCAGGTATATCGAGCGAGCCATGTCACGATGAAGTCACGAATGAAAGCATTGACATGGCAGGAAGTGTGTGCAAAGTAGAGGATGAGCGAGAAATTTTGGATGAACAGGAGGAGGAGACGACTAGGGACATTGGTTCAAAGAATATCGCTATGGAGCCCGAACCATTCCCTTCCCCAGTTATTTCCCAAAATCATTTACCCCTCTCCACATTGACTGAGCATCATACTGAGCGTAGTGCACATTTTTCAGGGAGTTGTCATCACCATGCTCTATATTACTTCACCTATTTTGATGACTATATTTGGAATGTGTTTATGGCGAAGAATTTTAAAATAAATTGGATTGACGTGACTCATCTCTTGCAGGATTCAGGTGACCAGATTATAGAGATGCTGGGAGTTACGTTGCTGGGGTCCAATTTAGCTAAAGGAGGAAGAATAATCGCCGAGGAGCGCAAGGAACAAATTGAACAACTTCCTCCACCATTAAAGATTCAGGATCCGCCATTTGAACACGGTGTGTTCTTTCCAGTAGCGTAGAATTTTATTTGCTTTCTAGGATGCTTGCTTGAATAAACTCGTACCCTCTTCGACATTGAGGACAATGTCCATCTTTAGTTGGGGGGTGTGTATGAGACCTTAGGATTTTTTTTCAAAAGGCATGGCATAAGGAGAGAATGAACCACCAATCTCACCATTTTAAACTCCTTCATATTCCTCAAATGCGGATGATTATGCATTAACTGAGTTCTAGCTAATTGTTTATGGCTTGAATTAAGTTTTTTTTTCTTCATGAATTACCGTTAATATGATATTCATGAAAAATTTTCAATTGCCATGATTAATATCTCGAAATAGTTTGAATTTATTTCATGCATGCTAATGTGATGAAAAATCTTGAGTATACGCGATTTTTTTTGAAAAGTCTTCAAGTTGAAGAGGAATTTGGCCTTGGTTATTGATGTTTATATTCAAAGAATGGGTGTTGAGTTGCTTACAAAGAAAAAAGAGAAAAAGATGAAGAAGAGAAAAGAAAAAAATGAAGGAAAAGTGAATGAAATGAATGAATGAAGTATGTCACTAATAAATAACTTGGTTGGCTCGAGTAGTACAGTCCGAGGGGTCCTTTTTGGCCTAATGCCCTATTATCGTCTGATTTGGGAGCCATTGACCGGAAACTCACTCATTTGATGGAGCGATCCAAGTTATACATTTTTCTGTGAATGTTGCTTGATGCGCGTTACGCGGAACGAATAAAAGAAAAGAGAATGATGAATATACTAAGCAACTTCAATACCCATATCTTGAATGATTGTTTTGATAGGCCAATTCCTTGGAAACAAGAAAACTAGAGAAAAACGACGTGTTACACTTTTGCTTGCGCAAAACGATGCTTGTATGTTATTTATTCATACTAAATTAGAGAAAATATCATGTGATTAATTTTGTTCATGGATGTGTATATTGATGGTGAATATCATGTTGAAAAGCGTACCATTGAGCCATACCATAAGCAATTGATAGAATTTATTATTTTATTAATCATCCGTATTCATCGCTCTTTTTGCTAGAGACTAGCAAATCGCTAGTTGGGGGGTGTGATTCGGAGTGAATATTGCGTATTTAACCCCCTAATTAGTCCTATTTTGTGCACATATGATGCTTAATTGTTCTCTAATACATTCGTATTTTGTACATCATCATTTATTAGAGAAAACACCTTATTTGAGCACAAAACAGCAATAAACAGAGTATTTCTGCACTTTTTATATTTTTCATGATAAGATCTCGATCTCACGATTCCAACGACTATTTATTTGTATTTTTCTGAGATCTGTGCTAATTACTGTGTATTTTTGAATGCAGAATACCAATTAAATGGAGAAATACGCTCAAAATACGAGAAATACGGTCGCCACCCAATCAGAGATTGACACGTGGCGTAGATCCCTCCCTTCCCGCGCGATCGAACGACGTGAAACCATTACCGCGTGGAAATTCTTCAGCCGTTGGATCTCAATCCATCGGCACAGACGCGAAATCAAACGACGGAGCGGAGGCAACGTTGAGCTCCACGTGGCGGAAATCGAATGACTCCCCGCCTCATCCAACGGTCTGCGAATCCAGAAGAAGTCGGGCGATGTGGTCAACAGCCATCCGTTCGATCGAAATCGAACGGGCTACTTTACTTCCGAAACGAACGCGGATGCAAGCAAACCGCATGGCCATGCGGCGGGATCGCATCGATACTTTGCTCAATCGGACGGCCGACATCAAGAGGCGAAGCGGAGCGAACCCAGTGCGGAGCGGCGTTTAGATGGGGCGACGTGGCCTCTCCACGATCGTTGGATCTTTGATCCGACGGTCGATATTTAATCCTATCTGATTTCGGATACACAAGCGGGTTTGGATCCGCTTACTATGCCACGTGTCGTGCAAATGTTCGATCCCGCCTGGATCGAACGGCCACCATTTGAAGCGGAGGATGGATCGGGTTTTGGGCAGAAATGAAGCGGGTTTTGAACCCGTTAGCGAGTTAAACCCGCAATGCTTAATATTTAAGCGTATTTCTAGGGTTTTGGGGCGTATTCTGGCGTATTTTGGGACTTTTGGAGCGGCTACTGTGCGTATTTCTCCAGGGGAAAATTATCAAAAATTCCAGAGGCTATTCTTCCTATTCTAAAGGAGTTTTGGGTTCTAAAGTGGAGATTTGGTGATAAATTCTTGAACTTATACCCCGTATTTGGTGTATTTTAACGTATTTTGGCTATTATAACGATGTATTTGGCTATCAAATCTGATTTTTATTGCACCATGCGTGGCTAATCTCCTTGTGCTATGGTTGTGATGTAATTAGGAGTATTTAGTTGATGAATTTCATGTCTTTAGCCCTATTTTCATGTCAAAATCACTCGTAACATTGATTTCTACAACGTATTTGATGGGTATTTGCTTATTGTCGATATTATTTACTTCCCGTATGGCTAGGCCCTGACAAGGCTAGCCAATTTATGTTCACTAATCTGAACTTATTATTGCTTTTATCGTTTAATGAAATCAATGTTGCTAGTGATGCATATACGGCCACTTTGACTAGTTTTCATCGTTTCATCTTCCGACGTCTTCGTGCCCTGACCGGACGAAGCGTTGAGTTATATGAAAGACATGATATTTCAGCGATTATTAACTCCTAATGAAATCACAACCGTAGCACATTCACTTCATACGTGTTGGAGTTGACGTAGTTAGGGTGTCGTAATTATTGGTTTCTATATCTTTTCGCCCTATCTTAATTGTATAATTCTTTGGCACGTTTTCATACGCTTGATCGCCATATTTTCCGACGTTCTCGTGCCTTGACCGGACGAAACGTTGAGTTATAGAAAAGGTATTGATATTCATTGATTGCACACACCCTCACGGAATCAAATCCAACACATACTCCCCATATTTGTACCCCTCTCCAAGTCACCGTAAATATCGTTTTATTTTGCTATTTGATACTCTTGATACTATATCTTTGTGTTCGATAGGTGGTTGGTTATCATCGTATTATTACTCTTTTCAGATTGACGTTCGTAGTTTTGCAGGTCAGTTGTCCCGTGGATTCGATACCTGGACTCACCAGGATATTACTTGCACGATCTCCTGCGCTTGGGAGTAAAGTTCTCACATCATTTGAGACGAGGCACCGAGTCACAATTAATGACTTTGGAGCAGTTCCATGCATTCTCACGAGAGGTGAGTGTTAACATCCAAGCGCTGACCGTCGTGATCGAATGACTGATGGGTGTGCAGTCCAATATGACAGCGAATCTACCCGTCTTCCCAAATCTTCATCAACAACATCCAGTGATGCTGCCCACCACAACGATGGGCCAAGGAACCATGCCTCCTAACCTGGAGCAGTTGTTCAGATTGCCCACTTTCTCATGGAAACATCAGCATCCATCCATCTCTCCTCGTCTCAAAGGAGCTCAAGATGACGAGATTGTGGGCATTTCTCAACTACAGTCGGTCTTCTGGGCCTACGGCCCTTACAGCCCTCACTCAGTGGAGCTGAGTACTGCCGACTAGCTTGGGCTGAGGATCAACACCAAGGGAGCTACCGTGGGCGAAATCAGAGCCCTCATCGTAGGTCTCATGTAGGCCTCAAGAGAAATGCTAAAAGGGACATCGTCTGTCATTTGAGCTCCTCCTATAGCTTGGATGATGTTCAAAGAGACTCCCCAAGCACTTCCAACAATTGGCTGATGATATATATACATTGAGGTGATGTACGAAGACATCATTCCTCTTCATCAAGCTCTAACGAGGACAGAACCCACTGAAGAAGCAAAATACCTCGAACCCACTGATGCCCAGATTCAAAATGCTCGATCTGGATAAGTATAATGGCTTGGGCGACCCTCGCGAGCACATCTAAGACTACAAAGGGGTTATGGATATTCAAGGAACCGATGATGCCCTCCTTTGTCGAGCTTTTCAAACCACCCTATGGAAAGCCGTAACGTAGTATACAATGGGCTTCCTGGCCAATCTATTGGATCATGCAAGAGCTTAGTCCAAGCTTTCTGTCAACAATTCATGGCAGAAATGATGAGGAAAAAGATCTCGGGCCATCTCTTTACCATGATGAAGATAGAGGGGGAGACGTTAATGAGCTTTCTGAAGTGATTTAATTCAAAGAGGCTGAACATAGAAAGCTGCAGCAACAAGGTAACCATAATTGCACTCAAGAAGAGAGTTTGATGTGATGACCTGATGAAGTCTCTTCATTATAAGATACCACATAGCTTAGATCAGCTCCTTACCAGGGTGGAGCAGTATATTATGGCAGCAGTGGTGCTAGCTACTCATGATAGGGGACCTCTAATACACCGATCGAGGCAAAGAAAGAAGCTCGGCCTAAGGAGGGGACCCACCGAGATCTAAAGTGCCAGAGGAGACGGGACATGAGCCCCAGAGACATGTCAGACGGAGCCGACATGACCTTTACGAAGCTCAATGCTCCTAAGGTTGTGTTGATGGTGTATGCCCAAGATGAGGGCTACATCAATCGACCTCCCCCAAAGATAAAGGGAAGTCTGATAAGCGAGCTAAGAACGAGATCTATAAATATCACCAAGACCACTGTCATGACACTGAATACTATCGACAGCCAAAGAAGGACATCATGCAGCTCATTCAACATGGGCATTTGAGGAAGTTTTTTGATGCCACAAACACAAGATAGGAAGAGGTGACCTTAGAAGACTAAGGAAAAACAATTGTCATTGTCCAACTCATCACCAGAGTCATTGAGTAAGCTTCCAACCGACCTAGAACAAAGACACGATGAACCTAGCAGACTTAACACGTGGACTTTACTAACAACAGGAAGGATTCTGTGATAGCTCATCCATTATTGGAATGTGAAATATCTTCTGAAGTATTATCAATAAAAACAAGTAAATCGAGTAAACACTTTGTGATATTTTTTATTTTGGTTTCTCTGGGGTTTCCACTATTTGAAGAAGACTGTATCTTGTCAAACTAATATACCTTCGACAAATGTATTTGAGCATTTGATCGGCCTTTCACACTTTTCTCTAAAGTACGCAGGTCTACATATTAGCTCAGCAATGACATCGTGAGCTGGTCGGCTATACGGTCGGGAGCTAACTGCCCTTACGGGCCGACCAAACTATATGATAAAGGAGTATTCTGAGGACCACATAGGCTTCTTGGTTATACGACTTGGGCTAACAGCCCTCATGGGCCGACCAAGCCATACAATTGAGGATTATTTTGAAGTCCTCAAGGGCTGGTCAGCTATACGACTGGTGGCTAAATCTCCCTCGCTAGCAGACCAAGGTATACGATTGAGGATTATTCTGGAGACCTTGTGGTTAGGTCGACGATACATCTGGGGGCTAACCGCCCTCACGGGCTGACCAAGCAATATGATCGATGGTTATTCTGAAGACCTCTTGGGCTGGTTGGTGATAGGTCGGGGGCCACTCACCACACAAGCCGATCTAGCTCTGAGACTACTGTAAATCAGATGGCCACTCCCCTCACAGGCTGATCTAGCTTTTAGTCAGCCGTAATTTAGAGGGGCCACTTCTCTCATAGGCTGACCTAGCTATTAGTCGACAGTAAGTCAGGGGCCACTCCTTATGCCACTGACCTAGCTATTAGTCGGTCGTAAGTTGGAGGACCACTCCCCTCATGGACCGAACTAGCTCTGATCAGCTATTAGTCGGGGGGTTATTAGCTTAGTTGGCCTACTAAGTAGGTAACATTTTTAATTTTAATGATGACAAACCCGTCACATGGCTACTAATATCTTTGTGGAGAGACTTTCAGATCAAGACAACACTACATTGACCAAAGTGCAATTTGGTAATTTTGCATTGGTCAAACGTTTCTAGAAAGTCAAAGCATGAATGAGGAATAACTCAAGAAGGATTCAAGCACATGAAGTATTGCATATTGGGTTGACTACTAGATTCCTAGTGCAAGTGGAATTCAAAGAGTTATTGGTACCAAAAACTCTAGTTGGCTACTAGAGTTAATAAGCAACAAAAAATTTGAGTACTGCTAGGATTCATGTGCACACCAAACAACTCAAGAGTTTTAATGCTACTAGGACTTGAGTTCACTCCTATATAAACCCTTTATGCACAAAGCCAAAACCTGAAGGAGAGAAAAAATAATACATGCACAAACCTAGAAGTGGCCGGCCCTACCCATCTTCCAAGCCATCATCATTGGCCGGCCGTAACCCTAGCTCTCTCCATTGCTGAAGCACTTGGCCTTCATCCAAGCATCTCAAGTTCTATGCCAAGTCAATTGAATGTGCATTAATACCCTAGCCGCATACAACACCAAGGGAGGGCTCCATCATCAAGCAAAAAGACAAAGGCCAACCCCATCTTCATCAAGCTAGTACATTGGTTGGCCCCTCCTCTTCAATGCAAGCATCACCATTCATCCAAGTCTAGCTGCAAGTATTGAAAACCTTGGCTAAAGTTCACTCACGTTGTAAGGGCCATGTGCTATGAGTAAAACACTAGAGGGGGGTTGAATAGTGTTTATAAAATTAAAAAAGACAATTCCGCCTAATTAAAATCCTAACCAACAAGGATGTGGAAATATGAAAATAACAATAATGAACAAGGAAACACAAGGATGTCCAAGGGTTCGGATTACCTAAGTCAAACCCGATTTGTTTCCAGTAATCTTACGTCCCTACCACCTGGGATACAACCTAGATACTCAAGCTAAAACCCTAGCTTGAGTTTTCCTTTCAACCCACTTGTAGCACCCTACAAGTGTAATCAATACAAGATTGATGTCCTTAAATCCCACAACTTGGGATCAAGCAAACTACTCTCACAAACCGAGAGTAAAGCCAAATTACAAAAGTTATGAAATTTGAAATAACACTTATAAATCACATATGCCTTGAAGTAGAACTTGAAGGAGCAAAGTGATTGGAGTGTGTTGAACTCTTCCAGAAAGTAGCCTTGTACTTGTCTTCACAAAAGCTAGAGGATTAGAAATGGTTCTAGTTGGAAGACAAGATTAGAGTTGAAATCTAGGGCTTTTGATTTGAGGAAGAGAGCTTGATTGCTTGAGAGCTTGAGATGAATGCTTGAATGGATAAGAATCTCTCAATGGAACAATATCATTTCCATTTATAAGTTCTTTAAACCCCTCAAAGAAATTACCCAAAAGCCCCTTCAAAATCCGTGTGAAAAATCCCAACGGATTGATTTTACAGGCAGGACATGCGACTGATGCAGAACGGACAGTCGCCTGCTGCACTGTATCAGAGGGTAAGTGAGAATTCAAATGGTGACTTGCCACATAGGACAGGCAACTGATGAAGATTGGACATCCACCTGAAAATAGACATGCACCTGAGAAACCTTCAACCGGCGTATGAGTGGCAAAGTGCAAATGTTGACAAATCTCAAGAATTCTGGGCCGTAAGGACATGCGACTGATGTGGTATCCACATGTGCCTGTGACATGGCCATGCGACAGGGAAACCAACGTCAGTCGTCTGTGTACATAAGTGTGAATCTTGCCAAAATGAAAGATCTGGGCAAGGAAGGACATGCGATTGATGTGGTACACACAGGCGCCTGTGCCATGGACATGCGACTGTGAAACCAATAATAGTCGTCTGATTGCACAAGTGCAGAAGTTGACAAAACTAGAATATCTTGGGCAAGATGATATATGCTACTGACTAATAAGTCACAGACGCCTGCAACTAGCCAGGCGCTTGTACATTGTACAGCAGTCACCTATTGGAGCTGAATACAGAAAGCCCAAAATGCTATGTCAAAAGTGTGTGCATAACAAACGACTGTAGAACAAATCACAAGCGCTTGTCAGGAGACAAGCGCCTGACAAATGTTCAGCAGTCACCTGTTGAAAGCTTAAAATGCACAACTCAGGGAATTAAGAGTTAGAGTCCTAAGAAATGGATTCTAATGAATTCCTAGGCTAGATTGAGCGATGTGTGAGTGCTCCAACAATATATTACTTCAAGGCTACATTCCAATGAGTAAGAATAAAGAGAATAAAAGATTTACATTGAATTATTGCTTCTATTCTTTCTCTTGAATGATCTTGAAGTCTTTGAAGCTTCTATCTTTATCTTGATCTTCAGCTCTTTGAGCTTTGATTGATCCTTTAGTGTCATTCATTGCAACTGATCTTTATAATTAGCTTAGGCAATGAATTAACTGCATCGAGTGGATTAATCACAAGTATTTATGTTTGCTCATCATCAAAACCAAGTAGGGAGAAGTCCAATACTCACCATTCTCCCCCTTTTGGTGATGACAAACAAACATAAACAAAAATAAATAATTGTGCTTTAAAGACATACTTACTCCCCCTACATAGATGCCAATCAAGTTAGATAATAAAGATATGGGCATCTAATGATCAATTAAAGCAATGGTATGATATACGAGAATGAAATGAATTCAAGGATTTGAATTTAGGATTTTTGAATCCCAATTCACTATATCATACTTTCCCTGAATCTAAGGCTATTTCAATATTAGATTCAAGTTTAGCTTCTAATTAGCACAAAATTATGAGTTTGTTTATTTCTCTCCCCTATGGCATTATCCAAAAAGTGGGAGTAGAGAAACAACAACAACTAGTACTAAATAAAAGTAAAACAATCATGGGAATATAAAGAATAAGATAAGCATTTAATGTGATACCAAAGAAAATTGGAAAACATGAAGGTGTATCACACAAATACGTATAAAAAATCATCAAAACTAGGGTGACTAGAGGAAATGAAGTCCAATAGCAACATTCAATCAAGCAATACATCTCAACATTCAATATATATAATAAAGAGCACATGAAGAGACAATATTACACAATAATAACATAAGAGAGTAATGAGCCCAAAATGTCATCACACACACACACACACACACACACACACACACACACACACACACACACACACACACTAGACATAACCCGTGCCCGCGGGCACATTTTATTTAAGATTTTCCCTCGCAAATTTTTTGTTCCCCAAAAAATTATTTCCACAACCAAAATTTAAAAGAATAACAAATTAGCGTAAAAATATTTAGTGGCACGGACGCCTTCGGTGCGAAACAACAAATTCAGCATGGGTGCCTTGTGTGCAGAACAACAAATTCGACGTAGAACAACAATTTCGGTGCGGATGCCTTTGATGCAGAATAACAAATTAGCGTTAAAAAAATTATCGTGCCTTCGGCGTAGAACACATAATTAGCCAGCGCGGGCGCCTTCATTTAAAATATTCCTACTTCAAACTTTTGGACGCCCTATTTTTAAACAACAATAATAATCAAAGATCAATAATTATTAGATCTCCCAACAAATTCCGACTTCAAAATCTTAGTTCCCCCAAAATTTAGTTCCCCCAAGAGAATTTAGTCTCTCAAAAATTTAAAATTTTTAATTCCCCAAAAAATTTAGTTACCAGATAATTAGTTTCTACGTTGTTTATTTAGTTTCCCACAAAAATTTTAGTTCCCCAATATTTAATTTCCCCAAAAAATTTTCGACAAATTTAGTTCCTCTGCCTCACATTGTTTAGACAAATTTTCTAAGTTGAAAACAATAAAATCTACTTTGCAGCTTATTTTAATCATTTGCAGACTCCTTTTACCGCACCACACTCATGCACATTGTAATACAATGTATATTAACAAATTCATTGTAAACAACATACCACAAAAGTGGCTATGCTTTAAGAACATCACACGGTAAGAATTGGCAGTCACACGCAAATTGAGGTGGTTGCTGCAGTGCAACCTATCCATATCAGAAAGTTAAGTAGTGTTTGATGTAATCAGTAGTGCAGATTGACAATGTAAGAAATTGGAAAATAAAATAAAATAATTGTTATGATCATGGTTCTGTGATATTTCCAACTAATGTTCGATGTGCTATCTGAATTACGTGAAAACATATATACAATATGCATGTTCAAAATCTGCCAGATCAGACTATAATTCACTCAAGCCATGCCTTAGTAAACACATAATGACATATTGAAGTAGACATAAGACATTCAAAAAACATTCCAAAAAATGCACTATACTCATACATGGTAAATGGTCCGCTTCAATACTATAATGTGTGGCCCTTTGTAGGAAAAGGCTGTGCCACTTTCTTCTTTTCTTAATTATGTTTGTTTACTTAAAAAGTCATACCAGTAAATAAAGCATCCTTTGTGGTCCATATTACAAAATTTGGGGAATATATGAAATATATTACTCACAGATACACAGAACGAATCATTACATAACATAACTGTCACGCCCCGCTTCCCAAAACGACGGAGGCGAAGCGTGACTAAGGCCCGCTCGGGCCGGAGTTGAGAAGCTCGGACCCAATAAGCGTCTGTAGGGGTACCATTTTAAAAGTTTCAGGTTCTTGCATTAATAAAGTTCGTAACAATAGGAAGTACAGAAAGGAAGTTGCATTCATTAAATTAGAGCTATAATATCCAACGAGTACAAAGTCTAACAAGAAGCCTAAACATGGCAACAAAAGATTTAAAAGTAAACCTAAAAGTAGTAACCTCTGAAAGTGTCGACTAAAAGACCTCAAGTTCTGGTCCTCGTCAGGCACGTACTCTGGGTCGACATCCTCGGCTCCTCGTACTCCAGTGAGTCTGCCTCATCCACGATCTCTGGTTGAACACCTGACGTACAGCACCCAAGAAAAGGAACTGTACGTCAGGTAAAGTCTATAAGAAGGGTTAGACTTTACTGCAAGTGCACCGAACTTTAAACAACGGTTTACTGGTTGATTAACATGCTGAGGTTCTTTTACACAAGTTTACTGGTTGATTAGCATGCTGTGGTTATAACAGGGTAACACAACAGGAAGTAACGTAGCAGGAAAGTAAAACGGGGCAAGTAGTAGTCGTAGCGTGTGCTACCAACTACGGGACTATCCTAAAGGTGTCAGGACAAGACAGAACTAGACAAGACAAGGCAGGACACGACACGACTGACAGGACTAGTAAAACACGAAGGGTTCATGCCTTACGATTCGAGGGGGATCAGACCCTCTCACCGTGCGCACGCTCAACCCTACCCCAAACCCCAGAACGCAGGACAAGAAGCACGGAGATCACTTTCGCAAGGAAAGCACCTGAAACGCCCGTAGGCTTTTTCGTAACACAGAGATCACTTCCGCAAGGGAAGCACCTGAAACGCCCGTAGGCTTTTTCGTAACACAGAGATCACTTCCGCAAGGGAAGCACCTGAAACGCCCGTAGGCTTTTTCGTAACACAGAGATCACTTCCGCAAGGGAAGCACCTGAAACGCCCGTAGGCTTTTTCGTAACACAGAGATCACTTCCGCAAGGGAAGCACCTGAAACGCCCGTAGGCTTTTTCGTAACACAGAGATCAGTTCCGCAAGGGAAGCACCTGAAACGCCCGTAGGCTTTTTGTGTAACAGGGACAAGACACGACAAGTGTAAGGAATTGTTATTCTAGGATGTCCACACGCACGCACACACAAGATAGCCCTACTGTGTCAAGAGTTGTTGTTTGTCGAGCTTAGACTTCGTCGTCAAGTCTAAGTCGTCAGGGGCGTCCCGGACGCTATCATTTCACGCCCGGTTCTATACATTCACAGTCTAACAGTTCTAGCAATCTAAGACCAAAGCACGGTCAAAAACGCAAGTGGGTACACTTGCCTGCGATGGCGAGTGTGTCGTCCTCTCGAAGCGTCTCGTCCAAGCGTCTCGTCCAAGCATCTCGTCCGTAGAAGTCCGTCTGAAATATCGCCACGACGACGATGTCAGGTCTCAAATTCATCAAATCCTATTAGGTTTCGTTTCTAGGTTTTCGGGACTATCCTATTCGTCAAAAGTCACTTTTTGGTGTTTTAGCCTAATCGACGATCTATCCTATGTGCACAGTCAACAAAGTCCGTTCGTCGATTTTCTATGTTCGAACAACATTTTACAGGAGCTGGAAAGTAAATTTAGTTCAAGTTGACGGTTTTTAGTTTAGGGTTCAGTCAGCTATTGTAGGGGTTTCTACGAGTTTCGGGGAACCAACCTGAACCGGAGTTTGTCGAAGTTAGGAAGTCGGGTCTGATCGGAGAACTCCTCAGCTTCAGATCTGGTCCTCGCACGTCTCTCCAAAAGTCTAAACTTGCGACGAAGGCCTACGACGTGTCGCAACGTCGTAGACGGCAAATCCGCGAAGTAGCACGTCCAAGTGGGGCCCACAGCAGTGCTAGGGGTCCAAGGGGGCCCACAACACCTCAGGAGCACTTGGGGGGCCCACCACAGAAGTTGGTGTGGGAGAAACCCACTTGCAACGAAGTTCTATCGGTCGTTCACCCTCGGTGCGAGGGTTTCTCTCGGTCAGGCCGAGAGAAGCTCTCGGTCGTGCACTGGCGATGCGGGGGGCTCGGGCACAGCGTCGGTGCGAGGGAATCCGTCGGTCAGACCGACAGATCCCGTCGGTTGTGCGCTGCGGGTGCGGGCGAAGCAGCGGTGCGATGCAATGGGGGTGGCCTCTCGGTCAGACCGACAAGGCGGGTCAGTCGGGCGCTGGCGATGCGGAGCGGAGCGGTGCGGGCGGCTGTGCGGAGGAATCCCTCGGTCAGACCGAGAGAGAGCCTCGGTCGGAGCGGGCGACAGCGGGGGGAACGATGCAGCGGGTTGTGCGAGCGGCGATGCGGGGTGCTGCTTCGGTCGTGCAAGGGGATTTGCGGGGGAGAGCTCCGGTCGTGCACGTTGCGATCGTCGCAACGTTGCGACGAAGCTTTGGAAGAGGAAACGGCGGCTAGGCTTTTGAGCAATGACGAAATAACTTTGCCTAGGGCTAACTTAAATAGGTTAGAGCTAGGGTTAGGGTTAGGGTTCGGAAAAACTTTATTAAAATAATTTAAAATAATTAATTTAGTTAAAATTACTCTCCTCTCCCTCACGCGAAATGGGTGCGGCCAAAAATTCTAAAAGTTTGCCTAAAAATTCCTTAATACGTTATTATAATATAGGAATTTTATTGTAATTAAAAATTTTATAAAAATAGGTTTTAAAATTATTTAAAACTTTCAAAAAAATGGAAAATAGGTCAAATTAAGTCCAAAAATTGTGAAATAATTATGAGGTGTTCTAGATGACTAAAGAAAGATAGTGGAGAAGACGGATCTACATTTCGATGTCGAGAGACGAAACTAAAATTCGTAACGTCTCGCATCAAAACAGAAAGTCGCGACGTCACGCCAATTAAGATAGCGTCGCTGAAGAACGACTCGAGATATGTTGTTACAAAGTTTTTCCTCAATCTAATACTTCCAGAGACGATCACGTCGATATATCACACAATAATGTTCAAAAACAAATAAAGTCTAAAATAAACACGTGCACGATCAAAAGCACGTGCACGAAGAAGGTACGATAGAAACAGGCCGTTACATTCTACCCACCTTAGAAATGATTCCGCCCTCGAAATCACTCACACTAGTAATAATTACCCATATAACCTTTTACCCGTGACTATCATATCTACTCATAAAGATTTCTTATCCTGTAACTTCGAACAACGTTCCTCAATAATACCCCATAATCCATCTTTTCACTGGGCAAAGCCACGACTAAACTCACCTCCTAATAATATAGATCCATCACTACTGCTCGAATTCCCAACTCCAAGTCCTCACAAGAAAATAATAATCATCTACTCAATAATCTCTTTTAAATTTCTCAATCTCCTCCCAATGTTAATCAATCTCCAAGAAAAATGAGATTCTAGTCAACTACCAATCCAAGGAAAAAACCTTTGTCTGTCGTATAATACCTTCACCAATCAGCAATCGTCGTGTCTTCAATAATTTCTCGTCATATCTCCCCATAAATTCGTCCACCAAATAATTTGATCTGTCAGAATTACCCCTCATCCTACTCACTATAACTAATCCCAATCAATATTAAGTCCGACTGCCTAATCATCCATTTATCCCAACACGCCGTGTTATTCTCAAGGTCTTCACCAATCAAATCTCGATGCTAATAAAAACTCTACTCAATCTCATGATCACCCTAACTCATACTATTCTCGGCAGTTACTCCTATCTACTACCCATCTAAGCCTCCAGTTTGATGAGTTCTCATCTCCTCGCATATAATCTCATTCAACCAGAATTCCCCATTGAGTACGTCTCACATCGGTATTATAAATAAGTCTTGGACAGTTCATTCTTTTCATCCAAAAGATATTCTAATCCATCATCCTTGTGTTCCCCAAAATCAATTAATCGTTGACATAATAAAACTCATCTCACTCCAAGCCTACCTGCAAACAAAATCCTATAACGATAATAGCTAGGCCCAATTAATATAACAATCATAAACATGAAAATTTTTGTTTAAGGAAGAAAGAAGAGAAGAGAAAGAGAGACTTTAAGGCCAAAGAAATATTTTAAAACATTTGGAAAACGTGTGGCGTTGCGGTAATGGATGAGGGAAGTTAAGTGATTTGTGATCTTGTGAGCTAGTCTTAAAACTTTAAAGATTTGGTTTTTAAAAAAACAAAGTTTTGATATGATTCACATACAACCAAGATAAACCATTCATTAAAATTAAAACTCAGTCTAAGGATCTGCCTGCGATGACACCATTCATAAAGGTATGAATACCGTCATTCAGACAACTTCCAGCTTACCATGGTTAACACTGAGTACACATTCAAGACACAAAAGGCAATCATCGGGATCCTAAAGAACACACATTCATATGGGTCTACGCACTCTACCTGAACTCATGCACCATGACGACATCACCTACCAAAGGGCCTACTCCTAAACCTGAGATAACATGGATATCTACAAGGTCTGATGTCTAGATAAAAGAAGGAAGGAAAACTAAATCAAAAGCGGAACGAAATAAGATCGGAAGGAGCGAGTTCAAATAAGGCAAGATAAGGAGGTAGTTGGTTGGGTGTAAAACGATTGTTCTGCAAATGAAAAATAAGTTTACACAAAGATTTTGAAATGTGGTCACGAGAAACATAGAACAGATAATATAATAATAAAATAATTGAAGTTCCCCCTAGTTTAGAAAAATATTTTTAAAAGTATGCAAGGTAAGTGATTTAGAAATAGATCTCGTAGCCCAGAAAATATAATTTGAATCATTAAAATGTCAACACGGTTTAAAAAAAAATGAAAATATGAAGGATACCGATTTGAAATAATTTCCAGATAGTAACTTGCAAATTGACGACTAAGGAGATTTCAAAACCTCAGAAGGAAACTTTCATCCGAAAAGCAAGAAATTTTAAATATATATATACTAAAGGGTTTTCAAGGGAGTTAAACCGAGCGAAAAAGTTAGTAATGAGTTTCGAAAACAAGAAATAAAAGAAATAAAAGTAGGATGAGGTAGCGATTGTTTTGCAAATGAAAATGAATTTAAACAAAGGTTCTTGTAGTATGAGCACGATGAACATAGAGATGTTTATATGTAAAGAAATTTAAAATCCCCCTTTGTTTGAGAAAAAATATTCTAAAGTACGTACGTAAACGGTTAAAAATAAATTTCGTAGGTAGAAAAATGATATATTGAATTCCCGAAATGGTAACAAAGTTTTAAAACTAAAATACGATGGATACTGATTTGAAAATAAGTACGAGGTCGTAACTTTAAAACTTTTACGACCGAAAGGTTTCAAAATTTGCGAAAGAATTTTAACTCAACCGAAAGTAAGAAATTTTAAATAATTAATAAAAGTTTTTAAAGAAGTCAAATTGGGCGGAGAATTTAATAATGAATTTCGAAAATACTTTTAAAGGAAGCAGGTTTTGGGAAAGGGAAAAATTCGAAAATAAGTACAAGATAGTAGAAATAAATTGTGTAGTTTATAAAAGTAATATATATATTTTGGAAACAAGACAAATAAAAACTGAATATGAGGAATAACGATTTGAAACGAGTGCGAGATATTGACTTAAAACATTTACGTCCAAGAAAGCTCCAAGTCAATTAAAAGTTTTAACTCGATCTAAAACAACAAATTTTAAATATATAATATAGGGGTTTTCAAAGAAATCAAGCCAGAGCGAAAACTTAATAAGGAAAGTCAAAAATAATTTTAGAGGAGGTAGAATTGGTCAAGGAAGGGATTCGAAGGGTCGATGATAATCGTCAGGAAACGATCACGAGAATCGAGAGAAATGAAAAAAAGATCGCATGAAGATCACGCGTAAGATATGAATTGTGAAGAGCTACGATGGGACTCTATGGTCGATAGCACAAAATTTGCAAGGATCAGAGGGATGCTAGAGGACAGGGGTCCTATTTATCGGGTCGTCTAAGATCATGAGAGCTCGGCACTAAGATTTCCTAATGAGCTAGACTAAAATCAGGATCTAAGGGGAAAATTTCCTAAGAGAATCACGGTTACGTTCTGCTAGGTCCGAAGTTGCTGGACCCGGGAGAACGACTACAAGGAGGACTCTGAAAATTTAACACGGTCAGAGTCAAGTGGCTACTAAGGTATTCTAGGATAAGGATGACTAAATCTTAACTAAGGCGCATGACTATCAACCTAGGTATCTATCTAAGTCTTCCTGCCATCTAAGACAAAGGAACCTAAATTAGACTCGTACGTGGATATTAAATGAATGCAGTACTCTTATTGTTCCGAACTTTTGCACGACCTGTATGGGCCACCACTAAAACCTGTCACGTCCCGCTTCCCAAAACGACGGAGGCGAAGCGTGACTAAGGCCCGCTCGGGCCGGAGCTGAGAAGCTCGGACCCAATAAGCGTCTGTAGGGGTACCATTTTAAAAGTTTCAGGTTCTTGCATTAATAAAGTTCGTAACAATAGGAAGTACAGAAAGGAAGTTGCATTCATTAAATTAGAGCTATAATATCCAACGAGTACAAAGTCTAACAAGAAGCCTAAACATGGCAACAAAAGATTTAAAAGTAAACCTAAAAGTAGTAACCTCTGAAAGTGTCGACTAAAAGACCTCAAGTTCTGGTCCTCGTCAGGCACGTACTCTGGGTCGACGTCCTCGGCTCCTCGTACTCCAGTGAGTCTGCCTCATCCACGATCTCTGGTTGAACACCTGACGTACAGCACCCAAGAAAAGGAACTGTACGTCAGGTAAAGTCTATAAGAAGGGTTAGAATTTACTGCAAGTGCACCGAACTTTAAACAACGGTTTACTGGTTGATTAACATGCTGAGGTTCTTTTACACAAGTTTACTGGTTGATTAGCATGCTGTGGTTATAACAGGGTAACACAACAGGAAGTAACGTAGCAGGAAAGTAAAACGGGGCAAGTAGTAGTCGTAGCGTGTACTACCAACTACGGGACTATCCTAAAGGTGTCAGGACAAGACAGAACTAGACAAGACAAGGCAGGACACGACACGACTGACAGGACTAGTAAAACACGAAGGGTTCATGCCTTACGATTCGAGGGGGATCAGACCCTCTCACCGTGCGCACGCTCAACCCTACCCCAAACCCCAGAACTCAGGACAAGAAGCATGGAGATCACTTTCGCAAGGAAATCACCTGAAACGCCCGTAGGCTTTTTCGTAACACAGAGATCACTTCCGCAAGGGAAGCACCTGAAACGCCCGTAGGCTTTTTCGTAACACAGAGATCACTTCCGCAAGGGAAGCACCTGAAACGCCCGTAGGCTTTTTCGTAACACAGAGATCACTTCCGCAAGGGAAGCACCTGAAACGCCCGTAGGCTTTTTCGTAACACAGAGATCACTTCCGCAAGGGAAGCACCTGAAACGCCCGTAGGCTTTTTCGTAACACAGAGATCACTTCCGTAAGGGAAGCACCTGAAACGCCCGTAGGCTTTTTGTGTAACAGGGACAAGACACGACAAGTGTAAGGAATTGTTATTCTAGGATGTCCACACGCACGCACACACAAGATAGCCCTACTGTGTCAAGAGTTGTTGTTTGTCGAGCTTAGACTTCGTCGTCAAGTCTAAGTCGTCAGGGGCGTCCCGGACGCTATCATTTCACGCCCGGTTCTATACATTCACAGTCTAACAGTTCTAGCAATCTAAGACCAAAGCACGGTCAAAAACGCAAGTGGGTACACTTGCCTGCGATGGCGAGTGTGTCGTCCTCTCGAAGCGTCTCGTCCAAGCGTCTCGTCCGTAGAAGTCCGTCTGAAATATCGCCACGACGACGATGTCAGGTCTCAAATTCATCAAATCCTATTAGGTTTCGTTTCTAGGTTTTCGGGACTATCCTATTCGTCAAAAGTCACTTTTTGGTGTTTTAGCCTAATCGACGATCTATCCTATGTGCACAGTCAACAAAGTCCGTTCGTCGATTTTCTATGTTCGAACAACATTTTACAGGAGCTGGAAAGTAAATTTAGTTCAAGTTGACGGTTTTTAGTTTAGGGTTCAGTCAGCTATTGTAGGGGTTTCTACGAGTTTCGGGGAACCAACCTGAACCGGAGTTTGTCGAAGTTAGGAAGTCGGGTCTGATCGGAGAACTCCTCAGCTTCAGATCTGGTCCTCGCACGTCTCTCCAAAAGTCTGAACTTGCGACGAAGGCCTACGACGTGTCGCAACGTCGTAGACGGCAAATCCGCGAAGTAGCACGTCCAAGTGGGGCCCACAGCAGTGCTAGGGGTCCAAGGGGGCCCACAACACCTCAGGAGCACTTGGGGGGCCCACCACAGAAGTTGGTGTGGGAGAAACCCACTTGCGATGAAGTTCTGTCGGTCGTTCACCCTCGGTGCGAGGGTTTCTCTCGGTCAGACCGAGAGAAGCTCTCGGTCGTGCACTGGCGATGCGGGGGGCTCGGGCACAGCGTCGGTGCGAGGGAATCCGTCGGTCAGACCGACAGATCCCGTCGGTCGTGCGCTGTGGGTGCAGGCGAAGCAGCGGTGCGATGCAACGGGGGCGGCCTCTCGGTCAGACCGACAAGGCGGGTCGGTCGGGCACTGGCGATGCGGAGCGGAGCGGTGCGGGCGGCTGTGCGGAGGAATCCCTCGGTCAGACCGAGAGAGAGCCTCGGTCGGAGCGGGCGACAGCGGGGGGAACGATGCAGCGGGCTGTGCGAGCGGTGATGCGGGGTGCTGCTCCGGTCGTGCAAGGGGATTTGCGGGGGAGAGCTCCGGTCGTGTACGTTGCGATCGTCGCAACGTTGCGACGAAGCTTTGGAAGAGGAAACTGCGGCTAGGGTTTTGAGCAATGACGAAATAACTTTGCCTAGGGCTAACTTAAATAGGTTAGAGCTAGGGTTAGGGTTAGGGTTCGGAAAAACTTTATTAAAATAATTTAAAATAATTAATTTAGTTAAAATTACTCTCCTCTCCCTCACGCGAAATGGGTGCGGCCAAAAAATCTAAAATTTTGCCTAAAAATTCCTTAATACGTTATTATAATATAGGAATTTTATTGTAAATAAAAGTTTTATAAAAATAGGTTTTAAAATTATTTAAAACTTTCAAAAAATGGAAAATAGGACAAATTAAGTCCAAAAATTGTGAAATAATTATGGGGTGTTCTAGATGACTAAAGAAAGATAGTGGAGAAGACGGATCTACATTTCGATGTCGAGAGACGAAACTAAAATTCGTAACGTCTCGCATCAAAACAGAAAGTCGCGACGTCACGCCAATTAAGATAGCGTCGCCGAAGAACGACTCGAGATATGTTGTTACAAAGTTATTCCTCAATCTAATACTTCCTGAGACGATCACGTCGATATATCACACAATAATGTTCAAAAACAAATAAAGTCTAAAATAAACACGTGCACGATCAAAAGCACGTGCACGAAGAAGGTACGATAGAAACAGGCCGTTACAATAACCAACCTTGGCCTCAACTTAACATAGATCCAACATATTATAATTTCAGATCCTTTAAAGAAAAAGTTAACATTTAAACCCATACAATTCTTGTTTAGTAATCCACTTCACAATTCCAACCAAAGCAGAACAAAACTCAACCCAATCCGCTTCTCTACGCTCCCCTGCTCAACCTTCGAGCTGTCCATCCCATCGCATGCTATAATTTTGTCATCAGTAGTAACTCCAGAACATTTCTCTGCTCCTCTTCACGACACATGATATTGATTGGTGATGTGGCTACATGTAGTGCTTCTTTCACAGCTTGCATCTACACAATACCTGCACATGACATATTTGTACACATAGCTTAGTAGGCTTTCAACAACATTGCAACTTAAGTAGATGTCAAATCCACATGACAAATGAAGGATCTGTAAACATAAGCAAACGTAAGAAATGGAGTACAATTGAGGAAATCTGAAAATTAGATGAAATCTGTAACTAAGGTAAAATTTCACAATTTAGGCGGTAACAATTTAACGTTGTTGAATTCAGAGATGGAGCACATAGTAGGGAGTAGACTCCAAGCTATGTGAATGGCATGTTAGAGGAGTTCTTTGCGGTGGTGATTAGGGAATGAATTTCAAAACCTGGTAAACAGATGTGAATGACTTTTGTCGCAACAAAATTCCTAAAGAGAAGGCTAACATGAGAGTGATAACTGAACTCATCAAAGAGGTTAAAAAGGGGAACATCGCTGTAATTGAAACAAAATCTTAGCCAAAATGGATACTGTATGCAACTAAAAATGTTTATCTTACGTATCATGTTTAAAACTAATAGTGGAAATCTGCAAATCCTTAAAGCATGTTGTAACCAAAAGACTGCAAACAGTAATAAACAACTGCATGCTAAGGTGTATTACCTGTTTAAACCAAAACCCTTCGGATACCTTGTCTACCCAGCAAAGTATTGTAGAAATACCAACACTTTGAAGTCTTTCTTTCAGTTATGTACCCTTGTACCATGTAGAAAGAAAATGTCTAAATAATGCGGATTATGCAGTGATGTCATGGCATGGAAGCTCAATGAACAAAAAAGATTTAGGAGGTCGCAAAATGGCCCACGAGGTCAATGACACTTCAAACAAACCATGCTAGAAAAACAGAATAATTTTACCAAATACATATGGATTAATGCATGGCTGAAACTTGGCGTATGTAATAAACTCACTTAAGAGATGATGATATTTTGAGTTTGAATTGAAGGATTGTAGATTAATGTGAATCTCCCCCCAGATAAGCCATTGGAAACTTGTAGACTTGAGTAGTAAACACGTGTATTAACAGACAATTTTGTTACTTTAGTTCCTTGTATGTGATTCCTTTTGTTGATTAATGTAGTAGACAATAATTCAAGTGAATGCAAAACATGGTTCATCATCAGATAAGCAACTTTGTAGAGGTGAAATTGTCCTTATTGTGTATAGTATAATAGGCCATTCTATCTGTAATCAACAAAGTTAATAATGACATAGAGAATCACCATCTAGCATGTTTATAGGTAGGAGATCAATGTTGAGAAGATTTGTTATTGGTGGCATGCATGCTAAAGTGGGTGGTCTTTTAAATGTAAATTTGATATCTATGTTGTGGGTCATATATTCAGGAACCCAGACTGAGCATTTCTTTAAACATTTTAGACATAGACAATAATGTATTATTTTGCCGTAGTTAAAATGATTTACGATTGGGGGAAACGAAAAACAAACAGAAATCTTGTTAGGTTTTAATTGATGTATACATGCAAGGAAGCGTCAAATGGTTTATTTTTTATGGTCATGAATTATAACTTACAAACATGGTGGCTTAGTATCCTTTTGATACGTCAAGAACTCAGGTTCTCTGGTTAGCATTGCAACTCAACTTAATAGCCAGTGTGTATATAGACTTCTCTATTCAAGTCTGAAACAATTATCATTTGAAAATTATAAGGCTATGGGTTTTGAAAACTCATTGCACATTATGGGTTTTGAAATCTATAACAATTAGATATGGGTACAAATATCATTGCTCATTGCTTGATGGTACTCATTGTAGTTTGTCATTGCAGTTTGAAATTTGTAACAATTGTCATTGTAGTTTGTCATTGATTAATTGCTTGATGGTACTCAATAGAATCTCATCTATATGATATGATTATTGTCACAGAGTTCAGAAAATGGGAAAAATCAATTAACAAACTAATACCAAAATTAAAATTGTGATCTCAGAGCAGAAGATATCAACCTATGGCTTCTATCCTGTCAATAAGTTGACATACATGCTAATCTCCCTAAAGTAAATACACAAACAAATGTCAAGTGTAATTCAATTATTTCTAATGCACATTCAATTTTTTAGTAGGAATTCAATTATGAACTAATCCCAAATTAATTAACATGTCCAGATGCATGCACCCAATTCCATACATGAAAAAATAAATATCTTACCAAAAAATTTATTACCAACGAAAGCATATTAAACATAGTCAATTTCTGACGAATTAACTGGTAACAAAATCTTACAGAAAAATTTAATACATGCACCTGCTCAGGATATTTCTCCTTAACCCTTGCAGCTTCCAACTTCCTCTTCTCTGCAAACCAAAATAAAAATCTTAGATTAACTTTTAATGATCAAACATGAACACTTCAAGCTCGCACCTAATTCATTGGATGTTTCATTGGATTTTTCATGCTATAGAAAAATGACTGACAACAGATTGAGAAAACTTGAGCTTCTTGGTTGTAGACTCATAACTGATGAATTATTTCAAGCTTTATCTAAGAACCGCAGTCATCTTGAGAATCTTGGCCTTTCAATATGTTTTGTAATGTAAAATTGTGTAAATTTCAATAAATAACAAATGAGTTGAATCAGAGAGATTGCCAAGTTTAATAGATGGAAAAAATTAATCAAAACACCGAAACTTAATCAATGATAAACAAACCCCACAAAACCCCATTTTGCTCAACAAATCTCAGTACAAATTCGTTCTTATATCTGAATGATTAAAGCTGCAATAAATTCTACTAAAAACTGGAGAAAAATTATAAAAAATGATAAAAATTAGGGAGAGAGAATTACGTAGAGGCGGTGGTCTGCATCGAATCTGCAGACTTGAGTGCGAGAACCTGATATCTCGACCCAAAAATCCGGGCATCAAGGTTCTTGATTTATTGCAGCCTTCTCATCTCCTTCTCTCTTTCTTGTTCCTATAATCATCAAGAAAAATAAGAAATATGATAAGATAACAAAAATATTTGGATTAAAGATATATTTTATACCATCAGAGCGCCCATTGAAGACGTGGATGGGAAATGGATCAGGACGTCGAGGTTCTTGTTTCATTGCCGCCTTCTAAGCTCCTTCTCGCATTATCACCTGATGAAGATATGTGGATCTAAGTTTGGGACCTTTGTGTCTCCTTCTCTTTTGCCTCTCTAGCACTCCTCTCTAGCACTCCTCTCTGTTTCTTATATGCATACCAAACAATCAAAGTTTTCTAAAGGAAGAAATAGAGTTTACCAGTTCTTAGTATCATGGGTCAATGATGATTATTGCTGCAATGTTACTGCAACATTCTGGAAATTAAAATCAGTACTACATTATAACATGCATCTATGACCATTGTGTAGCTTAGTATGCAAACCATAATAAGATCATAATTTTGTAGTCTAATTCATATAAGAATAGACATCAACTCTGCATTAAAACGCATCGAAAGAAAAAGCATCCACACGATGTAAACAGATACTTTGTTCTCAAAGAACAAAAGCCGATATCTGATATCCTGAAAAGTTTATTATCAGGTCATAGTCAGCCCTAAAATGTTATCCATTCTTCTTGATAGAACCCGATATCCTGAAAAGTTTAAAATTATATTTGCTATCTTAAAGTTTAAAATGCTACCTGAAATGTTTAAAATGATATCTGATACCAGGTTCAGGATATGCAAAGATTATAGAATCTGATATCTTGTTAACACTATGAGATGAAATTTATGCATTTTCATGCTCAACGAAATAAAACTTACCTCTTAATAGAGTTTACCAGTTCTTATTATCATGGGGCAATGATGACTATTGACGCAATGTTGCTGCTACATTCTGGAAATTAAAATATTAATTTAGCTTATCCATTATATGGGAAGCTTGTCGTAAAACGCAGATTTGTGAGTTATAGAGCTTACCTCCACCTAGATGACTCAGCGGTATCAGAATCGGTTCCAGACAGGTCCTCTAAACTATGAACATCTCTTTTGCATTACAGTTTGTGGATAGTTGAAGCAACTAAATCAACTGATGGTCTGCAGTTCACAGAACAAACATCTCCTGTCAAATCTCAAATTGGACAAACACATGATTTTAACCACTTCTGCATCAAGTAAGAGCACGCATAGAGAATATTCTATTAGTTCAAACTCTCAGAATATTTGTCTTGCAAAATATGCCTTGCAAACGGTTCCTATTGGTCAACAAAAGATGCAAGTTCAGAATCAACTTTTGCAAATCAAATGCTGAGGGAACTTTTATCCCCAATGAATTTGACCCCCGTTCTGATGACCTTTGCTTCCCATAAAAACAAGAAAATAGGATATTTTCATATTATAATTTTTATGCAAGATATATATTACTGGTGCTTTTGCCTCTCACAACATTTTAGCAGCTACATTTGGCCACAATTGATAAATGAGTTTATAGACTATGAGCCTTCGTAAGCATTTGCTACAATGTATGAAGCATAAAATATCATGAAAAAAATAATAAAATCATATGATACCAAACATCAGGTTTCGAATTAAAGCTTAAACACTTTAATAGAAATTTCCACTTCCTAATGTCCGTGTAAAACCATAATTTAGCCTATCCATCATACGGGAAGCTTGTCGTAAAACGAAGATTTGTGAGTTATCAGAGCTTACCTCCACCTAGATGACTCTGCAGTATCAGAATCGGTTCCAGACAGGTCCTCTGAACTATGAACATCTCTTTTACATAACAGTTGTGGATAGTTGAAGCAACTAAATCAACTGATGGTCTGCAGTTCACAGAACAAGCATCTCCTGTCAAATCTCAAATTGGACAAACGCATGATTTTAACCACTTCGGCTTCAAATAAGAGCACGCATAGAGAATATTCTATTAGGTCAAACTCTCAGAATATTTGTCCTGTACAATATGCCTTGTGAACGGTTCCTATTGGTCAACAAAAGATGCAAGTTCAGAATCAACTTCTGTAAATCAAATGCTGGAGGGAACTCTTATCCCCAATGACTTTTGACCCCCGTTCTGATGAACTTTGCTTCCCATAAAAACATGAAAACAGGCAAGATATATATTACTGGTGCTTTTACATCTCACAACATTTTAGCAGCTACATTTGGCCACAATTGATAAATGAGTTCATAGACTATGAGCCTTTCTAAGCATTTGCTACAATGTATGAAGCATAAAATATCAGGAAAAAAATTAAAATCATATGATACCAAATATCAGGTTTTGAATTAAAGCTCAAACAATTTAACAAAAATTTCCACATTCCAATGTCTATGTAAAACCATAATTTAGCCTATCCATCATATGTGAAGCTTGTCGTAAAATGGAGATTTGTGAGTTATCAGAGCTTACCTCCACCTAGATAACTCTACGGTATCAGAATCGGTTCCAGACAGGTCCTCTAAACTATGAACATCTCTTTTGCATAACAGTTTGTGGATAGTTGAAGGAACTAAATCAACTGATGGTCTGCAGTTCACAGAACAAACATCTCCTGTCAAATCTCAAATTGGACAAACACACGATTTTAACCACTTCGGCTTCAAGAGCACGCATAGAGAATATTCTATTAGTTCAAACTCTCAGAATATTTGTCCTGCAAAATATGCTTTGTGAATGGTTCCTATTGGTCAACAAATAATGCAAGTTCAGAATCAACTTCTGCAAATCAAATGCTGGAGGGAACTCTTATCCCCAATGAATTTTGACCATTCTGATGAACTTTGCTTAACCCCAAATCAGTAATCATAAGCATTAAGACTTAATTATCCAGGCTTGCACATATAGAAAGGACAATTTGTTTCCTCTCTTATCTCTTAAAATGAAGACAAAAATTTGGAAGGGCATATCCAATGTTGACAATTGGCAATCATCCAAGTCATGGTGCATTGGATCACATATGAAATAGTCAGAATTGACTACAATCTCTTTCGTTATCAATCATGGAGCATTGTTAGTCTGTAGGTGACAAATTATTAAGAGGACAAAATACACATTTGACCCTTCTCCATTCTCTACCAACGACATACATACATGACATATAGGAAAACTTTCAGTACAAAAAATCGGCTAATTTCTTTTCAAATCATGTGAGTAGATCAGACGTCTGGTAATCCACCGCCTAATTTTTTTAGGATATCTGCTTTTGCATAACATTTTGTGGATAGTTGAAGCAACTAAATCAACTAACGAGGAAGAAATTAACAAACATGTAACCTGCTTTATGATCCGCACTTCATTCTCAAACATGTATTGGGCATTTCAATCACAAACATGTAAAGGGCTTTAACTGATTTCCAAAGATAACACAAAAATCACAAAAAAACTTATAAACTCTAATGTCCAAAAAGATTCAGCTTTTCAATCAATAACAATTGCAGATAAAAGTCTCAAAAAATACCTGAAATTGCATATGTTAGCCCAGGACCGAGGACTGAGGAGGAAGAAATTAACAGGACCTGGAAACGAAAATTAAAAGAAGAAGAAATCATCAAAATGAAAAAACTAAAAAAATAACAAATAAAAGTCTCACAAAATACCTGATCAGAGTTTGTCGCTGAATATCCGACTGCCACAGGATCACCAAGTCGCCAGAGGCTCGATAAATTATCACCGATGCCCAATCAGAGAAGCTGATGTCGCTGCTGGATCTGGGAATCGGATCACCAAGCAGATATTGCTGCTTTGAGATTAACAAATATGAAAATAAGCAGAAAAAAATCTGGAAATTTCTTGAAATAATCATCGATTCTTATGAATCTGACCTCGTTCAATTGATCCTCGGTAAGGGCATCTTCAAAGGATTTATCTTCACTGCCTCTTCCTGTTCCTTCATCATCTTCGAAGGATTTGGGTGAGGGGAGTGACGTGCGTTTATATTTTATATATTCACGCATGTCTTTTCCGTGATTTTCCGTCGTTTTCCGTTGTTTCGTATCTATTCTTTTGTGATTTTTAGTTTCTTTTCACTTTCTTTGTGTTTGTGTGCTATTTCAGGAGATTGCCAGTACAGGGGACATACCAAGCACATATCACGAGTCCCTGGAGCAATGGGAGGAGCCACACGAGATCCTGAGGGCCAAACGTCAAGTTATATCATGAATCAACCCTCAAACGATCAGTTGGACAGTTCCAACCGGTCGGTTCGTGCACGCGTATCCAACCCAACGAGGAGCAGCAATGAAGCAGACCCCACCCGATCGGTTCAGTGATCGGGTGGTGGTGACAGAACTTTCTGTTTTTGAAGCCGAACTCCAACCAATCGGTTGACTTTTCAACCGATCGGTTCACTTGTAGTAATTCTACGCAAGCTCCAGAGCTCCACGACCTCAACCGATCAGTTCAGCGATCTGTTGTGAATTTTGACAACCTCAACCGATCTGTTCATCGATCGGTCAGAAGCTGAAGATCGTTTTCTCCGATGCCTCAACCGATCGGGCCGATCGGTTGGATGTTTAATTTTGTCTTCTTCTAGGAATATTTCCTGGAATCTTGCCAGATTGTATATAGAGCTCTAGGTTTCCCAGAATACGTGGATCCCCAGTTTTTAACAGTTTTTAGGGATTTTGGCTGCTGTTAATTAAACTTGTTTTGTAAGTTCTCCGTTCGCTTTTATACTTTGATATTGCGTTAATACTATTGTTTGCTTCTCTAATCTATTGCTTGATCTTAATTTTGATGGCTATATTTTGTTGCATTGAATCTTTTGCAATGATTAGTGAGTAGTTTCCTAATCTGGGACATTGGTGGAAGCTCCTTCGTGTGTTCTCCCTAGAACGACCATATGAGTAGGGTTTCGATAGGATATAGAGATTTAGATGGTTACGCGGGGTGATTTATTGTCATTGGCGGGATAAAGACCGCCTTTGACCGTCGGGCCAAGGGGAAATAAAAATGGCGTTTGATCCTTTAGACACAGCTCACACCTCTAGCGTAGACATTGATTCCTAGCGCGTGGGAACAGCAAGATGAAATGTCGGGAGCAATCGTTGCGAGCTTAGTGCTCCCGGAGTCGGTCGGTGTTGGACATAGGAATGCCCACCGTCCGAACTCAGGTAGACCTAGCGTATTATCATGGGCATCGATCGGAATATCGGGCCCATGGAACGCTAGGTATCACTCTTAGAGGCAACGTCTCACCACTAAACCGTAGAATCCGATCGTATTCCTGTCCGTCGGTCGTAATAGAGAGAATCCATGATAGGTTGGAAACCAAGGTCCTGGGTTACTTTTTACATCTTATACCTTTCCGTAGTTTCTTATCGTGACAACCCACTTAGCGATAGTGCTAGCTCACCCACCAGGTGATCCAGTTCCTCTTTGTTGACAAGCACACCACAGGCCTCCCTGTGTTCGACCCATAAGCCAAACTACAACACTGTGCGCTTGCGGTTATAAATTTTAATTCTGGTACTCCTAGATCCGCTTACACATAGTGCCAAACCTAGGGGACGTCAAGCTTTATGGCGTCGCTGCCGGGGAGGCAACGTGCTTGTTTCAGTTAGGACCCAGTAACCCTCGAGACTAGTTCATATCCCTACCCCGTGATACTTTTCACATTCTATATTTTTTATTTCTTATTCTTTATTCTTTATTTTCTATTTTTATTTGTCATTGTCCCACACGCGCTTCACAGGTATATCTGATTTTTGATGCGTAGGAACTCAAGAAATCTTGACGACTTGGTTCCTCTAGATCCTAAGATTAACACAACTGTGAGGCGTCCGAACGCCAAGAGAAGAAGAAGGGAAGAGATAGCTGCCATGGGAGAAAATATCACTCCCTAGAAGTCCTTGCTTGAGTACTCAATGCCGTCCATTCGATCCACGTCCAGCATCCAACCTCCAGCCATCACGACCAGAAATTTCGAGCTGAAGCCATCATTGGTGGCTTGGATCCAGCAGGACCAGTTTTCAGGAGCTCCTATGGAGAACCCGATTGAGCATCTGGACTCATTTCTGGAGAAGTGTGTGACTTTTAGAATCAATGGCGTGTCAACTGAAGTGATTCAGTTGAGGTTGTTCTCATTCTCTCTGCAGGACAAAGCAAAACAATGGCTGAAGGGGAAGGACCCCAATACATTTACAATCTGGGAGAAGCTATCAAATGCTTTCCTGAACAAGTTCTTCCCTCAAAGGAAGACAATGAAGCTCAGGAGCGAGATCTCCTCCTTCTCCTAGGCCAGCCATGAATCATTACATGAAGCATGGATGAGGTTTAAGGAAATGCAACAGAAATGCCCTCACCATGAGCTCCCCCGCTGGCAGATTATAAACTTGTTCTACAATGGGCTGAGGGATGACTTAAAGTCCTTAATGGATGTCGCAATGGGAGGATCCTTCATGTTACGAAGTGAAGTTGATGCCGGTAACATTCTGAAAAATATGGCATCAAACAATGAAAGGTGGAGCGACGAGCACGCCACACCAAAATCTGGAGGAATGCACTGGGTGGAAGAAGTAGATAAACCGTCTAGCAAATTTGATTTGTTTTCCACCTAGATCTCAGCATTCATGGTAGGGGCCGGTGGAGCCAACACTCAGCATGTGGCAGCGGTTGAAACTGAAATCTTGGGAGAATTTGATGATGGAGATATCTGGGCACCGGTGGATCATGCGAGTGCACTATTTTACAATCCTATGGGTAATGCACCCTATCCATCGAGGACAAGCTCGAATCCGATATATTCTCCTAACAATCGGAACCACCCAAACTTTAGCTACCGGGCACCGTATCAGCAGCCCATCAACCTCAGCAGCAGCTGCAGATATCAGCCCCCTCCACCTCAGCAGCAGATATATCAGCAGTACCCTCCTAGAAATCAGCAGCCCCTGCCTCAGCAGCAATAATACAACCAACGGATGGTCTCTCCTATCGAAAACCTCCTCACTCAGTATATATCAAATCAGGAGAAGATCAACCAACAGCTACAGATTGGACAAAAGTCTTTGGCCGATCAAGTAACCAAGCTGGGGTTACAAGTGGCCAATCTTCAGAAGGCACACGGGCAGCTGCCAGGCCAACCAGAAGTGAACCCAAGGGGACCCAATCAAACATTAGCCTTGACGCATGGTCAAGCAAATGTTTCGGTAATAGTTTTGAGGAGTGGTACACAGATTTTGGCGTGGGAAGCCGTGAAAGAACCTGAAGCTCCATTGGTCGATGGGAGACTAAATCTGAAAGTAAATGACAATGTGGCCTCGACGTCAAACCCCATGACTCCGGAGGGAGTTTCTGAAGAGAAGAAGAAAAATGAGGGAGACAACTCAAGGGTCTTAAAGCCTACATGCCATTCCCATAAAGACTTGCCAAAGCAAAAATCGATGAAAAGTACGAGAAATTCTTCGAAATGGTGAATGACTTGAGTCTACAAATCCCCTTTCTGGAAGCTATAGAAACCATCCCCTCATATGCAAAATTTCTAAAAGACCTAGTTACAAGAGGGACGAGGAAAGAGAAAGTTGTCCTCACGACAGAATGCAGTGCTCTAAACCAACGAGCCAATCCGCCAACGCTCAAAGACCCCGGGAGTTTTTCTATCCCATACTCAATAGGGGGTGTCAATCAATCGAGCGCTTGTCGACTTGGGTGCAAGCGTAAGCCTGATGCCCCTATCACTTTACAAGAGGATAAATATGCATGAGCATGTGCTGACAGGAATGACTCTGCAGCTGGCAGACAGATCGGTAAAGTACCCGGTTTGGGTAGTCGATGACTTACCGGTAAACGTCAGCGGTGTGCATGTGCCAGTTGATTTTGTAGTTATGGACATGCATAAGGATAATCACATCCTGATTATCCTTGGGATACCCTTCATGACAACCGCAGGCGTACTCATAGACGACAAGAAAGGAAAACTGTCCCTGAACGTGGGAGACCAGAAAGTAGAGTTTGACTTGGCATTAAAAAAGGAAATCAAGAAAGGAGTAAAGAAGGGGATTGTGGTCGGCGCCTTTGGCATATTGGTAAGGCTCTCGGCCCCGACTACCCTGGTCGAGGGTTCGAGGCCTGCTGCCAATGAATTGAGGGGCGTTTGGTGGGCGACCTGTAAGTCCTCTGTAAGCGCTCTAAGTGCCTGGAGGCTTGCCCTGGCCCGTGGTGGGGACCGCTGCCTAAACCACCCGAACTTTTGCTTACCAAAAAAAGAAGGGGATTGTGTATATACAATCAAAATTTTCTTTTTCTTTTTCCTTTTCTTTTCTTTTCTCTTTTTTTATACACAAGAACAATCCCAAAGAATGATGCAAAGATATAAGTTTTTCTTTTCTTTTGAGTTTTTGGGATAATAGAGCTTATTTCTTTTTAGCATGGGGAATATGCAATAATAAGATTCACTTAAGGGGAGATTCACCAATGATTATATGTATAGAAATACTTTTCAAGATACGTGGAGAGAATATATGATAACGCTCGGTTTGCTCTTTTGTATGTGCATAACAACTTTAGCAGGGTAATGTCATCTACTCATTTTGATTTCTAAAAGTAAACTAATCTATTCATATCAAATGGCAATCAATTCATTCAACCTGGAAGGTCAATACACATTTCATGCAATAAGAAGTGATATTAAGATGCAAAGCAGTACTCCAAGTAATAGGCAGTCAATGCATGAATCTTGGTGCGTTTTCTATAAAAGTTATACAATAATGTAATTCTCAGATGAGTCAACGCTAAAATTCATTCATGGACAAATAATAAACACGTTGGAAGTTCTTTTTCTCAAATGCACGACAAATATATCACAGATGATATCAGAAATAAAAAGCAATAGCATGGCAAGAGGTACGTGCATAAGAGTAAAGCGAAATCCAAGCTATATTCATCATTGGGAATTCATCTCTAGCAAAGAAAGTAAAAGATATAAGGATAAAATAAAATCTAACTATACACATGCAAGAACTCCAAAAAATGAAGAAAACGTGATGCATGGGAAATAACGAAAAAGTTCATTAAAATAAGTAAAAAATGAAGAAAAGAGGAAAAATAAAGATAAAACAAGGAAATTAGAAAAAAGGTGTGTGGGCACACTCACTCTCCCAAGTTAAAACATCACATTGTTCTCAATGTGCGAAGTGTGGCACAAGGACATATAAGATAGGGGTGGGTGGGTGTATGTGCAATATGATGCGAAATAAAGCAAAATAAGGAAAATAAAATATGACATGAAGGTATATGCAAAGAATATTTGGTAAGCGAGCATGCAAAATGATTTATGGATGGATGCATGATAGTGTCCCAGAAATACATACCCTCCCCCAAGATGAAATATACAGTGTCCTACAAAAAGGTGAAGACAGATGTGCAAACAAAATAGTGGGGTGAGGTGAGGAAAAAATATGACAGGCATTAAGAAGTCGTGCCTAGGCTGGTGCATCGCCATCACCTCCCTGCTCTGGGGGCAGTGGTGGCAGAGGTGCTGGCTACTGCTTCTGCTGTAGGAAGTGGAGAATCTGGTTCAGCGTGAGCTGAATACCAGGAATCATGGCAATACAGGCCTGCTGAGCAGTGACGGCCGCCGTGAGAGCCCTAAGGTCAACTCTAAGTCCACTCACTGCCGACTCAACAGCGTTGAGGTACTACTCTTTGTCGTGAGCGGGGGCAGAGGGATATGGAGGTGTACGAACATGAGGTCTCACACGGCCTCCAAATACTAGTAGGGCCACTATCGGGTGAGTGCGAGAAGCGAAGCTCACAACAAGATGCTCAGCCTCTAGGGGAGGCTGGGATGCATGAATGCTCTCAGAAATATGTGCAACGGAGGAGGAGGTCGGAATATCAACAGAGGGCGAGGTTAGGAGAGAGGTCGTGGTAACAGCTGTGGTGACAGACACCACGACACGCTTGGTATAGACGACGACGGTAGAGACTAAAGCATCGACGGGTGGGGGCAGTTATGAAATCAGGAGATAGTGACGCCCCAGGAGTCGAAAAATCAGGTGTGTCGAGGGTCTCTACAGTCGCAGAGGAAAATGGTTCGCCTCTCTCAAAAGTGGTGGGGCAGCACTCTCAAAGCTCATATAAGAAATCAGGTCAACTCTCAATGGTGCGGTGGCAGTGGGATCAGACACAGCGACAGAAGTGGAGCTCTCGGCACGAGCAGAAGTGGAGACAGATGTGACGGGCTCAGTGATCAGATCAGAAGTAGGCTGGGGAATCGGGATCTCAAGAGCCGACATGGGGCTCCTGCTACTCGTCGTCGGTGAGCCGACATGGGGCTCTAGTACATATACATGTGGGATCAGGAGGTCCATCAGGAACCTCCACTCTATACCTGTTGGTCCAATATATGTATGAACGGGGTTTGGAAGTACTATGTAACCAGCAGAGAAGGGACCATGTAACCAGACCCAATGACGATGTCCATGAGGACGGATCATGTGCATACGGGCCAAAACATCTAGAGATACGGATGTGGGGCCCGTAGCACAGCACAGATCGACTGGAAGCTGGATGTTGAAAATAGGTGCTAGTAGGGTAATCGGACCACCACAATATATTGCCTTGGTTGAGGTGATCGAAGAAAAGATGCGGTCAAAATACCATCTAGAGATATCAATGGAAATCGTGGGGACCAAGACATCCCCGGCGCCCTCTAAGGCTCTCTCCCTAGTCATCGCATAGAGCATGAAAAGCTCTGGCATGGACATGGTCCCAACCTCTGGCTTGGAAAGAATGGTGGTCGTCAAAAGGCGTTGTGCTAGTCGCAGGCAGGGGTGGACTATAAAAGAGGCCTTTGCCTTGCTAGGGTCAATATGGTGCATGCCAGTGATCGTATCCCAGAAAGCAGCAGCTAAAAAGACAGACGGGGTGTGGTGTGTGGGACTATAAGCTCGTTCGGGGCCTGGGACATGGCCAATGAAAGTATGCTCGGGACATATCGTGTGAGATCTCGCACTCTTGATCCATGACCCTAAAAGAATAGCCCCTAGGAGTCCTACGAATGGAACTCAATACTTCTAGTGTCAGGCAGACGTAGATGTCCGCCGACACAGACAAAAAGTCGCACCACCCAACGTTGTCATACAACTGGTGCAGGCCCTGAAATACCCTTAGGCGCTCAAGTGTATCAATATGTGCAAACCTAGTGGATATGATCTGATGCTGCGAGATCCTCTCAAATTTGACGCAGTGTGCGTCATCTCTGAAAGTGATCCCGTACTTCTTGATCGCAGGGACATGCTGTGCTGGTGGTGGTGCTGAGGTTGCTGGGAGTGTATCTACGGGGTTGCTATGCGGCGGGGGCATCGTCCCTGAGGAAGAAGGACCGAGGTTGCCAGTCCTCTTCCTCTTGGAAGCGGGCTATCGAGTGCTGGATCTAGTGTGTAGGGGCATCGGTGAATGTCGTGAGATGCATACTAATCAAATATATCATAAAGAGCTTAAAATAAAATATGGAAAGAGTGTAGCAAGCACGATGCAACTCCAAGAAAGTAAATGAGCGTGAGGCAGCTCCCCTAATTCCAAATCAGCCTATGATCTCTCCTAAGCTTTCCTGTTGCATGAAAAAAGATTAATTAGCGTTAAAACTCACAAAATTTGGGGTTGATCAAGAGTAATTGGCAAAAAATAGGGTTTAATAGGTTTGGTGGATGGATTTAGGGCTTACGAATTGAACATGGGAAGAAAGAGGGCAAATAGGGGGTAGATGGGGGTGGTGGCGCTAGACTCGGTCGACGATGGGGTCACCGAAGGTGGGGCCGTCGATCAGGTCGAGGTGCACTCGGTCGAGTCGGCTCGGGGTAGCGGTCGAGTTGGAGAATTCGGGGGGGGGGGGGGCGCTGTGATTTGGGATTAGCTACGGGCGAGTGTGATTTGGGAATTAAATAGGGGCAGCCCGGCTTAAGTCACTTGGTCGAGTGACAATCGTCACTCGGTCGAGTGGCCCTAGTATAAACACTTTTAAGAATTTCGGCTGAGTCGAGCGACTCGGTCGAGTAGTTCGAGTCACTCGGTCAAGTGACAAGTTCCACTCGGTCGAGTGAGAAATAAATACATGTTTTGAATTTTTGTCATTTTGTTACAATCTCCTACTTGGTTGAGTAGAATTAGTCACTCGGTCGAGTGACAAATGACTCGAGTGACAAATGACTCGGCCGAGTAGATAGGCCTTTTAGAGCAAGATATTAGAGCTGTCTGCTACAGGGTGCACTCAGTCGAGTGATAAGTCACTCGATCGAGTGGTATAAAATTTACTCAGTGCGGTTTTTGGGACTTCCCTATTCAGTGCGTCACTCGGTCGAGTGAATTCTTCACTCGGCCGAGTGAGAATCTCACTCGGTCGAGTAGGCTGTCTGTTTCAGCTCTCTACTCTCTGTTTTTCTTCGTCTTCTATTTCTCCCTCTCTCGTCAGTTTCTTCTTTCCTATATCATTTAAGCACGTCCTCAGGGCTGCTCTCCATCGCCATGGCTACCCTCCATTCGAATGAATTCCTCGTATCTTCTTCCTACGATAAAAACATTGCCGGTTGTCAGATTTTTCTAGACTCTTGACTCACTAAACTAATAAAAATATTAAACGAAAATAAATACTAAATTTCTACTAAAAAGAACTAAGATATAAACATGGGGTTGCCTCCCGACAAGCGCTCGTTTAAGGTCTTGAGCTCAACCCCTTATGATTTCATGTTGAGCTCGTGATGTTTGGCGCATAGGAGATGCACATGTCAAACTTTGTGATGAGGCCGGTTGGATTCAGATGCTATGCTTCTTCTTGCTTGGCCTCCTTTAAGTCGCTTCCTCTCTAATGATGTCGATGGATGACTCCCCCAAGCTTCGGTTCTTGGCTCCTTTGTCCTTTCCTGGCAGTGGTGAAATATTTGCCAATGGCACGTTCTTTCCTTGATTCATCGAAGAGAGTTGGAAGAGCTCTCTAATCCTCACGACATCAGTATCGTTCTCATCTACTTCGGTGAAAGGGTCCGAGGTATCTACATTTGGGGCGCCTTTTTCAGAAATTGGCACTCCGTCAAGACTATCCACGTGCAAATCTCCGATGCCATATGGCATGGCTTCATCGATGACCTCATCAAGTAATGTAGACAAACTTCGGGTCCAAGTCCTTCCAAGGTAGATGCTCTTTATTTCACCAGTAGGATATCCCGCAGAGTAGCGCTTGAGTCTTTGCCCATTAACCTTGAATGATGCACCATCGTTTCCTTCGATCTCTATAGCTCCTCCGGGGTGTATATGGAGTATGGTGAATGGTCCAGACCAACGGGATCTCAACTTTCCAGGGAAGAGTCATAGCCTTGAGTTGAATATTAAGACCTTGTCTCCAACATTGAAGCTCTTCACCGTAATGCGGGCATCATGGAAGACCTTGGTCATTTCTTTGTATATTCTGGAACTCTCGTAGGCGTCCCTTCTAATTTCATCAAGCTAGTTTGTAACGGCCTGTTTTCATCAACACAACTATTTACGTATTTAACCTATTTTCAATTTTTTAAAACAAGTTTATAATGGTGTGTCAGAAGTTTTATGATTTCAAAAAATTTCTTATAAAAATATTTTGAAGTATCTGACTAGTTATGAAGTATTTTAGTAAGTTCAGGTTTCATCAAATACCTCTAAATAATCTGGTAAAAATTCATTTTTAATTATTACCGTTTTCACTTAATGAATTAATTTTCTATACAATCATCATTAAAATGATTTCAAACTATTACAGTAATATTCTATGATCATTTAGGGCTCCAAATTAATTTCGTAATTTTCTAAAGACAAATTAATAGAGAACCCACAGACCTGCTTCCTAAATGTTTTGGCCTACAACCAGTATTTGCGTAGCTCAAAACCTAAAACAGACTTTGTATTCGCGATCCTCGCGACGATACGAACCCATGGCTATGTTTTCGTAATTTTTCGAACACGTTTACTAGTAGGGGGAAAATCGTAATTATGTATTTTTGACATTATCTACTAATTACGTCTTAACCTTTTTACTTAACTACTAATTACCTTTAACCCTAATTACTTTTAACCCAAAACACTTAACACGTTTCCATGTTTCAAATTTTAGTCTAAAGTTAAACCTAACCTATTTAATAGCTTGACTAAATATTAAATGAGATTAGCTGTTAGTTTTTATTAATTAATTTTATATTAAGTTTTAAACCTTATATAATCCCCCTCCTATTATCTCCTTCTTCCCTCAAGCACAGCCCGTTCACAGGCGAACACTCCCATCTCCCTATCTCACGTTCATAACCCCAACCCACACACTCACGCACCCAAGGCCTCTCTCTCTCTCTCTCTCTCTCTCTCTCTCTCTCTCTCTCTCTCTCTCTCTCTCTCTCTCCCCCCTATTAATATTTTCCCCTCTCGTTGTCGGGTTCACCTAGCCCGAACCTATGCTCGCAACCGCACGCCTCCGCCGGCAACCCTCGCCGATGAACCCTGCACCGTCGTCGCTGCTTCCTCCGACGCCCGACCCACGTTGAGGCCGCTGAGCATCCGCCGCCCGCTCCCCGACGCTACAAAGCCCTGCACACCCCACCGCCAGTGAACCCATACCCTCACCTTCGACCCATGCCCGTCGCCTACGCCCTCGTGCTCCGACTACCGCCGTAGCTTGCCGTCCGCCCCTCTGAGCTCACCTCACATCCGTCCCTTGGCGAGAACACCCCGAAGAACCCCTTAACATCCCCGCTTCACCACCCTTCTCCGAGCTCCCCTTGACACTCATCGCCGGAGCTCCACTCAACCGTTGTCGATGTTGCCACATCGACGGCCTCCACGCACCTCAGCAGCAGCGGCAACCACACCAACACCATTGCCGGCGTCTTCGAGTCGTCACCGCCGCCCTCGCTCCACTGCAACCCATGCTCGCCACCAACGAGCCCAGCGCCTCGACCACCAACCCCTCCTCTGCGTCAAGCAGCTCCTTCCCACAAGCCCTCGCCTCTGAGTGCCGCTCTCTCCTCCCAGACCCGCCGACGCCGCCGCCGTCGAAGGCGAGGGGTTCCTCGCTGTTGCGTGCGAGAGGGTGAGAACGTATACGAAAACATATACGTATAAGTATATACGTATATACTAAAATACATATATATATAATATGTTTTATAATGGACTTAATTGTTTAAAATTTATTATAAATAATATAAGAGTCAGAAAAATGTGAGACCAGCTCCAAAAAATCAGAAATGGCATTCTGGACCCAATGTCACTGGTTTTATCTAAATCTGACGCTTAGTTTTTCCAAAATTAATTTTAAGCCTAAAAGTTAAATACGTTATTTTTATTTAAACATCCATAACTTGTTATTTTCACGTACACTGATACATGAAAAAAATATATGTTGTAGTACTCTCCGAGACAGTCATTTTGACAGCTCATTTGCAACTTTTCGATGCAGATTGCAGCCAGAAGAAATTGTTGAATAATTACGTTACTAATTGAAAAATAGTTTTTAAAATTATTTTTGAGCTTTTAAAAATTATAAAAATTAACATAAGCTTCTGAAAAATATTTACTCCTATAGTAAAATTATTTTCATCATATCTAGCTTATATAAAAATTTGGAACGTTTTTCGACAACGTTTCAGGCAGTTTTAAAAATCAAAACGATCAAATTAATTAGATAGAAATAGGTTAGCCGGTAACTAATGATTTCTTGTGTTTGCAGGTACCAATTCTCATACACCAGTATATTTAGAAGCTCTAGCTCCAACCTCGTCTTACTACGACGATCTCGATAGGGTAAGTTACAAAGAATTCTAACTTTAGAAATTGAGATAGTGTACTTTATGGAATCACCGCATGCTCGAAGCATGGATCAGGTGTAAGTCACTTTAATTCTAACTTTAGAAATTTAGCCAGTGTACTCGTATGAGCTTAGGATATGCCATCTAGTCTCAGAACAGTTATTGACCTGAACAGATGACTAGAGACCTAACTAAATAGGAAACGAATCAACTACAGAGCAACTTTGAATTGAACGTACGACATCGCTAACTTTCAACGTAGATGGTTGTAGTAAACTGTATACTAATTGAAAACCGCATGCTTGAAGCATGGATCGGGAGTAAGTCATAAAGAATTCTAACTTTAGAAATTGAGCTAGTGTACCTTATGGAATTACCGCATGCTCGAAGCATGGATTGGTATCATAGTTGTTGGACTTCAAAGCATTGCTCAGGACTGACATTCTCTGTTGAGGCTTCTGCCTTGACTTTTCAACAAGCAAAACTCTTTGGAGTGTTGTTAATGCCTTTGAACATCTTTGGAGTGAGACTATTGTGCATAACTCTATTGGTATGTGAGACGGTCTATCACAACCGTCATTAGTATCCTTGCCTTTGAAACAATGGATTGACGTACCGTATTGAAAAGTAATTATTGATTGATATATCGTGGAGCGTCCTATTGAAATTGGATTCTTATCTGTTGATGGTGTGATGGGCCTATAAGGCCATACGGATACGGATACGGATATGGATACGGACACGGATACAGATACAATTATAAATGTGTAATGTGATACAACATGGGTTATGTGGTAGTCTTGAGATACGAAGTGTGTGGGAGCGATCGGGTCCACCCTTATTTGGTAAGCTGTACCATCACCCTGCAGGGGATGGTAGGTATATATTATACGATTTGCTACGTGGGATGTGTGCACTTATGGTTGCATATCGTACACTCGAGCCAAGACTGTTGCACTAGCTTGATTGATACCAGTGCCCATGAGGCCATATTGATACGAATACTAGTATGAACATTGGATTATGATAATACATGGGTTACAAGGTAGTCTTGAGCTACAAAGTGTGCGGGAGTGACCATGTCCATCCTTATTTGGTAAGATGTACCATCACCCTGCAGGAGATGGTAGGTAGATATTCCACGGGTTGCTCCGTGGGATGGGTGCACTTCTGGTTGCATATCGTACACTCGAGCTAAGGCTGATGCACTAATTTGGTTAATGTTACACTAATTTGATTGATGTTGCACTAGTTTGATTGATGTTGCACTAATTAATTGATACCATTGTTTTGTCACGACTACGAACTGGATACGACTATTTTATTGACTAAGTCGAGACTACTCGAACGTGATAAATCGGTATAATAAGAAGCAGCCTTAAATTACTATTGAATCAGTGTCTAGAAAGGAATAGGAAGGGGGTTGGTCAACCAAAGGACTTGTCTTGCGGTCATAGAAGTGACCTGTGCCTTCAAGCTCTGACTGCCTGGCTGATTTGGGAGTTAAACTAGACTTCTTATTATTAGGCTTGCCTACACTATTAGATAGTCAAACGACGCTCATCTTCTCTTAAGTGTTACTATGTCTACCTGGATGTCTTACTATTGTCATCCCATTGTTTGTTGGTCAAAACATTGTTGCTACCATATGCCACACCACAGTCGTTACTTTTACACCTGCACAGTCACTTTTACTTTATGCATTACATGCACCACTTCCACACCTGAGCAGCTACCGGTACTTTTCTTATCATACATATCTGTTCATACTTTACTTTTTGCACCTACAAGACCATCTTTTGTTTACTATAGTTTGTTCCATACTTTTGCACTACTTTGTTTCTATTGCTAGAAATGTTGTGACTTACCTACGGTTCCATCTCTGTGGCGCCACAGATGATGTACATCTGGAAGTAGATGCTCTAGAGTTAAAAGCGCTAGAGTTCGACCATGAGTTCGCAGCTTTCAGAGCTATTTTTAGTTGTGTACTTTCTTCCTTCCATGTATCTTGTCGGAACATTTTTGTATAGTATGGATGTAATAATTGGACACTATTTGAGTATTTTTATACATCTCTGCATTGTGGCTATTTTGTTTTCACTGGTTAACTGTAGGACCTGTGCAAATATCAAAAAGTAACGGGCCCCGGAAACGGGTTGTTACATAGTTGATATCGAGGAATCGCAGAAATACCGCGTTCTTGTAGTCATAATTTACAGTTTTGATGGCCCAATAAGCACAGTTCTTGTCACGCCCTGCTTCCCATTATACTTGGGAGCGAGGACGCGAGCGGGCCCGCTTGGGCTGGAGCGGTGAAACTCCAACCCAATAAGCGTCTGTGGGTAAACCGTAAACAGGTTCTTGCATTCAAACTCGGAACAAAAAGGAAATTTCATTATCATTATATCGATGCCCAGATTTACAAGTCACAAATAAGGCCAACTTGGTCATTAGATACAGAAACGCAAACAGAATTACACTTGAATATAAATACAACAAATATTATTCTTAAGCAGCGTTGCGAAGGCACGTTGTTCTCCAGCGGCAGATCTCAGCGTCTGGGCACTCGGGTCAGGCTGCTCAGTCTCAAGCCTTGCTCCTCTGCAAATCTGTCTAATACCTGACGTATATTTCACAAGACAAGAAATATACGTCAGCGAGGGTCGCTCGGCAAGATTTAAAATATTAGTAGGAAAAGGACCCTCGGCAAGGTTTTCAAAATCATTAATATGGCAAAAGGAGTGACATAATAAGATTACAAATAAGTAAAGCATGTTAGCATGGGAATCATATGGCATGGCAGATGAGATGTATTGAATGACAAGCATAGCAATTGTAGTGTGCAAGGTAATAAACATGGCAATGTGGTGTGTACACCAATACGCATGGAAATGTGGTGTGTACAGCAATAATTGTAACATGTGTAGTATGTACAGCAATGAGTATGACAAATGTAGTGCATAAAGTAACAAGTGACGTACATGGATTTTGTAATGCATAAAGTAAAGGTACGACATCAGCGATATACAAAGTAAACATGACATAAACTTAGTCGACAGTTCGCGATAGTAGCTGAAGTAAACAAGAGTGCCAACCTGTACCTAATCTAGTGACAAGCCCAGTGTCTGAGGGGGAGGTGACCAGCATCACACCCAAGTCGACGGGAGCTACCCGTGACTCTATACTCACCGACCCGACCAGGTGTCGGTCAAGTTCACCACTAGAGTGTAATCCAGCTTTCCAGCCTCTACTACCCTAGACTACCCCACCCAAGTGTTCTGCTGGAACACGAGCCAGCCTAATCCATATTACAAGCACGCCCGAGTTTGTCAACTTGCATGACATCACGATTTCACGATTTCGCCTCTTGGGCGCACGATTCATAATTTCACGATTTCCATTCCGTCATTATATTCCATCAACACATTCCATCAGGGTGTACGAGCATAGAAAGTTAGCAGCAGGCATTATAGTAGAACACAATAATAGCGAGTCTTGGTTTAACAAACAATGTAACAGCACTTTAAAACACGTGGGAAGAATGCACACTTGCCTGATTTGACGGTTTTTAGGGTGCCCAGGTGATCGCAACGATGAGCGCGAAACATCTGCGAGATCGGATTTCCGTTATTAATCTAAAAGTGTTAAAATTAATAACATTGTAATCTAGCTTATGACATTAGTGTTCATACTTTCATACCTATGCTTACAGATTATATATATAACTAATAAATACATGTGTTACACATATAACTAATGTCCAATGTACCCTAACATGTATGTAAATAAGTGAACCAATCCACCATATGACCATCACATGCACTAACCTATGTGAATTTATCTTACTCATAGTTTAGAATAAAGAATAAATAAAAGTGTACCGTTTATATAATAAACAATGTTCTTACAGTTAACATGGTACTGAAAACTATACACTAATTGAGGTAAGAGCATGTAGAGTCTCATATTAATTATTAAGGCTTACGGATAACTTAACACAGATATGGATGTACTAATCTTAATAAATAAATTAACTAACCTACAGACTAATGTTACTAGCTAACTTTATAATATAATAAGAAAAATATCTAGAGGTCTTGACTTTACTACCTAACACCTGACACTAGTACCACTCCACTTACCTTCGTTTGCAGGGATCAAGAGGGGAGCTGTTCGTCAGGGCGGCAAGGGGAAGCGGCATGGCGGAGCTCTGCAGACGGGCGGTGCGATCGAAGGGAGAGGTGTGTGGATGGCCCTGTTCCGATGGAGTGGGAGGCGGGAGTCGGATGTTGGCGGATGGCTGATGGTGGTGGGAGGAGGCCAGCGGGACGGCAGGAAGCGCCACGGTGGGATGCGAGGCGGCCAAAGGAGACCGGAGGGAAGATGGCCTGGGGGTCTTCGGAGGGTCGAGGTTGCCGGTGGACTCGGGTTCGACGGAGGAGGGGCTGGCGGGGCGACTGGTCACTGGGTGTGGCGTGTCGGAAGCTCATCGGAGGTCCGTGAGCAGGGGCGTTCGGATGGGGGAGGCACGGCTTGGTCGCTGGGCGTCGAAGCTCAAGTGTAGGGGCACCGGAGAAGGCCAGGGCGATGGACAACTGCCGTGGGTTGCCTGAGGGGAGCGGTACGGGCGATGTTGAGTGAAACAGGGGAGATTTGGGTTCCTCTGTTCCGAACAGAGTATGATGTCGGAGAGGCGGCCGAAGGTGCTGACGAGCCTGGCGGCGTGCGGTGGAGGGCGAGTGGCGAATGGCGACTTCTTGCAGGTGGAGGAGGAGGCCGCGGGGGAGTAGACGATGGGCGACAAGAGAGGAGGCTGACGGGCTTGCGGCCGGAGATCGGAAGGCGGGATTGGAGGGGAGGCCGTGCGGCTCTGTGGAGCAACCGGAGGAGAGGGACGCCGGAGGTGATCGGAGAAGGAGGGGGAGGTCACTCGAAGGAGGGGAGGAGGGCTGTGCTTGGGGGCTTCGGTGTTGGGATGCCCTAGGTCACTATATGGAAGAAAGGAGCAGGGTTCTAACAAGTTGTGTGTGTGGTGATGGCAGCATAGTTCGTAGGAGAAGAAAAATAAACCTAGGGTTTTATTATAATATGAAGGGGTGATGTGTAGGGTTTTAAAAATAAAAAGCTTGGCTGCGTGAGTAATTGGTTTAGGCTAGGTTAGGGATTAAATTAGAAAGGATGAGAATGGAATTGGTTAAACAAGGAAAGTATTATTAAGATAAATTTGATAGAAAGAATTTGTTTTTAATTATAATTTATTAGAAAAAGAAAAAGGAAAGTGTTTTTAAATTTTGTTTTAAATGCAATTCATTAGGGAAAATAAATTAGTAAGAGATAATAGGAAGGTTTGAATAGCCATTATATTTAGGGAAAATTAAAGACAATGTATTGTAGGAAAGCTTAAAAGATAGTAATAATTAGAGGAATAATGGGTTTGAATGAGTACCTTATTTCCAAAATAGTTATTATTTAATTAGGACTATAAAAGAAAGTTTTTAAATAAATTTGAATTTAAATTTCAAAACCATTTGAAATTCTTAAAACATTTGAATTTTGAATAACTATTTATATGAAACCAAATAATAACATTTATATATATAAATATAGCTACTTAAAATAAAATATGTATTAAGCATTTGAAGTTAATTAAAATACGTTCGAAATTCAAATACGTATAAGATACGAAAAATCACGAAACAAAATATACGAAGCAAAAACTCGTACCATTAAATACCGGCCGTTACAGTGCTCCAACTCTACCGACATGTGACACACCTTCCTATATATGAGTCGGTATGGGGTCGTACCGATGGGGGTCCTGAAGGCCATGCGATATATCCATAGTGCGTCGTTCAGTTTCATAGACCAATCTTTCCGTGATTTTTCAACTGTCTTTTCCAGAATTTGCTTGATTTCCCTATTTGATACCTCCACTTTTCTGCTAGTTTGAGGGTGACATGCCAGTCCAACTCTGTGGTTGATCGGCCCCGGATATACACCCGAAGAACGATTGTAGTTTTACCGCAAGCGCACGGTCATGTGGCGAGCAGGTATCGAACACGAGGAGGTGGTGTGGTTCCTGTCTATCCTAGGTTGGTTTGACTACATATGTAATATTGGTGGAGATGGTTATGGAATGATATAATGGAAATGGTGGTGGATGTCGGTGTCGGTGATAAAGAAGTCGGATAAAGTATCGATTCAAATTTAATACAATAAAAGAGTCTAGAGCTAGGGAATCCCCACTACGGATCGTCATACATCATTGTAAATAGTGAATCTCAATATTACTAGGCTTGTGTTGGGGTGAACTAGTCGTAACTGAATAGAGAACCAAGCTCACGCCCTAGCTCTATTGCCGGTCTATAGCAACCAAGGATAGGGCCCAATCTCTTGCAAACCCGAGCCTAAGCCACTAGCATTAGGATCGACATCATCGTTCAATCTCCCCTCGAGCCCACTCTCGTGCAAACTCGAGTTACGGTCTAGGTTGTGATAGTTCGTATTCGTCCAATCTCTTGCAAACGAATATGGGTATAGATTTATAATAAAAATCCTAGCTTTGGTCCAATCTCTTGCAAACCAAGTCTAGCGAATCTCGATTATAAACCTAAATCGAATATCTAGGCCTTCCCATCGATAAGAATCCAATCTCTTGCAAACCCCAATCGATGGAAATCCCTACCTATCCGTAATAAATCGATCACAACCTAATCTCCTAGCAATCCTAGCAATTTAGAAATTCATTCATCACAAATCTGAAATTAGATCCCTAGGGTTCATCCACATGCCATAGAACAACAAATCTACTCAATCATAGCCATAACGATATGAGAATCAATAAAAATCATTGCTTGCATACAAAAAGATAGAAAAACAAAGATTCAAATAACAAGAACAAAATACTTAGCTTTGATGAAGATCTTCAATCCAAATACAAGCTTTTAGATCCAAGAGGGGGCCTAGGACATGGCCTAACCTCTAAAATAATCACTAATAAAACATTTTGGGAACTCCTTCTAATGATGGCTACAAACCCCTTATATAGCCCCCAAAAAACCCTAGCAAAAGCCCCTAAAATCGCCCAAAAATTCGTGACCAAACTGCCCCTGCGCAGCCCAGAAATCGTAACTCTCGCAGCATGTGGAGCGGCTCACTCGGCCGAGTGAAAAGTGTCGCTTGGCCGAGTGACAAACCCTGTAGATTTCCAGTAAGTCGGGGGTTTTCGGGGGTCTGTCTTCGGAGGTGACTCGGCCGAGTGGCTTTACTCACTCAGCCGAGGGGCATTCCATGCTCGGCCGAGTTGGAACTCTCAGGTCGACTGTAGATTTCCAGTAAGTCGGCCTCTTTTTGGATGGATTTTCTCGTGCCACTCGGGCGAGGGGACCTCCATACTCGGCTGAGTGGTCTATCGTCACTCGGCCGAGGGCACGCTGATATTCTTCTGTTATGCGTGTCCGGTCTGGTCGGCCGAGCGAGCTTCTTTGCTCAGCCGAATGAGTGCTTCACTCGGCCGAGTGACCTGCTGTAGATGCCCAATCTTCTTCGTTTCTCCTCCTCGTCGCTTCTACGAATTTCCTTCTTCTTCCACTCATCTTCCATCGCTGAATGGCCCTCAAAAGAGCTGTGGGTGACACTCCGGAGTGGGTGAAAATCCTCTTGATCTCAAAATCACTCCAAATCGCTCCATATCTCCTGAAATACGACAAAAACAAGAAATAGTGAAAAGCATCGCAATATTGTCGAATAATCGTGGAAAACACGATATGGGCAATCAATACGGCATGCAAACATGCAGAAAAAAGGTGTAAAATATGGAGTGATCAAAATCCTCCAAGCTTGCCTCTTACTCGTCCTCGAGGAAGATAAGTAAAGAGACGAACTTGGGACATGAATACAAAGGAAATGAAATGAAAAAGAAAGAAAACGAGGTGGAAGGGGTCGCTAGATTATTCACTCAGATCTAAAGCCATAAGCTACACATCACGATAACTCAGAAAATACGAATCTCATGCTATAAAGATTTCATATCTTAATTAAACATAGTTCTTGCAAGCTTTTAAGAACAAAGGAAGGGACTCCCTAAATTTATGCAATCAACTCATATTCACATCATGAATTTCATAGAATATAATATACAATTCATTGGCGATGCACTTTTCAATCAAAAGTTATAAATCAAGCATATAAGATACACACCAAGCATGCAATAGAGAATAGAATAAGAGTCATGGCATTCACATATTTATTTCAAATCATGAAAAATCTCTATATCTAATATGTTTTGCAAAGTCTAAGCATTATCGAATATTCTCATTCATGCACGTCTCCACTATAAGGTCATACTCACTCATTTTGGTCAAATGAATTCACCCCCCAAGCTTAGCTTGAGGCATCGCATCTAAAGGAATATGATAGTGGAAAATGGGATTTTTGCCTTGGGTTTCCCAAGTATTTTGTGGCTCCAATAATGAGATAGAGAAATATCTTTCTTTTTCTTTTTGACTTTTTGTTCTCATTTTTATTTTTGGATTTTTGTAGGAGCTATTTGATTTGTATTTTTTGGTTTTTGGCTCCTTTTTGGCTTTTTGTACTTTTTGGAGCAACCTTTTTCTTTTGTAGGGATTTTTGGGAAATAAATGCAATATAAGTAGCTTTAGGAGGTGAACTCAAGTGACATGTAGAGAATAAAAAGATATATGTGGAGAAAGAAATAATGTAGCACTCGGTTCACTCTAAGATATGTACGAACGGTTCAATAAAATAATACTTCAAATAAAACTCATATGTAAGCATGGATATTCTCAATCATTTCAATAAATAGTGAAGTCAAGCAGTAAAGTTTACAACCATATCAGGCATGCAACAGAAGGTGAATAAGACAATAAAACTGATGCTTCAGATATACTAATGATGCGTGAATCTTGGTGCATTTCCAACAAAAGCATACTAAACACTAATCAATACATTCAGCTTCAATTAATATAATGCATTCATATAGAGGAATCATCAAAAGAATATATAAGCAAGCACATGGATAGGAAGACTATAGAATACTCAAAGTAGCATGGCAAGAAATAATAAGCATCGTGATGGTTGGTAAAGCAATAAGAGATATCATCATACAAAACTCATCTAGCGGAAGAAGAGAAAGGAAAATAAAGAAATAAAAAATAAAAGAGAGGAAAGAAAAGAAAACCAAGCACACAACATGATGCATGAACACACATAAATGGAAAATAAAATGGAAAATTCAAAAAGATGATGCAAAGTTTTGAAAAATTCTAAAAAAACCCTAAAAATAAAGTAAAAGTGCAACTAGATGGCATGGAAATGCACTCCCCCCAAGCTTAAACTTCACATTGTCCTCAGTGTGATCATAAAATGAAAAATATGAGGAACAACGATAAATATGAGGGAGGTGAATGAAAAATGATGAAATGAATGACATGAAATCCTAATGCAACTACATGCACATGCAATGATGCATGAGAGCGCTTTCCCCCAAGCTTATGCTAAACAATCCTATTTAAGTGACTCGATCAAAAATGTCATGGCTTTGCTAAGCGAGATTGAGTCAAACGAATAAGAATGTGAGTATTCACTTGAAAGAAATGCTCGATGGGTGGTGAGCAAAAAGGATGTGACACATCAAAATATAAAGATGGCAATTAATATATATAATGGGTTTGAGGTGTAAAAATTTTTGTTGCCGTCATATGAGGTAATATTTATTCAAGCAAATCTATACGGTCCTCTCGCTGTCGAGAGAATTCGTGTTTATTTAAAGCATAAAAATTTCTACACTACTGGATTGATATCACCTATAACAAAAGGCGGATCCAGTATCTTTGCCGGTGCAGGCAATTGCTGCAACTGCTCTTTCCGTGGCTCTGCCAGATGTGTATATCCACGGACACCAATGAACTCCAGTAATGCATCCTCTAGCATTCCCACAAGGACTCCACCTGTACCCTGCACAGAATAGGATGCATCAGTTCGATGCAAAAAATTCACCCTCGTAATAAAAGTATCCCAAAGAGGATCGTCTATAGAAATATATGGAATAAATAATGGTGGACGATACTTCCCTGGAAATAATCCAATATCCTCACGTGCCGTGATAGCTGTCTCCATGGTGTCTTCTCTATGCTGCTCAAATCTAGATCATAGGTGTGGACCTCATCAAGATGCTCCTCATCATCGTCAGACTCATCCCAGCGCACCTCTTGATCATATTCATATGCGTCCATGGGTGCTAACTCCTTGCTCTCCTCCTCGTATACATCACATTGTACCTTTTGTTCATATGTATGTGTATCCTGTAAAAGGCACAATGAGTCGTCAAAATCTGAATCACAAAAAACATCATACACGGGAGGGGAATCAAATGTAGGAGATGAGGGGGTGAAGAGATCTCCCTGAAAGGGAGCCATAAGCTCTGTAGGATAGTCCTCGACGTCAATGGAAGGATGAGGTGGCAGCGGAAGCTCAAATGGAGGAGGGTAGTGCTCAGGATCCTCATGAATGGCTATGTCCTCGTCCCGATGCACGACCTCCTCGGTGATAAACTCTGGCTCCATGTGTAATGCCTCCTCATAAGCATGCTTTGGCTCCGCGAGGTAAATAACCTCAATGTCTTCTCCATCTGAATCATCTCCATCCATCCACTCATCGTATGGACTGGCTGTATTTGTGGGTGTGGGAGTGATGACGATGCAACTCGGCTCTGCAGCAATACGTCTTGAGTGTCTCATCGCAGTTCTCTCATCAGAAGTGGCTGCATCTGTGCCTGGTACCGTTGTCTCCTCAGAGGTGGAAGCATTGATGTCCTCAGCCTGCCATCCAAGAATCTCATCCAGGTACGCATAAAAATGTGTGGTCCATATGATCACAGCCTAAGTAGAAGGTAGAGGTGGCTGCGGAAGCTCAACTATTGGTGGGCAAGACTCTGGATTTATCTGAATGAAGTTACCCTCGTCCCAAAGTGCTGCCTCCGCAATGCAATGCTCTGGCTCCGCATGTGATGCCTCCTCGTGAACTATCAATATAGGCTCTCCTTGGAATGGTGATGATGGCTGCTCATGTGTGTCAGCTTGTGGGGATGTATCATGTGGAGGGGAATTCTTGCAAGCAATCCAAAAATATAGTCTATCCCCCTCGAGACTGACATGAATGTCCTCCTCAATTGTTCCTGCAGCTGAAATACGGTTCATAACAAAATCTACAAATCGTAGCTCAAATACATCACCTGCTGTAATGCTCTCTGAACCAGTGAGCCTCACTGACTCCAAGAGGCCATCCAATAATCTTTGAAATGCATCCTCCTCTGGCTGCGCATATGACTCAGTTTCTGCTTCCTACACGGCCTCTTCGTCTATCCATTCTTTATATGCAATAGTTGTATTATAGGATGTGGGATCGATGACGGCACATTCTGGCTCTGGTAATATGACCGGTGATGCTTCCTGCCCCTAAAATGAAGAAGCAGAACTGATATCTTTGGAAATCTCTGCAACCTTAAGCTTAAGCGCATTCATTTTAAGCACCCTCTTCATCCATTCCAATTGAAGGTTGCTCTTATCAAGCCTGGCTTGTATTTCAATCTGGTGTGCATGCATCTCATCAAAAAAGTTTTCTCTCGTCTGAGCACTTGATCAAAATCTGTGGTCCACGTAGTATAATCCATAGCACCTGATCAACAAAGATAAATACATGGAGAAAAATATCAGTGGCACAAAAGAATATAGAAATGATAATAATGGTGGCGGGGTGAAAATTCCCTTTTGTTAAATTTTTTTTTTCGTAGTCTAATCAACCTAATTGTGACAAATTGGCACCCAACGGGAAACACCTCCCCGGCAACGGCGCCAAAAACTTGATCGGCCCTGGATATACACCCGGAGAACGATTGTACTTTTACCGCAAGCGCATGGTCAAGTGGCAAGCGGGTATCAAACATGAGGAGGTGGTGTTATCCTAGGTTGGTTTGACTACAAATGTATTATTGGTAGAGATGGTTATGGAATGATATAATGGAAATGGTGGTGGATGTCGGTGTCGGTGATAAAGAAGTCGGATAAAGTATCGATTCAAATTTAATACAATAAAAGAGTCTAGAGCTAGGGAATCCCCACTACGGATCGTCATACATCATTGTAAATAGTGAATCTCAATATTACTAGGCTTGTGTTGGGGCGAACTAGTCGTAACTGAATAGAGAACCAAGCTCATGCCCTAGCGCTATTGCCGGTCTATAGCAACCTAGGATATGGCCCAATCTCTTGAAAACCCAAGCCTAAGCCACTATCATTAGGATCGACATCATCGTTCAATCTCCCCTCGAGCCCACTCTCGTGCAAACTCGAGTTACAGTCTAGGTTGTGATAGTTCATATTCGTCCAATCTCTTGCAAACGAATATGGGTATAGATTTATAATAAAAATCCTAGCTTTGGTCCAATCTCTTGTAAACCAAGTCTAGCGAATCTCGATTATAAACCTAAATCGAATATCTAGGCCTTCCCATCGATTAGAATCCAATCTCTTGCAAACCCCAATCGATGGAAATCCCTAGCTATCCATAATAAATCGATCATAACCTAACCTCCTAGCAATCCTAGCAATTTAGAAATTCATTCATCACAAATCTGAAATTAGATCCATAGGGTTCATCCCCATGCCCTAGAACAACAAATCTACTCAAGCATAGATATAACGATATAAGAATCAATAAAAATCATTGCTTGCATACAAAAAGATAGAAAAAAAAAGATTCAAATAACAAGAACAAAATACTTAGCTTTGATGAAGATATTCAATCCAAATACAAGCTTTTAGATCCAAGAGGGGGCCTAGGGCATGGCCTAACCTCTAAAATTATCACTAATAAAACATTTTGGGAACTCCTTCTAATGATGGCTACAAACCCCTTATATAGCCCCCAAAAAACCCTAGCAAAAGCCCCTAAAACCGCCCAAAAAATCGTGACCAAACTGCCCCTGTGCAGCCCAGAAATCGCAACTCTCGCAGTATACGGAGCGGCTCACTTGGCCGAGTGAAAAGTGTCGCTCGGCAAAGTGACAAACCATGTAGATTTCCAGTAAGTCGGGGGTTTTCGGGGGTCCGTCTTCGGAGGTGACTCGGCCGAGTGGCTTTACTCACTCGGCCGAGGGGCATTCCATGCTAGGCCGAGTCGGAACTCTCAGGTCGACTGTAGATTTCCAGTAAGTCGGCCTCTTTTTGGATGGATTTTCTCGTGCCACTCGGGCGAGGGGATCTCCATACTCGGCCGAGTGGTCTATCATCACTCAGCCGAGGGCACGCTGATATTCTTCTGTTGTGCGTGTCCAGTCTGGTCGGCCGAGTGCGCTTCTTTGCTCGGCCGAGTGAGTGCTTCACTCGGCCGAGTGACATGCTGTAGATGCCTAATCTTCTTTATTTCTCCGCCTCGTCGCTCCTACGAAGTTCCTTCTTCTTCCACTCATCTTCCATCGCTGAATGGCCCTCAAAAGAGCTGTGGGTGACAGTCCGGAGTGGGTGCAAATCCTCTTGATCTCAAAATCACTCCAAATCGCTCCATATCTCTTAAAATGCGACAAAAACAAGAAATAGTGAAAGGCATCACAATATTGACAAATAATCGTGGAAAACGCGATATGGGCGATCAAAACGGCATGCAAACTTGCAGAAAAAAGGTGTAAAATATGGAGTGATCAGTGGTGTACCACGTACTTATTTAGCATGGCTTCGAACTTGCTCTTTATAAAATGGCTCCCTTCATCGCTTATCAATGTTCTAGGTACTCCGAAATGGGGAAATATGTTTTGCTTGAAGAACTTGGCGACCACCCTTATGTCATTGGTTGGGGTGGCGATAGCTTCCATCCACTTTGAAACATAATCGACGGCCACCAATATATATTTATTTCTCTTGCTGGATGGAAAAGGTCCCATGAAATCGACTCCCCAACAATCAAAGAGCTCGATCTCCAAGATGGGCTTCATTGGCATCTGATTCTGTTTGGATATGTTTCACGTCCTTTGGCATCTATCACACTTTTTGAAGAACTTGTGTGTGTCTTTGAACATTGTAGGCCAATAGAATCCGCATTGTAATATCTTAGCGGTGGTTTTGGAAGCGGTTGCATGTCCTCCGCATGGTATGTCGTGGCAATGTGAGATGATAGAAGTGGTTTCGTCTTTAGAAATGCATCTCTGTATAATGCCATCCTTGCATATCTTAAAGAGATACGTGTCTTCCCAAAAATATTTCCAGACTTCATGTATGAAACTCCTCATTTGTTGCGTAGCTAACCCATGTGGTTTAATACCGCAAGCCAAATAATTCACAAAATCTGCAAACCGATGTACTTCCAAGGGTCTAAATGCAAATAGCTTCTCGTCGGTGAATGTGTCATCGATCGACAAGCTTTCATCCTTCCCATCACCAATTAGCCGTGATAAATGGTCCTCTACAAGATTGTTTGTACCCCCTTTGTCTCTGATTTCCAAGTCGAATTCTTGTAGAAGGAGAACCCATCGTAATAGCCTAGGCTTGGCTTCCTTTTTATTCAAGAGGTACTTCAACGCCACGTGGTCCATATGCACAATCACCTTTGATCCAAGAATGTACGAGCAGAACTTCTCAATAGAGTAATTGATCACCAAATGCTCATTTTCGGTGGTGGCGTAGTTCTTTTGTGCTTCATCAGAAGTTATGCTTGCAAAATATATCGCATGAAGCTTTCTGTCCTTTCTTTGCCCCAACACTGCTTCGACTGCCTGGTCACTAGCATTACACATCAACTCAAAAGGAAGGGTCCAATCCAGAGGTTGTATAATTGGAGCAGAAATAAGCGCCTCCTTTAGCATGTTTAACACCTGCAAGCAATCATCAGAAAAAAAACAAAAGGCGCGTCTTTAGCAAGCAAAGTTGTAAGAGGGCGGGCAATTTGATCAAAATCCTTGATAAAGCGACGGTAAAACCCGTATGACCAGGGAATCTTCTAATGCCCTTAACATTAATCGGGGGAGTTAGCTTTTCTATAACTTCAATTTTAGCTTTATCCACCTCAATCCCTCTCAATGAGCCCAAGAACTATCCCCTCGGTGACCATAAAATGTCATTTTTTCCAATTAAGCGTCTGATTATTTTGATGGCATCTTTTTAAAACCTTGGTTAAATTAGCCAAATAAGAGTCAAATTCACTGCCATACAAATAAAAATCATCCATGAAGACTTCCATGATGTCTTCAATATAATCAAAAAAGATGGATGTCATGCACCTTTGAAAGGTGGCAGGGGCGTTGCAAAGACCAAAGGGCATCCTACGGTATGCATAGGTGCCGTAAGTGCACGTGAAAGTAGTCTTTTCTTGATCATCTTCATAGAGGGGAATCTGAAAGAATCCCGAATACACATCCAAATAGCAAAAATATTTATGTTTAGCAAGACGTTCTAGCATTTGGTCAATAAATGGTAAAGGGTAATGGTCCTTCTGTGGCTTTATTTAATTTTCTGTAATCAATGCACATGCGTCAATCTGATGGTTTTGGTGGATATCAATTCTCCCTTATCATTTTTATAACAGTCATTCCTCCCTTCTTAGGAACAACATGAACCGGGCTGACCCATCTGCTGTCAGAAATATGATAGATGATATCGACTTCAAGTAATCTAAGAATCTCCTTTTAACCACCTCCTTCGTGTTGGGGTTTAACCGCCTATGAGGCTCGATGGAGGTAGCATCCGTGTTTTAAAAATGGATCCTGTTGGTACATAGCCGAGGGCTAATTCCCTTTATGTTGGAAATGCTACAGCCTAGGACATCCCTATGGCATCTCAAAATGTTTAAAAGGTTCTCAAGTTGGATGTGATTAAGACTAGCAATAACAATAACATGATATGTTAATTTATCACCCAAAATGCATATCTCAAGTTAGGAGGTAATTATTTCAGTTCTATCTCAGGGGGTGCTGTACCCCCTGTTTCACTTTCTTGTGAGAATATATCGTCCTCGGCCTCATCTTCGTTCTTTTCCTCTTCAAAGGATAGGCTCTCACATGCAGACTGAAAATCATTACTCGTCGAAAATGGAGCATCAAAGTATATGTTAGGTGTCTCCGCTCCCGAATCCATGGAACTATCGATCTCCTCTTATCCATGCATGTCATCAAAATATATGTCAGAATACAGATGGGTGTCACAAAAAGAGTTGTCAAGTGCACGGTTAAGTGGTAAGCGGGTATTGAATTACCTGGATGAAATATTGGTATCTATATAGATTACTAAGCTATTGTGGATTGGTGGCGAAGAAATATTAGTGTCATAATCGTTCAAAGTGTTGTAAATTCAATTTATAAGAATGCCTAGGGCTTGGGAATCCCCACTATAGATTTCAAGCAATCAATATGAAACAAGAATTTCTACATTACTACACTTGATTTAAGGTGAACTTGTCCCAACTAGGGCTTTACTTAGATCAAGATCCTCTCTCGAGCTCTCAAGATCCAATAGAAATCCCTAGCTATCCATAGTAAATCGATCACAATCTAACCCTTAACAAGTTTAGTGACATATCAATTCAATAGATCTCACAAATCATATTCTAAATACATAGGGTTCATCCATTTGCCCTAGAGCAGAGAGACTACTCACAATTCATCATAAAAATCACATTAAAAATAAGATATGCAATATAATTCATCACAAAACTCAGATTTAGAGAGAAATATAGCATAAACATATCAACTTGCAAGAGCTTAGACAAACCAATTTTTTCAATACAAGCTTCAAGAATAAGAAATTTAGATCCTTCTCTCCAATCCTTTCACCAAATGAAAACTAGAACTACGATTAAAACTAAGAAAATTATTCTAAAGATTCTCTCCTTGGGCTGCTCTCAAAACTGGGTATTATAGCCACCCAAAAAAAAATCAGAAATGCTGACAGATTTGCCCCTGAACATTTGCAAACCCTAGATTTGGGAATCTGCCTGACGGCACACTCGGCCAAGTGAACTACTCACTCGGTCGAGTGAGAAATCTACAAAAATTGGGGTTTTCAGTATTCTGGAAGCTCAGATCACTCGATCGAGTAGTCTTCTCACTCGGTCGAGTGAGATTCATACTCGACCTACTGCAGATCCTCCCTAAAAACAGAGAAGTGTCGAAGGATTTCTTCACAATTTTTATCTTCACTCGGTCGAGTGGGCTTCTCAATTCGTCGGGTGGAAATTCTCACTCGACCGAGTACATTCTGGATTTTCTTCAGGCTGGATTATGCGTGTCAGCTTCACTCGGTCGAGTGTGCGGCTTCCCTCGGTCAAGTAGGCTGCTTCATTCTACTGAGTACACTGTTTCTATTCTTCTTTCTTTCTTCTCGCTTCCTCATCATTTCTTTCGCCTTCCTTCTTCTTCTACTCATCCTCCAGCACCGTTAGCTCTCTGATATCATCGTTAATGATGCTCCGACATGCGTGTAGGCGTTCGTGGCTCCAAATTGCTCCCGTTTGCTCCATATTTCCTGAAATCAGATGAAACAAAGGAATAGTGAAATATATCGGGAAAACATCGTATAATCATTAAAATCGCGATATGAGCAATAGTTATGGGATGGAAAAATGCAGAAATAAAGTGTAAAATATGAGCTTATCACATGTCCTCGAGGACATTCTTATCTAGCTCAGAAACCCTAGAAATAGATATGTCAGCAGGGAGAGATCTGGTAGAGGGAATGGAAAGGATAGCCTTAAAAGCTTGGGGTCAAGCTTGATGTACGTCCCCTACACTACGGTATCTAGAATCCCAGTGTCGTTATACTCACCACGAATGCGGTTAGCAGAAAACAATTTTACGAGCATTGGATAGGATTTATGAGAGTCAGCCAGAGAATATCAAAAAAGATCGACCAATTTGGTCGTTGTCATAAGCTACGACAGATTCTTGGCTTGGAAAGTAGGATATGATATGAATCACTCCTTAAGGAGCTTGACATTAATCAACGCATTGTATTTTTTCAAGCACTTGTCGTCACGACAAGTGGGGACAAACAATGCAGGAGACCTAGGAGAAGGAGATGGAGGATGTTCTTGGGCTTGGGCATCAGGAATGGAAGGCTCGACATGGGGTTCAATATGGGGGGTTGAGCAGGGAGGATGGTTAGAGGTCGAGAAGAATGAACCACATCAGTCGGAGTTTGCTTGCGTCTATGCTGAAGTGGAAGCTCCTCACTCGACCAAGAGGATTCGAAAACAGATAATTCTTAAGATAGACTAGCATTTTTGGTTCGGGTTTTGGCACGGCCTTTGGTATAGGCAGGCTTTGGGACCCTAACCCTAGGCTCACGAGGCTTCTTGATGGATTTCCCCTTAGAAGTGAAAGTTTTGGGTGACATGTCAATGAAATCGGCAAAAAATTCTAGGGCCCGAAATTGAAAGGAAGCAGTCGAAATTTATACATAGTCGATGGAGGGAGGAAGGAGAACGACTCGATGGATGAGCTAGGAGGAGGAGTCGACGGACGGATGTGCTTGATCGACGGAGGAGGAGATTTGATGCCGTTGAGAGGAAGAAGAAGAGAGACGTGGGCTTTTGAATCGGAGGAGAGAGAGGAAAAGGAATGTTCGACGGTTATAGATGAAGGGATAGCAAGATCTGGGCTGTTGGATCAAAAAGAACGGCTCAGATTTAAGACTACGAACCGCCAAAAACTCCGGACAGGCGACTGATGCACAACGTACAATCACATGTCAAGCCCTAAATAAAAAATGACTAAGAATATGGACATGCGCTTGTAGAAGAATTCTCAGTCGCCTGTTGATAGACATGCACCTATAAAATGACCTACAGGGACCTGCTGCAGACAAGAAATTTAAAGAAAGTTTGAGCTTGATCTCGAAAAAATTAGTGACAATTAGGCAGGCGCTTGATAACAAAAATACAGTCGCCTAGGAGATTACCAGGCGCCTGTAAAATGAGTATCAGTCTCCTAACATGAATATGTCATATCAAGGTTGAAATAAAGAGATTGGGCAGTCGACTGTTGAAGAAAATACAGTCAACTGTCCTGGTTCTGAAATCCAGAATTAAGACAAAATTAAATATTTGAGATTTCTCACCCTTAGACATATACTCTAAATACTCTAATGACATTAAATAGCTATCAAAAACATATAAACTAATATGCATAGTAATGATATCAATCCAATCATAAAATCAACAAAATCTCCAGTAAATCTCATATAAAACATAATGTGAAAAATAGAACCATTGAATATGAGATATGAAAGTGATTATATAAGCACAAAACATGATATAACATGTAAAAATGAAGTCCTAAATTTCAGATTCACCCATAATCCCTAATTCTCCACGTCACCTGACAAATGAATCTCTTTAAGAGGTTTTGTGAAGATGTCGGTGATTTGTTTTTTGTTTTCATTGTACACTAATATGATGTCCTTCTTAGCTACATGATCATTAATGAAATGGTGTCTCACATCTATGTGTTTGGTATGGGAGTGATGTACCAGATTTTTGGAGCGACAAATGGCACTTTGGTTATCAACCATGATAGGGCAAGTATCACAATTAATACCATAGTCTTTTAGAGTGTGTCTCATCCAAAGAACTTGTGCACATGCAAGACCTGCGATAATATATTCCAATTCGGTCATGGACAATGATGCTGAGTTTTGCTTCTTGGAAAACCAAGAGACAAGGGAATTTCCTAGAAAATGACAAGTGCCAATAGTACTCTTCCTGTCGGATTTGCATCCAGCAAAATCGGCATCACTATATGTGATTAACTCACATTTGCTAGATTTCGGATAAAGTAATCCATAATCTAGTGTTTGATTGAGGCAACGAAAAATTCGTTTAACCACAATCAAATGTGATTCCTTAGGTCGTGCTTCATATATAGCACATAAACAAACGAAAAACATGATATCGGGCCTACTTGCGGTTAAGTAAAGTAAGCTACCTTTCATACCTTGATATAGACGAATGTCTACATCTTTCCCATTTTCGTCCTTGTGAAGATGTGTGGTTGTACTCATGGGAGTCATCTTGCTTGAAGACGATTCCATCCTGAATCGCTTGATAAGCTCTTTGGTATACTTGGTTTGGTGTATGAAAATCACTTACTTCATTTGCCGAATTTGAAGAACTAGAAAATAGTTGAGCTTACCCATGTGGCTCATTTCAAATTCTTCCTTCATAGATTAAGAAAATAATTGGCAAAGATCATAGTTAGTAGATCCAAAAATAATATCATCCACATAAACTTGAAATAGAAGGATGTCATTTTCATAATATTTAGTTAAAAGAGTAGAATTAACTTCAGCCATTTTAAAACCTAAATCCAAAAGAAATGTCTCAAGGCGATCACACAAAGCTCTAGGATCTCGTCTCAACCCATATAATGCTTTCTTAAGTTTGAAAACATGGTTTGAAAATATTTTATGAATAAAACTGGGTGGTTGAGAGATATAAACTTCTTCACTAATAAAACCATTTAAAAATGCACTTTTGATATCCATTTGATAAAGTTTGGAATTCTTATGGGTTGCAAAAGATAAAAGTAATCTAATGGCTTCTAATCTAGCTACGGAAGCAAAAGATTCTTCGAAGTCAATACCTTCTTCTTGTAGGTAGCCTTGAGCTACTAACCTTGCTTTGTTCCTTTGTGATGACTTCATTCTCGTCCGTCTTGTTCTTGAATATCCATTTGGTTCTAATGACTTGATTAACACTAGGTAGAGGAATAAGCTCCCAAACTTAATTTCTTTCGAATTGCATGAGTTCCTCTTCCATTGCTACGATCCACGAGCTATCTTCACTGCCTCTTGGATGTAATTTGGCTCAATGGCAAAGACAAATGCACAATGAGAGAATTCATCAATCCATGATCTTGTTCAGACACCCACTCCAATATCTCCAATTATTTGGTCATGTGGGAGGTCACAAACAGTTGGATAAGCTTTGGGAATACCTGGATCACTCGGAACAATCTCAACATTTTCATTAGTAATGTTAGTCTCAATAACATCATTAATTTTAACATTACTAATTGAATCACATAAAACTTCTACACTATTATCATCAACATGAGGAACATTAAAATCTTCATTAAAAGAAACATGTAGTGATTCCCCAACCGTTGAAGTGTTTTGTTGTATATCCGGTAGGCTTTGATACGTGTGGAATATCCAACAAAAATTTCTTCATCGGATCTTGGCTCAAATTTATCAAGATTACCAAACGTGTTCTTTATAAAGCATTTTGAACCAAAAACTCCAAAATATTTAACTTGATGCTTTTTATCATAAAATAATTCAAACAAGTTTTGTTTGTATGTGGCCTCACTAGGATCCTATTATGCACATAACATGCCATGTGCACTGCCTCCGACCAAAATTGAAGTCCAAGATGACTATCATGGATCATTGTGCGTCAACACTCAATAAGAGTCCTATTTGTTCTCTCAACGACACCATTTTGTGGCGATATGCGAGGAAAGGATAAATTGTGAGTTATACCGTTGTCATCACAAAACTTAGAGAAAAGCCCATTCTCAAATTCCCCTCCATGATCACTACGAATAGTGATAATGGTGGTTCCTAATAGATTTTTAGTTTTCTTGGCAAATTTGGTAAACTCATCCTTCATTTTTATTAGTTAAAATTGATATCCATGTAAATCTAGAAAAGTCATCAACAATGACTAATCCACAGTGAGCATTTCCTAAAGATGCAACTCTAGTAGGACCAAATAAATCTAAATGAAGTAGTTCTAGGGGTCTCTTAGAAGTTATGCCATCTTTAAGTTTAAATGAAGATTTACGGCGTTTTCCATGTTGACATGAATCACAAAAGCTTTTCTTATTAAACGATATTTTCAGAAAACCTTTCACTAAATCATGGTTAGCTAATTTATATAAATGCTTAAAATTAACATGCCCAAAATGACGATGCCGTAATAATTGTTCGTTAGAATGAGTAACTAGGCAATGTTCTGTAGATTGAGGCATACTTAAAATATAAATATCTTTATGTCCAATGCCGAAAAATAAAACATTGGAATCATATCAATTATGATAAACAAATCCTGTCCAAAGTCAACCTTGTAACCTTTGTCACGAAGTTGACTTATGGAAATAAGGTTGTGATTTAAACCATCTACTAAATATGCATTATCAATAAGTGGTTTAGATGTATTACCGACTTTTCCTACACCGATGATGGTTCCCTTTTCATCACCTCCAAAGGTCACCGTTGCACCATTCTTGATGCAGATCACTTCAGAGTGCAAAGAGGGATCTCCCATCATGTGCTTGGAGCAACCGCTATCAAGAATCTATCCTTTATTTTTAGAGCTAATATTTATTTTATTGCTCTTTTTCTTTATCTTGGGTACCTACATATTATACCATAAGCTCATGGTAACCAAGCTTGTTGGGTCCAAGGGGAGTAGCCCTTTGGAAACCAAGTCCAAGTGGACTTTGGCTTCCCAACATAGTTATCACAATTTACAACATCTTTAAAATATGATTTACATAAGCATTCCTATCATGAATGCTAGTGTCCTTAGGACCCCAAATTATGTATGTAGATTCCTCTTCCTAGTTGCATGCACATGAGTGTTGGATATTGGACTCCCCGGACTTGGTTTTGGATGATGAACAAACATAAATATATCGTGAACTAACACTTTGTGAGCGCAGTTATGGAGATCGTCGCCAAACTTATATGAACATCCAAAGCGACGTCTCGAGACTTCTCAAAGCGCGTGATCGTATGCCTAAAGCTTCGTTGAAGCTTTTGGACCATTTTAGAAGTCATGAAGATTCGGATCGAAGCTTTCGAAGACGGTTTGTCAAGTTTTATTTATAGTCTTTTAGCTTCGTTCCGTAGAATGTTAAGCCTTGAGTAGGTCTTACGTTTTAATCTTCATAACGCTCCTATCTTAGACATAGGATCTTAGTAGAAGTCCATACGAACTTTTCCGAAGCTTCGCGCTTCGATTCACGACTTCTTGTGCATGTTAGTTTGTTCAAGAAGAAGAACCAACCGACTAGATGGTGATCTAGTCGGTCGGCAAAGCTTCTTGGACCGACTAGTTTGCCTCCTTCATTTCTAGCTCAGTTACTGTTTACAGTTAGTCGGTCAAAGAAGGTTCACCGACCGACTAGTTTGTGAACTAGTCTGTCAGTGTTTCTACGTGGACCGACTAGTTGATCTTCTACTATACATGCCTAGTTACTGTTTATCGTTAGTCGGTCAAAGAACGGTTATCAACCGACTAGTTGATGAACTAGTCGGTCAACATTTGTTCTTGGACCGACTAAATCAATTTGTACTCAGACTATTTGTTTTATCTCTTAGTCGGTCTAAGTTCACTCACCGACCGACTAGTTGTGAAACTAGTCGGTTGGCAAGTGTTCTTTGACCGACTAGTTCTGTTAGTCTGAACTTCGACTTATTCACTGTTCACCACTTAGTCGGTTCATGTTGATTGACCGACCGACTAGTTGATGAACTAGTCAGTCAGTGATTGTTCTTTGACCGACTAGTTTGGTTCAGAATAGAGCCGTTGGAGCTTTAATTGAAACATTTTTCTCTCTCCCTGTCCTCTAACTTATAAATACTTGGTGTGCTGCATTCATTGCACTAAAAGGCTGATTTTAAGAGAAGTTTAGAGATCAAAGAGAAAGCATTCATTCCTCATTCAAAGCTCTTTCATTCCAATCTTGAATCTCTCCTCACTCTTATTTCAAAAGAGAGATTCATTGATTGTGAGCCTTCCAAGCCAAGTGCTTGATTCTAGGTCACCAACATCCACCTAGGACTCCATTGCTGGTCATCTACTTGGAGCTAGGGTTTGGTGCCTCTTCATCTTCCCCAAAATCATCTTTGCCCTAATTCGTAAGTTTACTCAAGGCATAGGTATTTTGTGGTAAGCATTTCTATTTCATTTACTTTCGATATTGTAAGTGTTTCACTCTCGGTTGTGAGAGTTTGTTTGTGATCCCGGGTTGTGGGAGTCACAAATTTCATTTGTATATGATTTGACTTGTGAAGGTTTTTCACAAGTATTTCATAGTGGAAATCTTGAGTTAAGGTTTCTAACTCAAGTATCCGGAGGGGATCCGGGCGTTTGGGACGTAGGATCACCGGGAACAAGTCGGGGAGACTTGGGTGGATCCGAACCCATTAAATTGCTTGTTTGCGATTGTTGTTTTCGATTGTTTGTCTTTGTTGTCTAACATTTACATTTCCGCATTTCCGCATTGTTTGGTAGAGTTTGCAAGGTAATTTGGAATTAGCCTCTTAATTATTATAAAGTACTATTCACCCCCCCACTAGTACTTGTGCAGTAGCTTAGCAGGGAATTACATTTGGTATCAGAGCCAAGTCTATAGCTATGTCTGCCAATGACAACAAGACCGTTCGTCCACCTTCCGACTGTAGCACCTTCAAGAACCGTGAAGGAGCTTCTTCGGTAATGGAAGGACACTCCTCAACGAGGCCTCCCTTCTTCAACGGTACCAACTACGGGTACTGGAAATGCCAGATGGAAACTTTCCTCCGGTGTGCTTCACTATGGAGGACCACAATGAAGGAGTACGTCGAGCCCGCCGAAGAAGATTTCGAGAAGTGGACTCCCGCGGAGGTCGCCGCAGAGGTAAGCAATGCCAAGGCAATGAACGCATTGCAATGTGCCTTGGAGCCCGAGGACTTCAACAAGATATGCACATGTAAGAGTGCATATCAAATATGGAACTCCCTCCTCATATTGCATGAAGGGACAAGTAGGGTAAGAGACTCTAAACTCGTTGTAGTTAATAAAGATTACGAGTTATTTCATATGCTACAGGGTGAGAAGATGAAGGAGTACTACGCTCGCTTCATCGACATCACAAACGAGTTGGAAGCTCTCGGTAAGACCTACACCAAAAAGGAGAAAGTCTCGAAGATCATCGATGGACTTCCTTCTTGTTGGGAGAAATGGACCTTCGCCATCGAGGAAGGTAATGACATGAAAACCTATACCGTTGTTCAACTAATGGGTACCTTAATGTCATACGAGGTACGCAAAGATAGCAAGTTGAAGTTGCAGGACAAGATGAAGTCCTACCTAAAGCAAGACGAGCCAAAGAAGAAGGCTATTATTTTCAAGGCCGCTCCATCCACATCCACATCGACCGATGATGAAAACTCAGAAGACGAGTTGGACTTGGAGTCCATGGCACTCATGGCAAAGAAGTTCAACCGTTTCTTCCGGAAAGGTAACTTCAAAAATAAATCGAAGTTTAGTTCTACTAATGCCTCCTCTCCATTGTGCTTTAAATGCAACAAGCCAGGACACATGAAAGCGGAGTGTCCTTAAAATAAGCAAAAGGAGAAGTGGAAGGCGCCGAAGTTCGACAAGTCCAAGAAGTACAAGAAAGGGTACAAAAAGGGACTTGTCGGGGTAACCTTCACCGACTCCAAGGATTCCTCAAGCGGAGAGTCGGACGATGAGCAAGTGGAGCAAGCACACATGTGCTTCATGGCTCGAGAGGAGCAAGATAAAGATTCCTCTTCCGATGATAGCGACAACGAAGGCGATGCGGTAACCATGGATGACCTTAGAAATGCTAATGAGCAATTATGGTCTAAATATACTAAATTAGTAAATAGGTATACTAAGGTAAAAGATGATTTAGCTTGCATCCAAACCTCGCCTAAAACTATCATCACCAACAACGACACCGTTGTTGAAGAGTTGAAGAATGAGATTGTAAATCTCAAGTCTCAACTTGAACATGTTAGCATTGAGGATCCGGAGGAACACAAGATAACGGATTTGACTTCTCAAAACTCGACTTTGAATATTGAGAATGAGAATCTTAAATCTCTTGTTTATATGCTCACATCGCAAGTATCCACTTTGGATGCTTCTATGCGTTCTCTCACCGAGAAATATGAATGCACATTAGACCGAATTAATAAATTCAATAAGGGTAAGGACCATTTGGACAAAATCCTAAATGACTTACTTCTGGCCAATCACCACATTGGCTTGGGGTACACAATGGAAAATTCATCCAAATTGGCCACTACCTTTGTTAGGCCAACTTCCGATGCCTCAACGAGTGGTAGCAAACACTCTATTGGTAGTTCATCTACCAATGGTGCTTCCACCTCGTACACACCTTCATTTGGAAAGAAACCCACTTTGGGTGGACCTCCAAAGAAGGGTCATGCTTATATGTACACAAATATCATGCCACGTAGGAACACACGTCCTACTCCACATGCTCACACATGTGATAATTTTTATGCACCACATCCACGGGCACGTGCACACCATGTCAGACACCCTCATGCATGTGTTCCTCCACATGCTTATGTTCACACACATCATCGTATGAATAATTCTCATAATGCACCATTCCATCATGTTCCTTATGCCTATCCACGACATGCATCACGTAGAAACCAACAACGCATGCATGCACCCGATAGGATGAGGGCTCCCAAACTCTTCACTATTTGGAGCCCAAAGGACACAAGCATGTATGAAAAACAAGTTTACATGAATTATTATTTTATGAATGTAGTGGATAATGATAATTATGTGGGGAAGTCTAAGTCCAATTGGACTTGGCTTCCAAAGGTCTTATCTTTTGGACCCAATGACCTTGGGTACCATGATACGATATTTTCTATCTTTATCTACTCAAGAAAAAGAAACGGAACAATAAATTTAAATTTAGCTCCAAGAGGAATTGGATACTCGATAGCGGGTGTTCAAAACACATGACGGGTGACGCTCAATTGCTCTCTGGAGTGGTGCCCATCGCAAATGGGAACCGGGTAGTCTTTGGAGGCAACGAGAGCGGAACTATCATAGGTGTTGGTAAAGTGGGTAATCCTTCTAAACCTCTTATAAATGATGTTTACCTTGTTAAAGGATTAAACCACAATCTCATTTCAATAAGCCAACTTTGTGACAAAGGTTACAAAGTTAGCTTTGCGAAAGGAATGTGCCATATTTTAAGAAAAGATAATAATGAATTATTGTTTTCCGGCACACGCCATAAGGATATATACATCCTAGATCTTCCAAGATCACATGAACAATGTCTCATTGCCAACACAAGTGAACAACACTTATGGCATCGACGTTTTGGTCATGTGAACTTTGGAACACTATTTAAACTTTCCAAGTTAAATTCTATTAGAGGCTTCCCTAAGCTTGTCTTTCAAAAGAAAAGCTTTTGTGACTCGTGTCAACGAGGCAAGCTTCCAAAATCGTCTTTTAAACCTAAGAAAAGCATTTCTTCTAAGCGGCCACTATAGCTATTACATCTAGATTTATTTGGGCCAACTAGAGTTTCTTCATTAGGAAATGCACGATATGGACTTGTCATCGTTGATGACTTTTCTAGGTTTACTTGGGTATTTTCATTAAGTAATAAAAATGATGCTTTTGAAAACTTCACAATTTTTGTCAAGAAAGTACAAAATCTCATTGGAACCACCATTGTCACTATTCGTAGTGATAATGGAGGGGAATTTGAGAATGAGTCTTTTGAGAACTTTTGTGATGCAGTTGGTATTACACACACCTTCTCTTTCCCTCGTGCACCTCCTCAAAATGGTGTAGTTGAGGGAAAGAATAGGACACTAGTGGAGTGTGCTCGCACTATGCTTGATGATAGCCAACTTGGTCATCAATTTTGGGCGGAAGCGGTACACACCGCTTGCTATGTGTTTAATAGGATACTTTTGAGGCCCGGCACTAAAAAAACTTGTTATGAATTGTTGTTTGGTAGATTGCCTCAAGTTAAACATTTTCGTGTTTTTGGTTCAAAATGCTTTATTAAAAACATGTATGGTAGTTTGGACAAATTCGATCCAAGATCCGATGAGGGGATATTTGTTGGATATTCCTCACGTAGCAAAGCCTACCGGATATACAACAAACGAACCTCAACAATCGAGGAATCGCTTCATGTTTCATTTAATGAAGGATTTGTTCCAACTAGAATTACTAATGATGATGACTCTATGGATGTCTTATGTGATTCAATTGGTAATTCTAATTCTAATAATTCTATTGATTCTATTGAGACTAACCCTACTAATGAAGTTTTTGAGAATGTTCCTAGTGATCAGGGAATTCCCAAACGGCTTCATACCGTTCGTGACCATCCTCATGAGCAAGTCATTGGCAATATCCATGATAGTGTCAAGACGAGATCACAAGTGAACTACTTCGCTCATTGTGCCTTTGCCTCCTCGATAGAGCCAAAGAATGTTAATGAAGCGTGCGAAGATAGCGCTTGGATCCTTGCCATGGAAGAGGAACTCATTCAATTCGAGAGGAATGAGGTTTGGGAGCTTGTTCCATTGCCATCAAAGAACCACACCGTCATAGGGACAAAGTGGATCTTCAATAACAAGACCGACGAAAACCAAATCGTCGTCCGGAACAAAGCTCGGTTAGTAGCTCAAGGCTATCGGCAAGAGGAAGGTATCGATTTCGAAGAATCCTTTGCTCCGGTAGCTAGATTAGAATCAATTAGATTATTGTTATCTTATGCATGGCATACAGATTTTAAATTATTTCAAATGGATGTTAAAAGTGCGTTTTTAAACGGAGACGTTGTTGAGGATGTTTATGTTTCTCAACCTCCGGGTTTTATAAATGAAAAATTTCCAAATCATGTTTTTAAACTTAAGAAAGTACTTTACGGTTTAAGACAAGCTCATCGAGCTTGGTATGACCGTTTAAAGAATTTTCTTTTAGATTTGGATTTTAAAATGATAGGAGTTGATTCCACATTATTTCTTAAGTATTCGAATAATGATATAATTTTAGTTCAAATTTATGTTGATGTTATCATTTTCGGTGCTACTAACTTTGCTCTTTGCGAAGAGTTTTCTAATGTGATGAAGGATCAATTTGAGATGAGCCATATGGGTGAGCTCAAATATTTCTTAGGTCTCCAAATTCGCCAAATGAACGATGCAATCTTCATCCACCAAACGAAGTACACGGTGGAGTTGCTAAAGCGATTTGGAATGGAGAATGCCTCCGGGAAAAAGACTCCAATGAGCACGACTACACATCTTGATATAGATGCGGGCGGAAAAGATGTAGACATTCGTCTATATCGAGGTATGATAGGTAGTTTTGTCACGACCCGCTTCCCTAAAATGGAGGCGAGACGTGAAAAGGTCCGCACGGGAGAGGAGCTATGAAGCCCCAAACCCGATAAGCGTCAATAATACATAAGCAGGTCCCTGTAACCACAACAAAATAACAATAATAACACGAGGAGAGACTGAAATAAAATCTCACATCTCATACATTGTCCAACAAGAAAATAAGTTCAACATCCAGAAAAGCCACCAGGCTAAAAGAGAAGAGTCTAAAGGCCCAGAACAAGGCCAACAAAACCAAAAGCAACAACAACAACAAAGTATAGGTGCTACGCACCGATAACAAAATAACTGTCTAACAAAAGTAAATCACAACGAAGACACTAGGACTGATCCCCAGTGTCCACGTACTCCCCGTCAAACACAAGCACGGGCTCGGCGTCAGCAAACACCTCGTCCTCAGCAAGTAACTCGGGCTCGGGCTCTAACATGTGTCACCCAAAAGAGTAAAGGGGCACATGTCAGCAAGTCGTAAGACTTGTGCAAGGAAACGGGAATAATGGTAAACTAGCAACCTAGCAATTAAAACATGGTGCATGGCAAGTAAAGTAAGGTGGTAGCAAGTAAAGTAAAGGAGAGTACAAGTGGCAAGTGGTTGTTGTGGCAAGTAGTGTCAAGTAACAAGTACAAGTACAAGGGATCACTCAACGAGTGCCCTATGCCCTCAGGCTGTGTTCAAGTGTCAAGTACAAGGGATCACTCAACGAGTGCCCTATGCCCTCAGGCTGTGATGAGCTCGTCTTCTGGAACACGAGCCAGAAAGTGTATTTGATAAGTATGGCGTAGGGGTGCACCTAGCCGGAACAAGTAGCACTAGTATGTAGCGATGCTACGCAATCACGATGAGTATTCAAGCATGCAATGACATGAGCAGTTAATACGCGTACCGTTAATTGTATTTAAACGTGACAGGCAAAATGCAATGATATGAACATATTCGCGTACCGTTAATTAAATTAAACATGGCAGTTAAAATGCAATAGCGGTTAAGGATGCATGGATGACATGAACAGTTAATACGCGTACCGTTAAGGAAAGTAAACGTGACATACAAGCATGATGAAGGTGACGGACCAAGCTTCGTTGTCAAGCTAGGTCAAAGGCGTCTAAACGGCCATCCTTTCGCCGTCTAGTCTCTTTTACGCTAAAGCTAGGTGAATGGCCTAAAACATGGCCTAAATCAAGAGATGCAAGTTTCACTTGCCTAGCACCGGGGATGACGACCACTTCGTCACACGGATGCCAAACTATGGGGAAATCACTGTTATGGGGGAACAATAATCAAACAACATGAAATTATATTAGAGTTTCATAAAAATACCAATAGGCTATGAAAACATAGAGGAATCGATTTCTTACCGAGAGGAAACGGAAGAAACACTCCGGAGAACCCTAGGATCAAATCTGGAAAAGATTGGAGAAGTTTGGGCGAATTAGGGTTTTGGGGGATTTGGGGATTTTGATGGGTTTTGGTGAGATTTTGGGGAAGATGAGAGGTAGATGGAGTGAATGGATGGTTTGGATGATGGATTTAGGGCTTGGAATGGAGAAATGAAGCTTGGAGGAAGATGGGGGCTCAAGGGGGAAGATTTTAGGGTTTTGGGTCGTGTTGGAGAAGATGAAATCGTTTGGGTTGGGTTTAAATAGGTTGAGCTGGCGGCTGCCCAGAAATTAGGGTTTCAACACTGGTTAGTCGGTCAAAGAGCAACCACTGACCGACTAGTTTGGCAACTAGTCGGTCGGTCGACCAACGCAGACCGACTAAGTGCAAACAGTAACTCCTGAACGAAAATAGGATTTTAGAGTTAGTCGGTCCATGAACAAATACTGACCGACTAGTTTAGCATCTAGTCGGTCGATGAACGTTCTTAGACCGACTAAGAGTAAACAATAGCTATTACAAAAATAAGATGATGAGTAAGTCGGTTAAAGAAGCATTGCCGACCGACTAGTTTGCAACCTAGTCGGTCAACCAACGTTCTTAGACCGACTAACGATAAACAGTAACTCCTGAGAAATTTAGAAAGCTAACTAGTCGGTCCAAGAAGGATTGCCGACCGACTGGATCGTCATCTAGTCGGTCGGTGGCCCTTCTTACATCGGCTAATGAGCACAAAAAGTACCGATACGGAGCGCAGGGCCCCGGGATCAATTCCTAAGACTCCTAGGCTTGATCTAACAGTTAGATACGACCGTTATGAAGTCCGTCACGAGTGACATACTTCGAAATCGACAATCCTAAGGAAGAAACGAGGAAATACGACGCATCGATCGAAAATGAAATCTACGGAGACGAAAACCACACAAGAGGAGAAAATCCACCAAAACATATATTATATTATAATAAATCCAGATACATGAAAAGCAGTCGTTACATCCTCCCCAACTTAAGAAAAATTTCGTCCTCGGAATTTCCAAATACTCACGAGTCCGGAAACAAAAGTGGGAAACGCTCTCGCATCTCATCCTCATTCTCCCAAGTAGACTCTCCAGGTGAACCGTGTCGCCACATCACCCTCACAAGATTGACAATCTTGTTCCGAAGCGATTTCTGACGCATATCCAGAATCTGCACTGGATGCTGGTCATACGTCATATCGGGGCGAACGGTAAACTCCGAAAAATCCACCGCATGAGACGGATCGCTAATGTATCGACGAAGCTACGACACATGGAAAACATTGTGAACTCCTTCCAAAGATGGCGGCAAGGCCAAGCGATAAGCTACCTCGCCAACCCTCTCCAAAACGTCAAATGGTCCAATGTATCGCGGGCTCAACTTTCCACGCTTCCCGAAACGAATCACACCACGATTCGGGGAAATCTTCAAGAACACATGGTCGCCCGGCTGAAACTCCAAAGGACGACGTTTAGCATCCGCCCAATGCTTAAAACGGTCCTGAGCAATTCTCAACCTCTCCCGAATGTTCCTGACGATATCCACAGCCTCTACGATCATCTCAGGTCCCAACAACTCCCGGTCACCAACGTCATCCCAACTCAGTGGCGATCGACATTTCCTCCCATAAAGAGCGGCGAAAGGCGCCATGCCAATACTCGCCTGGAAGCTGTTGTTGTAAGAGAACTCCACCAAATGTAGATGGTCCTCCCACGAACCCTTGAAATCCAACATGCACGCCCTCAGCATGTCTTCCAAAATCTGAATCGTCCTCTCGGACTGGCCATCCGTCTGCGGATGGTACGCAGTGCTGAAACTCAGACGCGTACCCAAGCTCTTCTGCAAACTCTGCCAAAACTGAGATGTGAACCTCGTGTCTCTGTCAGACACGATACTCACGGGGACTCCATGAAGTCGCACAACTTCCTCCATATATCTCCTCGCTAGCGCCTCAGTGGACTGTCCCACTCGGAACGGAATAAAGTGCGCAGACTTGGTCAATCGATCTACGATCACCCAAATCACGTCATTCTGCTTCGGACTCCGAGGTAGTCCAGTCACGAAATCCATAGTGATGTGTTGCCACTTCCACTCCGGAATCGGAAGCGGTTGTAGCAACCCGGCCGTACGCTGATGCTCCACCTTCACTTGCTGGCAAACCAAGCACTTGGCCACACTCCGAGCCACGCTCCTCTTCATACCATGCCACCAATAATTCAGACGAAGATCCTGGTACATCTTGGTGCTACCAGGATGCACAGAATACAGCGAACTGTGTGCCTCCACCATCAGCTCCTCTCTGATATCCCCAGCTGGCACACACAACCTGGCTCCGAACCTCAGCGAGCCATCCTCATGAATCAAAAAGTCAGTCCGCAAACCGGCTTCCACCTGTTCCCGAATCCTCACCAGCTTCGGATCCTCAGCCTGGCCAGCCTTAATCCGATCCACGATCGTCGACTGTACCTGCATGTACATCAACGACGAAGCCTCCCCAGGAAGAACAATCTCCACACCAGACTCGTAAAAATCCTGCTGCAATCTCCACTGCGAGGTCAAAACCATCACCGCAGGAAGCCAACTCAAAGCATCTGGAACCACATTCACCCTGCCAGGATGAAACTGCAAATCAATATCATAATCCGCCATAAGCTCCAACCATCGACGCTGTCGCATGTTGAGCTCCTTCTGAGTGAAAATGTACTTCAAGCTTTTGTGATCGGTGAAAATCTTCATTTTCTCACTCAGCCGGAAGTGCCTCCAAATCTTAAGAGCAAACACAACGGCAGCCAACTCCAAATCATGCGTCGGGTAATTCTTCTCATGAACCTTAAGCTGACGAGATGCATACGCCACAACGTGCCCGTGCTGATGTAACACACAACCGAGACCCTTGCCAGAAGCATCGCAAAAGATCTCAAATCCACCGCTGCGATCAGGCACAACAAGGATAGGGGCAGTCGTCAACCTCTCCTTCAGAACACCAAAAGCACTCTCACAATCACCCGACCAAACAAAAGCAACATCCTTCCGCGTCAACCTGGTCATCGGCTCAGCAATACGAGAAAAGTCCTTAATGAATCGCCGATAGTAACCAGCAAGTCCAAGAAAACTCCGAATCTCAGACGCCGACGACGGAACAGGCCACTCCCTGATGGCCCTAATCTTCTCGGGATCCACTGAAATACCATCTCCAGTCACCACATGCCCGAGAAAAGCAACTCTATCCAGCCAAAACTCGCACTTCGAGAACTTAGCATACAACCGATGCTTCCTCAAAATCTCCAACACCGTCCTTAAGTGCGAGGCATGCTCTTCCTCCGACTTCGAATAGATCAGAATGTCGTCAATGAAGATAACGACAAACTTATCCAAAAAGTCGTTGAAAATCAGGTTCATCAGATTCATGAAAACTGCGGGCGCGTTAGTTACGCCAAAAGGCATAACCACAAACTCATAGTGTCCATACTTCGTCCTGAACGTTGTCTTCGGAACATCATCCTTCTTCACCTTCAACTGATGGTAACCACTCCTCAGATCCAATTTTGAAAACACCCTCGAACCTCCAAGCTGATCAAAAATATCATCGATGCGAGGCAACGGGTATTTATTCTTAATGGTCACCGCATTCAACTCCCGATAGTCCACGCACATGCGACGCGAACCATCCTTCTTCTTAACCAGCAACACCGGCGCTCCCCACGGAGACACGCTAGGATTAATATAACCCTTCTGCAAAAGCTCATCCAACTGCTTCCGCAGCTCCTCCAATTCTGCAGGTGCCATACGATACGGCGCCTTCGAAATCGGCTGCACTCCTGGAACAAGATCGATAGAAAATTCCAAAGCCCGATCAGGCGGCAAACCAGACATCTCCTCGGGGAAGACGTCGCCAAAATCTCGCACCACAGCCGGCCACTCCAGCTCCATCTGCATAGCCACAGCCTCCACCGGCCTGGCCCGAAATCTGACAGGACCAAGCGAACTGCTACCATGACTGAACTCAAACATTGGGGGTCCGGGAATCTCGAACACCACCTTCTTCCTCCGACAGTCGATTGTAGCATAGAAGCTCGCAAGCCAGTCCATCCCAAGAACTGCATCATAGTTGATGATGTCGTGGACAATGAAATCAGCACAAAGCTCACGTCCACAAACCACCAACGGGCAAGAATTGCACCCACGATGCACCGAGACTACACCGTTCCCTGTGACGATATTCCAACTTTTAGGAAGAGAGGACGTCGACAAGGAATGCTTCTCCACGAAGCTCCGGGCCAAAATGCACATCGATGCACCAGAGTCAAAGAGGACTCGTGCAGGAAACGTGCAAACCAAAACCACACCTAACAAGCAATTAACAATCAAATCCTAGTCTAGCAAACAATCATGAGCAAGCAACCAATATAATCAAAAATTCAAACTAACTAAGGAAGATAAATAGCTAGAATGAGCGTTACCTGCAATAACTTCATCCACGGCCATGCTCTCCTCCTCAGTCATCAGAAAGGCCTGCCCTCTCGGCGGAATAGCCTGCTGAAAAGCCTGTCTCTGTGGAACAAGAGGCGCTCCACGTCCAACGGGCACAGGAGCTCGCTGCTGCAACGGCTGTGCTGCAATAGGAGCCCGCCAAGGCTGTCTCGACTTCGGACACTCCCGGATGGTGTGGGCAGGATCTCCGCAGACAATGCACTGTCCTAGAAACCTCCTACACTGATCCCTGAGGTGTCCAGTCTTGCCACAGAAATGGCAAGTCTTCAGGATAGGCCCTCCTGGCCTCTTGAACTGCACCGGATGATTAGGCTTGAAACCAGGCCTAACCACCGCCCTGGCCTGCTCCATAGGCCTCTTCCCAGCTCCGGAAACATGTCCCTTCCTCTGATTCAAATTCAACTCTTGCCGCCTCGCAGCAACCAGAACCTTCTGATATGACTCCAGGTCAGAAGAGGTCACAAAGCTCTGAAGCTCCAAGGCAAGTCCCTAGAGAAATCGCTGAGCTTTCTCATCGGCATCCTGCACCATCTTAGGTGCAAACCGACTGAGCCTCGTGAACTCCTAGTGGTACTGATCCACTGACAAGCTCCCCTGCTTCAGATCTATAAAGCGCTGCAGCATCACCTGCCGAGCAGCCTTCGGGAAGAACTCTCCATCGAATCTGGACTTGAAGGTAGCCCAAACGATTGGCTCCACCAGCATCTTCTCTTCAGCATCCCACCAATTCCTGGCGTTGTCCTTCAGTTGCCTCTTCGCCAAATCAACCTATCCAGCCGGGGTGATCTTGGCCATCTTCAGATTGTCCTCGATGTTCCGAATCCACTCATCGGCAGCCAGAGGACCCTCAGACCCATCAAAATATGCGGGACCCAGCTCCCGAAATTGCTTCGCTACTGGCTCAGAGCGAGGGGCATCAGGAAGAGCCCGGGCAGCTCGAGCAAGTGGAGCATTCTGGACTTGCAGAAGCACGCCCTGTTGCACTTGCATCATCTGGAGCATCATCCGCATCATCTTACCGCTGGTGGGTTCCCGCTCAGGCTCCTCATCATGAGGGACATCGCCACTACCCCCACCACGGGTGAAACGTCTTCCTGCCATCTAGTGACACAGAAAACGAATCAGATTAGACTCATAGCTTATGACATCGGACGTCGAACTTAATTTATTGGACATTCTAATATTATTATCGATATTCCAAAAATCGCAGTTACAGAAGGACCTGCATGGGCCACCAACAAAACCTGTCACGACCCGCTTCCCTAAAATGGAGGCGAGACGTGAAAAGGTCCGCACGGGAGAGGAGCTATGAAGCCCCAAACCCGATAAGCGTCAATAATACATAAGCAGGTCCCTGTAACCACAACAGAATAACAATAATAACACGAGGAGAGACTGAAATAAAATCTCACATCTCATACATTGTCCAACAAGAAAATAAGTTCAACATCCAGAAAAGCCACCAGGCTAAAAGAGAAGAGTCTAAAGGCCCAGAACAAGGCCAACAAAACCAAAAGCAACAACAACAACAAAGTATAGGTGCTACGCACCGATAACAAAACAACTGTCTAACAAAAGTAAATCACAACGAAGACACTAGGACTGATCCCCAGTGTCCACGTACTCCCCGTCAAACACAAGCACGGGCTCGGCGTCAGTAAACACCTCGTCCTCAGCAAGTAACTCGGGCTCGGGCTCTAACATGTGTCACCCAAAAGAGTAAAGGGGCACATGTCAGCAAGTCGTAAGACTTGTGCAAGGAAACGGGAATAATGGTAAACTAGCAACCTAGCAATTAAAACATGGTGCATGGCAAGTAAAGTAAGGTGGTAGCAAGTAAAGTAAAGGAGAGTACAAGTGGCAAGTGGTTGTTGTGGCAAGTAGTGTCAAGTAACAAGTACAAGTACAAGGGATCACTCAACGAGTGCCCTATGCCCTCAGGCTGTGTTCAAGTGTCAAGTACAAGGGATCACTCAACGAGTGCCTTATGCCCTCAGGCTGTGATGAGCTCGTCTTCTGGAACACGAGCCAGAAAGTGTATTTGATAAGTATGGGGTAGGGGTGCACCTAGCCGGAACAAGTAGCACTAGTATGTAGCGATGCTACGCAATCACGATGAGTATTCAAGCATGCAATGACATGAGCAGTTAATACGCGTACCGTTAATTGTATTTAAACGTGACAGGCAAAATGCAATGATATGAACATATTCGCGTACCGTTAATTAAATTAAACATGGCAGTTAAAATGCAATAGCGGTTAAGGATGCATGGATGACATGAACAGTTAATACGCGTACCGTTAAGGAAAGTAAACGTGACATACAAGCATGATGAAGGTGACGGACCAAGCTTCGTTGTCAAGCTAGGTCAAAGGCGTCTAAACGGCCATCCTTTCGCCGTCTAGTCTCTTTTACGCTAAAGCTAGGTGAATGGCCTAAAACATGGCCTAAATCAAGAGATGCAAGTTTCACTTGCCTAGCACCGGGGATGACGACCACTTCGTCACACGGATGCCAAACTATGGGGAAATCACTGTTATGGGGGAACAATCATCAAACAACATGAAATTATATTAGGGTTTCATAAAAATACCAATAGGCTATGAAAACATAGAGGAATCGATTTCTTACCGAGAGGAAACGGAAGAAACACTCCGGAGAACCCTAGGATCAGATCTGGAAAAGATTGGAGAAGTTTGGGCGAATTAGGGTTTTGGGGGATTTGGGGATTTTGATGGGTTTTGGTGAGATTTTGGGGAAGATGAGAGGTAGATGGAGTGAATGGATGGTTTGGATGATGGATTTAGGGCTTGGAATGGAGAAATGAAGCTTGGAGGAAGATGGGGGCTCAAGGGGGAAGATTTTAGGGTTTTGGGTCGTGTTGGAGAAGATGAAATCGTTTGGGTTGGGTTTAAATAGGTTGAGCTGGCGGCTGCCCAGAAATTAGGGTTTCAACACTGGTTAGTCGGTCAAAGAGCAACCACTGACCGACTAGTTTGGCAACTAGTCGGTCGGTCGACCAACGCAGACCGACTAAGTGCAAACAGTAACTCCTGAACGAAAATAGGATTTTAGAGTTAGTCGGTCCATGAACAAATACTGACCGACTAGTTTAGCATCTAGTCGGTCGATGAACGTTCTTAGACCGACTAAGAGTAAACAATAGCTATTACAAAAATAAGATGATGAGTAAGTCGGTTAAAGAAGCATTGCCGACCGACTAGTTTGCAACCTAGTCGGTCAACCAACGTTCTTAGACCGACTAACGATAAACAGTAACTCCTGAGAAATTTAGAAAGCTAACTAGTCGGTCCAAGAAGGATTGCCGACCGACTGGATCGTCATCTAGTCGGTCGGTGGCCCTTCTTACACCGGCTAATGAGCACAAAAAGTACCGATACGGAGCGCGGGGCCCCGGGATCGATTCCTAAGACTCCTAGGCTTGATCTAACAGTTAGATACGACCGTTATGAAGTCCGTCACGAGTGACATACTTCGAAATCGACAATCCTAAGGAAGAAACGAGAAAATACGACGAATCGATCGAAAATGAAATCTACGGAGACGAAAACCACACAAGAGGAGAAAATCCACCAAAACATATATTATATTATAATAAATCCAGATACATGAAAAGCAGTCGTTACAAGTTTACTATATCTTACCGCAAGTAGGCCCGATATTATGTTTGTCGTATGTGTATGTGCTCGTTATCAGTCTCAACCTAAGGAGTCACACTTAGTAGCGGTAAAGCGTATTTTCCGTTATTTGAGTTACACACTTGATTTTGGATTACTTTATCCAAAATATAGCACGTATGAGTTAATCTCATATAGTGACGCAGATTATGCGGGATGCAAATCCGACAGGAAAAGTACTAGTGGCACTTGCCATTTTATAGGAAATTCTCTTGTCTCTTGGTTTTCCAAGAAGCAAAATTCCGTATCACTTTCAACCATCGAGGCGGAATATATTGCCGCCGGTGCCGCGTGTGCTCAAGTTCTTTGGATGAGACACACACTTAAAGACTTTGGTATAAACTGTGATACTTGCACTATCATGGTGGACAACCAAAGTGCAATATGTCTCTCTAAGAACCCTGTACACCATTCCTGTTCTAAACACAGATGTCTGACACCATTTCTTAGATGATCATGTTGCTAAAAAGGACATCATTTTAGTGTATGTTGAAACCCAGAAGCAAATCGCCGATATTTTCATGAAACCCCTAAAGGAAGACTCCTTTGTGCGGTTGCGTCGAGAATTGGGGATTATGGGTGAATCTGAGAGTTAGGATTCATTTTTTATTCAATAATCTTGCATGCTATTCAATTTCATTATATTTGCACATGCTAGATTTAGTGAAATTTTCTGAAATTTTGTTGAATTTTTGGAATTTTCGCTCGATTTGTTCGTAAACGTCAAATTTCAGATTTTCGATGTTTAATGGGGTAGTATAATGATTAATGAGAGTATTTCGATGTTTCGTCCAAGTGCGATTAGGAGAGAACTCAAAATTTCTAAATCTAAAATTTTTGGACCCTCTTAGTCGGTCAAAGTTCATTGGCCGACCGACTAGATTCAGTTCTAGTCGGTCAGTGAATGAGCTTAGACCGACTAATTATTGTCAAGATTTTTTGCTTCAGTTACTGTTTACAATTAGTCGGTTCAAGCTCATTGACCGACCGACTAGATCGTGATCTAGTCGGTCAGTGCTTGAACTGTGACCGACTAATTGTGACGGGGACTGTATTGTCTTTTCGACTTCTGATCAATTTTAAGCTCATCCGACCGACTTCTTTTCATTCAAGTCAGTTCATTCTTTTCTTCTCCAGCTTAAAACCCCCGAGCCTCTTGGTCTTCCTCCTCCCTCCTCCGTCATGTCCGCCGTTTTCCGACCATATCTCCAGCCATCTCCGACCTAGGGTCCGTCGACCTTCCTCCCTAGGTATCTCCTCCCTCTCTAGGGTTAGATTTTAGCTCCTAGGGTAAGGTTTTAGGATTTCGGCCTAGGGTTGAGTTTTTAGGGCTTCCGATCTTTCGCTTTAGTGTTGATTCTTTCTTTGTCTCGTCTCGCTTATGGCGAAGACAAGGATTCTGATCCAACCCTCGATGTAACGACTACTTTTCGTCGTACGTTGTTCGTGCACGTGATTTTTGCCGTGCACGTGTTTGTTTTAGACTTTGTTTGTTGGTGAACACTTTCGTGTGATATGCCGTTGTGAACGTCTCTGAGAATATTAAATAGTGGCACTATTTTGGAACGACGTTTCTCGAGTCGTTTTCCCACAATTTAAACTTATTCGATGAGACGTGGCGATTTTCACTTTTGACGGGAGACGTTTCTAATTTTAGTTTCGTTGTCCGACGTCGAAATTGAGAACCGTCTTCTTAGTTAGCTCACTTCCGTCACCACGATCACTCCGATATTTATTTTATAATTTTTGGAGTTCATTTGACCACTTTTATATTTTTAACAAGTTTTATAATATTTTTAATAATTAATTTTTATATTAAATTCGGCCAAAGAAAATTTATTTGAGTTTAAAACGTTTTAAAGAATTTTTGAGCCAATTTCCAGCTCATTTGGACCAGGTCAAATCCTTGGGTGAGTTGGAGAAGTTGAGATTTAAATTTTAAATATTTTTGAACTTCTAATCCTATTAGATTTAGCCCTAGACTTAGTCAACCCATCTACACTATATAAACAACCTCTAGGAAGACCTATTTTCGCAAGAAAATAACCCTAGCCACTTCCAAAACCCAAATTTGACGTTGCGACGAATCGTCGCAACGTTGCGACGAAGCAGCTCCGCACCGACCGAGGAAACGACCTCATTTTCCCCGCTCCGATCGGCAGCTCCACCAGCACCCAGCTTGGCCCGCACCGCTCTTCTCCGTTCTTCCGCTCCGACCGAGGATTCCTCTCGGTCAGACCGAAGCCATCGCCGGCACAGCCGCATCCCCGCTCCGCACCAACGCTCCGCACCGACCCCCGCTCTGTCGCCCCGCTCCGCCCGCGTCTGACCGAGGCCATCGCCCGCTCTGACCGAAGGCTGCAACGTTGCAACGGTTGCAACGTTGCAATGACCCGCCCAAGCGCCCGACCGAGACGACCGACGGCTCCGACCGATGGAGCTCTCCGCACCCGCTACTGCACCGCTCCGCAGCGCTACACAGCGCCGTGCGCTGCGTCTGACCGAGCCAATCTCTCGGTCAGGCTAGTGTACGACCGATGGCCATACGTCGCAACCCCGCACCCGTCGCACCGCTTGCCACCGTGGGCATCCCAAGTTCTCCAGAGGTATTGTGGGTCCCCCAAAGGTCCCTAGGACTACTGTGGGCCCCACCTAGGTGCTTCCTCTTCGACGATTCACCGTGCACGACGTTGCGACACGTCGTAGCCCGTCGTCGCACGTGCTAGCTTTGGAAGATGGAATCGTCGCCCCGGTTGATCGCTCTGAAACTTCCAGCGAGGAATCTAATTGGAATCTGGACTTGGAGCGCGATATTATTATTCCAACCCCCGGCGTCGCTACCCGACGCCGGTGTAGCTTTCGCGTCGTGTTGAGGTAACGCTTTGCACCCCTAGGACCCCCAACCCATTGCCTGCTAATCAAGACTAAAATCAGTATTTTTAAAGTATTTTAAATGTTTTAAATTCACTAATGAAGAATAATAATATGGACTTTAGGCCGGTGGACTTGTGCACGTAGGGTAATTGTGACTTTGGACTCGTTGGACGTGTTGCTCAGACGTGATACTTGCAGGCAAGTGGAGCTTGCCAACTCTTGTGTAGGGCCATGTTTTTAGGCCACTTCCTTGCTTTTAGCGTAAAAGAGACTAGTCAGTGAAATGATAGCTGGCTAGACGCCTACTTGATCTAGTTTGACAACGAAACTAGATCCGTCACCTAATTGATCTAGCTTGACGACGAAGCTAGATCCAACCCTTTAAACTTGTTGATCATGCATACTAAACTGTCACGTTTACTTTCCTTATCTGTACGCACTTTTAACTACCATGCATTGCATCGTACATGTCATCCAAATTGATTGTTGCATCGTAGCACACGCTACAATACGTGTACTCCTTGAATACTACTTCCGGGGAACGGGCCTCATGTGTTGGTCAAAAGCCAATGCCCGGTTTCCTTGTCTGGCTAGGTGCACCCCTAGACCAACAAAATAAAACACTTCCTAGCTCGTGTTCCAGAAGCGAGCATTCCCGTTCGGGGGTAAGGCCCTGGCTCGATACACGTGGAGGGGTAGGGATAAACGGTTACTTGAGCTTAGGAGTGGCCTGATCAGTCCTCTAGCCAAAAGACGGAATCTCTGTGCACGAGGTGCTTACTTTCCTTGTCTTGTACTTGTCTTGTGAATGATTCATGTAATACTTGTCATCCATGCCATGTTTAAATGCCATGCTCGTACTTTACTTTACTTTACCTTACCTGTTGCACTCATTACTTTAACTGCCATGTCATTGCATCATGCTAGAACTGCTAGGTTGCTTTACTGTTACCTACATTTAGTTTCCATGCACAAGTCTCTTGTTGACTTGCTGACATGTGCCCCTTGCTCTTTTGGGTGTCACATGTTAGACCCTGAGCCAGAGACCGTTGCTGAGTACGTGGTGTTTTGCTGACGCTGAGCCTGAGTCCATGTTTGCCAGGAGGAGTTTTGTGGACACCGGTGACCTTTCTTGGTGATTTTGCTGAGTTCTTTTGTTTTAGGTTTTGTTGTTAGCTGTCGGTGCGTGGCACCTTTGTTTTGTACGATGTACTTTTGTTGGCCATGTTTGGGCCTTTAGACTCTCTTTTATTTCAGCCTGGTGGCTTTTTCTGCGATGTTGGAATTTATATCTATGGATATTCTGAGATTATTCTTTGTCTCATTTCATTATTATTATCTTTGTTTCGTTCGCGTTGCAAGGACCTGCAGTTTTAAAAGTTGATTGACGCTTATCGGACTTAAAGCTTTGCAGCTTCAAGTCTGAGCGGACCTTCTCACGCTTTGCCTCCATATTTTTGGGAAGTGGGGCGTGACAGGTTTTGTTGGTGGCCCATGCAGGTCTAGTCTTGCAATTGCGAATTAACGAAACAACGATAATAACGGAATGTCCATTAAATAAATTGCAACATCCGAGTCATAAGCCTTGAGTCTAGTCGTTTTCTTATGACACTAGGAGTAAGAAGGCTTAGTTAGACGTCTGTGCTTGCTAGATAGAGGCCCTGACTGTTATTTAGACTCCCTGTCAGCAATTGATTTAATCGTCGTAGGAGTGACCTTAGGGGTTCTTGTCTAACCCTGACCCTATTAGACTCCTAGAATTTCCTTCCGTCGTTCGTTTGGGTCCATCGATTTCGGTCCTAGCTGAACGCATTTCATTACCGTCTAGCTCCTTAGAAAGTCTTAGCGCTTAGTTCTTAATCTTTAGTTGGTCGACCGTAGGAGTTCCCCGTAGATTCTCCTGATTCATACCCTAGGCGTATGCATGTTTTGATCATCCGACAAATTTCCTTGCCTCGATTCACGAGATCGCCTCATGACGATCGTCGTCACTCTTCGAACCTCTCCATTACAAACCTGAACCTTCTGAAAGTATTTTTCGATTTCCTCTTTCCCCAAGTTTAAATTTGTTCAAAATTTTTATATAAATATACTTAACTTTGTACTCCTCGTTGATTTAATTCTTTTTAAACTTTTACCGGAATTTTTGAATACTAGCTTATAGTATTTTCCCAGCCTATGTTTTTCGTACTTATGCAAATGCGTCGTCCCTTCATATATTAATTTTATTCTGAATCTTACTTTTATTCAACTTGAAATTTTCCCTCCTGATTTATGCCATTTATATACTTTTCAAGACACATGGAATTTCAGCTTTCAGCAAGTTGGTTTTTGCTCGTCGTTCTCGCTATTTCAGGTTTTTGCAAAATTACTATTTTCATAACCACTTCCTGATTTAGACCCTCCGTGATTTGATTTTAAAGACTTGCTATTCGATCTTGATAATTCTTATACTAAGTCATTATTATTATTTTTCCGTGCACCATACATACTTTCAATTATTTTTATATCCGTGCCAGACTTGTTGTGCTCGTATATTAAGAACCTTGTGTAAATCAGTTTTTCATTTTTGGCAAACCCTGGTTCTCTAAAAGCAGTTTCAAATTGATCATTTTAAATTTTCCATAGCCTAAAGTTTTGAAGCATTTAACATGAGTTTAAATTCTTCCGTTACTTGATTTCATTCTTTGACTTTCAAAAACTTTTGACAACATTATATTAAATTACTGACGTACAAATTTTATAAACCACGTCCTTAATATTCGTGTAAATGATTTTGCTTCCTTTTATAATGATTTTTTAAAACCAATGGACCATTTTCTCTTATTATGAATGTTCGACTCAAATTTATTTTGAACAACTCGTTTTATCGATCTCCAAATACTTCTTTTCAGACTGGGATTTCAACTTTTGAAGAACGACAGTTTTCAAAATCCACGTATTTTAGCTTATGCTATTCACCCTATTTTCTTTTCTACATCCTATTTAAGCATCACTATATCTCCCTTTCCTCTACCTAAACATTCACCAGTGAATCACAGTTTTCCCTAACCAAGCTGTCTCCTTGTATTCGTCCTATCTGAACTCGTGCTTATCGATCCTTCCCTCGTCACGCTTTCGACCTCGACCTCCCTCCATTGCTTAGGCTTTAGTGCTCGTCAATGTCTGTGTCAACTCTAAGTTGTTAGTAGGCCCTTGGACCTTGTGATGTAGTCGTAGTGCACGTACCTAAGTTGTGTACGTGGGCTTGAATGAGTATAACCCCATAGTATATTAATGTTTGCCTATTGTGTGATATATACGTACTTGGAGTTATTCGTGATATTATAAAGTTATTTGTGTGTTATTATTTATAGATTTGTATGTTGTTAGCTATACCATACTAGGGATGCCTGTGTATATAAGAGTTAGCGTTGAAATATCTAAGTTGTGTATGTAGTTAGAGATACTTGTAATGGTTGAAATAAAATGATTGGTAAAGCTATGTGTATGTTAGGTGTGATAATAATAAGTGTACGTATGGTTAAGTGAGTAGGCCTATTGAGTGACCTATATGCTAGTATGTGTGAGTATGTGCTCGTAGGTAGATATATATTGTGCTTGGACGTATGAAGTTATGTTTCGTTGCATGAGTATATAGGTGATATGCATATGATAGTAGATTATAATTTTGATTGGTATTGCTTGCTTTTACGGGATGTTGCATGCGTGCATACCGTGAGGTATATACGACTATTGCACATCTTAATTGTGTACGTGTGGATGTGTTAGTATACTAATTATAGGTAGTAGGCTATGGTATGAATATGTACATTACTTATGTGTGACTATACGATGAATGCGTATGCATGTATCAGGGGGTGTATTATAATTATACGTGTGCTGATGTCTGTATTATTATTATTATGGTATATAGAATGATTGAACTAGGTGAGTATTACCTGACTAAATATTAAGTGTGATTGACTTATGGTATGCATATGGTTGTATTGGTAGACATATATATATATATATATATATATATATATATATATATATATATATATATATATATATATATATATATACAATGGAGTGGTATTGGTATATGTATGAATGCCGTGTTACGTATATAGAATATTCTGATATGTGTATTGAGTCTCACTCAAGCTTGAGTGAGTATACTCTAAGTATATTGAATGTATGTTTGTAGTTGAATACAACAATGCTTGATGTATGTATAGTGATAGAAGTGTTTGTGCCTGGTTGTGTTACGCACATGATTGTGGGTCGCTATACCAGTATATAGTTATAGGGTTGGTCTTGTGGTATAGTTATTTACTAAGGACTTGCCTGTGTGAACAAATGTGTACTAGCTAAACTAGGTGTGTAGATGTACTAGTAATATAATGGTATGATTGGTATGCGTAAATGAAATGTTAGCGTGTATGGGTGTGCACCATGCACGGGTAAGTATGTGCTTAGTTATATGTATTAATGACTATGGTATAGGTGTCGTGTTGTAAATACAGTAATAGAACCGTACGTGATGTGAATATATGGTGAACTATTTACATGTATTTGAATGACTACATATCGTGAAATTATAGTAGTGGTGAATATATATTAGATATAGTGAATTTGATTTAATAATGGTATGGTGTGACTATATATGTTGAGATGTTTGGTATTGGATGAATATTAGAGGGTAGTATACCCTTGATGTTTGTGCGTAGGTAGCTATCTATACGTAGAGCAATGATTGTATTTGCTAGTATGAGATCATACTTATATAAGTATCTGAACTATTGTTTTGTGAGTAGCAGTTATATAAGGGATGTATGTTTACATACATGATTGAAATACATGTATGAAGTTGACTGACTATAATAGGTATAAGTATATGACGTACGCGAATGTATATATATACGTGTTGGTAGTGATAATGCTTGAATACCTAGTGCATATATAAGCACCTGTAATGACTATACCTGGTTTGAATTATTATGACATGATTGGGGTAGTTACTAGAGCGACTAGCTATATTAGAAAGTCCGAGGACGGACTTTATTCTAAGGTGGGGAGGATGTAACGACCACTTTTCGTCGTACGTTGTTCGTGCACATTCTTTTGGCCGTGCACGTGATGGTTTTAGACTTTGTTTGTTGGTGAACACTTTCGTGTGATATGCCGTTGTGAACGTCTCTGAGAATATTAAATAGTGGCACTATTTTGGAACGACGTTTGTCGAGTCGTTTTCCCACAATTTAAACTTATTCGATGAGACGTGGCGATTTTCACTTTTGACGGGAGACGTTTCTAATTTTAGTTTCGTTGTCCGACGTCGAAATTGAGAACCGTCTTCTTAGTTAGCTCACTTCCGTCACCACGATCACCCCGATATTTATTTTATAATTTTTGGAGTTCATTTGACCACTTTTATATTTTTAACAAGTTTTATAATATTTTTAATAATTAATTTTTATATTAAATTCGGCCAAAGAAAATTTATTTGAGTTTAAAACGTTTTAAAGAATTTTTGAGCCAATTTCCAACTCATTTGGACCAGGTCAAATCCTTGGGTGAGTTGGAGAAGTTGAGATTTAAATTTTAAATATTTTTGAACTTCTAATCCTATTAGATTTAGCCCTAGACTTAGTCAACCCATCTACACTATATAAACAACCTCTAGGAAGACCTATTTTCGCAAGAAAATAACCCTAGCCACTTCCAAAACCCAAATTTGACGTTGCGACGAATCGTCGCAACGTTGCGACGAAGCAGCTCCGCACCGACCAAGGAAACGGCCTCATTTTCCCCGCTTCGACCGGCAGCTCCACCCGCACCCAGCTTGGCCCGCACCGCTCCGCTCCGTTCTTCCGCTCCGCTCCGTTCTTCCGCTCCGACCGAGGATTCCTCTCGGTCAGACCGAAGCCATCGCCCGCACAGCCGCATCCCCGCTCTGCACCAACGCTCCGCACCGACCCCCGCTCTGTCGCCCCGCTCCGCCCGCGTCTGACCGAGGCCATCGCCCGCTCTGACCGAAGGCTGCAACGTTGCAACAGTTGCAATGTTGCAACGACCCGCCCAAGCGCCCGACCGAGACGACTGACCGCTCCGACCGATGGAGCTCTCCGCACCCGCTGCTGCACCGCTCCGCAGTGCTGCACAGCGCCGTGCGCTGCGTCTGAACGAGCCAATCTCTCGGTCAGGCTAGTGTACGACCGATGGCCATACGTCGCAACCCCGCACCTGTCGTACCGCTTGCCACCGTGGGCCCCCCAAGTTCTCCAGAGGTATTGTGGGTCCCCCAAAGGTCCCTAGGACTACTGTGGGCCCCACCTAGGTGCTTCCTCTTCGACGATTCACCGTGCATGACGTTGCGACACGTCGTAGCCCGTCGTCGCACGTGCTAGCTTTGGAAGATGGAATCGTCGCCCCGGTTGATCGCTCTGAAACTTCCAGCGAGGAATCTAATTGGAATCTGGACTTGGAGCGCGATATTATTATTCCAACCCCCGGCGTCGCTACCCGACGCCGGTGTAGCTTTCGCGTCGTGTTGAGGTAACGCTTTGCACCCCTAGGACCCCCAACCCATTGCCTGCTAATCAAGACTAAAATCAGTATTTTTAAAGTATTTTAAATGTTTTAAATTCACTAATGAAGAATAATAATATGGACTTTAGGCCGGTGGACTTATGCACGTAGGGTAATTGTGACTTTGGACTCGTTGGACGTGTTGCTCAGACGTGATACTTGCAGGCAAGTGGAGCTTGCCAACTCTTGTGTAGGGCCATGTTTTTAGGCCACTTCCTTGCTTTTAGCGTAAAAGAGACTAGTCAGTGAAATGATAGCTGGCTAGACGCCTACTTGATCTAGTTTGACAACGAAACTAGATCCGTCACCTAATTGATCTAGCTTGACGACGAAGCTAGATCCAACCCATTAAACTTGTTGATCATGCATACTAAACTGTCACGTTTACTTTCCTTATCTGTACGCACTTTTAACTGCCATGCATTGCATCGTACATGTCATCCAAATTGATTGTTGCATCGTAGCACACGCTACAATACGTGTACTCCTTGAATACTACTTCCGGGGAATGGGCCTCATGTGTTGGTCAAAAGCCAATGACCGGTTTCCTTGTCTGGCTAGGTGCACCCCTAGACCAACAAAATAAAACACTTCCTGGCTCGTGTTCCAGAAGCGAGCATTCCCGTTCGGGGGTAAGGCCCTGGCTCGATACACGTGGAGGGGTAGGGATAAACGGTTACTTGAGCTTAGGAGTGGCCTGATCAGCTGTAACGACCACTTTTCGTCGTACGTTGTTCGTGCACGTGCTTTTGACCGTGCACGAGTTTGTTTTAGACTTTATTTGTTTGTGAACACTTTTGTGTGATATGCCGTTTTGAACGTCTCTGAGAGTATTAAATAGTGGCACTAATTTGGAACGACGTTTCTCGAGTCGTTTTTCCACAATTTAATCTTACTCGATGGGACGTGACGATTTTCACTTATGACGGGAGACGTTTCTATTTTTAGTTTCGTCGTCCGACGTCGAATTTGAGATCCGTCTTCTTAGTTAGCTCACATTCATCGTCACGATCACCCCGATATTTATTTTATAATTTTTGGAGTTTATTTGACCACTTTTATATTTTTAACAAGCTTTATACTATTTTTAATAATTTATTTTTAAATTAATTTCGGCCAAATAAAATTTATTTGAGTTTTAAATGTTTTAAAGAATTTTTGAGCCAATTTCCAGCTCATTTGGACCAAGTCAAATCCTTGGGTGAGTTGGAGAAGTTGAATTTCAAATTTTAAATTATTTTAAACTTCTAATCCTATTAGATTTAGCCCTAGACCAAGTCAACCCATCTATACTATATAAGCAACCCCTAGGAAGACCTATTTTCGCAAGAAATTAGCCCTAGCCTCTTCCAAAACCCAAATTGGACGTTGCGACGATTCGTCGCAACGTTGCGACGTTCAGCCACCGCACGACCGAAGGAAACGGCCCCGTTCCCCCGCTCCGACCGAAGCCCAACCCCACAGCCGCTCCGCTCCGCATCGCTGCAGCAGCCGCCGCTCCGTTCCCTCGGTCTGACCGAGGCCTTGGCCCGCATCCGCTTGTCGCCCCGCTCCGTACAGCGCTCCGCATCGACCCCCGCTTGTCGCCCCGCTCCGCACCCCGCACGACCGACCCGCTGCCCCGCACCGACCGGTGTTGCAAGTGTTGCAACGTTGCAACATCGCCCCGCCCGCATCCAAGCGCTGTGACCGAGCCGCCCCAAGCGCCCGACAGACAAACCCCTCCGCACCAAGGCCCGCACCGACCCGCTGCGCTGCACAAGCCCGTTCCCCCGCACTGACCGATGGAGCTCCCCGCATTTGGCTGAGTACGACCGAGAGCAAACGTCGCAACCCCGCACCCGTCGCACCACTTGCCACCGTGGGCCCCCCAAGTTCTCCAGAGGTATTATGGGTCCCCCAAAGGTCCCTAGGACTACTGTGGGCCCCACCTAGGTGCTTTCTCTCCGACGATTCGCCGTGCACGACGTTGCGACACGGCGTAGCCGTCGTCGCACGTGCTAGCTTTGGAATCTGGAACCGTTGCTCCGGGTGATGCTCTGAACCTTCCAGCGAGGAAACTAATCTGGAAACTGGACTTGGAGCGCGATCTATTATTCCAACCCCCGGTGTCGCTACCCGACGCCGGTGTAGCATTCGCGTCGTGTTGAGGTAACGCTTTGCACCCCTAGGACCCCCAACCCAATGCATGCTAATCAAGACTAAAATCAGTATTTTTAAAGTATTTTAAATGTTTTAAATTCACTAATCAAGATTAATAATATGGACTTTAGGCCGGTGGACTTGTGCACGTAGGATAATTGTGATTTTTGGACTCATTGGACGGTGTGCTCAGACGTCGTGCTTGCAGGCAAGTGAAACTTGCCAACTCTTGTGTAGGGCCATGTTTTTAGGCCACTTCCTTGTTCCTAGCGTAAAAGAGACTAGTCAGTGAAATGATAGCTGGCTAGACGCCTACTTGATCTAGTTTGACAACGAAACTAGATCCGTCACCTAATTGATCTAGCTTGACAACGAAGCTAGATCCAACCCTTTAAACTTGTTGTTCATGCATACTAAACTGTCACGTTTACTTTCCTTACATGTACGTACTTTTAACTGCCGTGCATTGCATCTTACATGTCATCCCAATTGATTGTTGCATCGTAGCACACGCTACAAAATACTTGTACAAATCCGTGTTTCCGTGTTCCTGGCTAGGTGCACCCCTAGGCCATACTTGTTAAAAACACTTACTGGCTCGTGATCCAGAAGCGAGCATTCCAAGTTCGGGGGTAAGGCCCTGGCTCGACACACGTGGAGGGGTAGGGATAAACGTTCACTTGAGCTTAGGAGTGGCCTGATCAGCCCTCTAGCCAAAAGACGGAATCTCTGTGTGCACGAGGTGCTTACTTTTCTTGTCTTGTACTTGTCTTGTGAATGATTCATGCAATACTTGTCATCCATGCCATGTTTAAATGCCATGCTCGTACTTTACTTTACTTTACCTTACCTGTTGCACTCATTACTTTAACTGCCATGTCATTGCATCATGCTAGAACTGCTAGGTTGCTTTACTTTTACCTACCTTCAGTTTCCTTGCACAAGTCTCTTGTAGACTTGCTGACATGTGCCCCTTGCTCTTTTGGGTGTCACATGTTAGACCCTGAGCCAGAGACCGTTGCTAAGTACGTGGTGTTTTGCTGACGCTGAGTCTGAGTCCATGATTGCCAGGAGGATTTTGGTGGACACCGGTGACCATTCTTTGAGTCTTTGTTGAGCTTTATTTTGTTTTAGGCCTTTTGTCAGTTATTGGTGCGTAGCACCGTCGTTTGTACTTTGTACTTTTGTTGGCCATGTTTGGGCCTTTAGTCTCTTTTTCTTTTAGCCTGGTGGCTTTTCTGCGATGTTGGAATTTATATTTATGGATATTCTGAGATTATTCTTTTGTCTCATTTCATTATTATTATATTGTTTCGCCCGCGTTGCAAGGACCTGTAGTTTTAAATTTGATTGACGCTTATCGGACTTGCAGCTTTGCAGCTTCAAGTCTGAGCGGACCTTCTCACGCTTCGCCTCCATATTTTTGGGAAGCGGGGCGTGACAGGTTTTGTTGGTGGCCCATGCAGGTCCAGTCTTGCAATTGCGAATTAACGAAACAACGATAATAACGAAATGTCCATTAAATAAATTGCAACATCCGAGTCATAAGCCCTGAGTCTAGTCGTTTTCTTACGACACTAGGTGGTAAGAAGACTTAGTTAGACGTCTGTGCTTGCTAGTTAGAGGTCCTGATTGTAGTTAGACTCCCTTTTAGCAATTGATTAGAACGTCATAGGAGTTACCTTAGTGGTTCATGTCTACCCCTGCCCATATTAGACCTCTAGAATTTCCTTTTGTCGTTCGCTTGGGTTCATCGATTTCGGACCAAGCTGAACGCATTTCTTTACCGTCTAACCTTTAGAAGTCTTAGCGCTTAGTTTTAACCTTTAGTTGGTCGACCGTAGGAGTTTCCGTAGACTTTCCTGACTCATATCCTAGGCGTATGTATGTTTTGATCTTCCGACCAATTTCCTTGCCTCGATTCACGAGATCGCCTCATGACGATCGTCGTCAATTTTCAAACATCGCCATTGCAAAACTTGAACCTTCTGAAAGTCTTTTTCAATCTTCTCTTCCACTAAGTTTAATTTTGTTCAAAATTTTAATATACCTATATTTCATCCTCCTTCATTGATTTAATTTTTTAAAACGTTTGTCGGAATTTTGAATACTAGCTTATGGTATTTTCCCAGCCTATATTTTTTCACACTTATGTAAATGCGTCGTCCCTTCATATATTAATTTTATTCTGAATCGTACTTTTATTCAACCTGTAATTTTCCCGCCTAATTTATGCCATTCATATGCTTTTCAAGACACATGGAATTTCAGATTTCAGCAAGTTGGCTTTGCTCGTCGTTTTCGCTACTTCAGATTTTTTCAAAATTACTAGTTTCATAACCACTTCCTGATTTAGACCCTCCATGATTTGATTTTAAAGACTTGCTATCCGATTTCGATAATTCTACTACTAAGTGATATTATTTTTCCATGCACCATATATACTTTCAACTACTTTTATATCCGTGCCAGACTTGTTGTGCTCGTATATCGAGAACCTTATGTAAATCAGTTTCTCATTTCAGGCAAACCCTGGTTCTCTAAAAAGTAGTTTCAATGTTAGTTATTTTAAATCTTCCATAGCCTAAAAGTTTTGAAAGCATTTAACATGAGTTTAAATTCTTCCGTTACTTGATTTCATTCTTGACTTTCCAAAACTTTTGACAACATTATATTAAATTACTGACGGAAAGAATTTTCTAAACCATGTCCTTAATATTCGTGTAAATGATTTTACTTCCTTTTAAAAATTTTAAAACCAATAGACCCTTTTCTTTTATTATGAATGTTCGACTCAAATTTATTTTGAACAACTCGTTTTATCGATTCCGAAATATTTCTTTTCAGACGAGGATTCTGATTTTGAAGAAAAACAGTTTTCAGATTTCACGTATTTTAGCTTGTGCTACTTACCCTATCTTCTTTTCTATATCCTATATAAGCATCACTACATCTTCCTTTTCCCTCAACCTAAACACCACCATTGAGCCAATGTTTTCCCTAACCAAGCCGTCTCCTTGTATTCGTCCTATCTGAACTCGTGCGTATCGATCCTTCCCTCGTCACGCTCTCGACCCCTCTTTATTGCTTAGACCTTAGGGTCCGTCAATGTCTGTGTCAACTCTAAGTTGTTAGTAGACACTTGGACCTTTGTGAGGTGTCGTTGTGCACGTACCTAACTTGTGTACGTGGGCTTGAATGAGTGTACCCCCCATAGTATATTGATGCTTGCCTATTGTGTGGTATACATATATATATATATATATATATATATATATATATATATATATATATATATATATATATATATATATATATATATATATATACTCGGAGTTATTTGTGATATTATGAAGTTGTTGGTGTGTTAGTGTTTATAGATTTGTGTGTGGCTAGCTATACCATACTAGGGGTGCCTGTGTATATAAGAGTTAGCGTTGGAATGTCTAATGGAGTGTATGTAATTAGAGATACTTGGAATGGTTGAAATAAAATGATTGGTAAAGCTATGTGTATGTTAGGTTGTGATAATAATAGGTGGATGAATAGTTAAGTGAGTAGGCATATTATATGACCTATATATTAGTATGTATGTGTATGTGCTCGTATGTAGGTATGTATTATGCTTAGACGTAAGTATTTATGTTTTGTTGCATGAGTATATATGTGATATACATATGGTAGTAAGGTTATAATTTTGATTGGTATTGTTTGCTTTTCGGGATGTTGCATGCTTGCATACCGTGAGGTATACACGACTATTGCACATCTTAATTATGTATGTATAAGTGTATTAGTATACTAATTATAGGTAGTAGGCTATGGTGTGAATATATATATATATATATATATATATATATATATATATATATATATATATATATATATATATAGTTACATGTGTGTGAGACTATACGATGAATACGTATGCATGTATTAGGGAGTGTATTATAAATATATGGGTGCCGATGTCTGCATTACTATTATTACGGTATATAAATTGATTTAACTAGGTGGGTGTTACCTGACTAAATATTAAGTGTGATTGACTTATGGTATGCATATGGTTGTATTGGTAGACATATATATAAATATTGGAGTGGTATTAGTATAGGTATGAATGCAGTGTTACGTATATAGAATATTCTAATATATGTATTGAGTCTCACTCAAGCTTGAGTGGGTATACTCTAAGTATATTGAATGTATGTTTGTAGTTTGAATATAGCAATGTTTGATGTATGGATAGTGATAGGAGTGTTTGTGCCTGGTTGTGCTACGCACATGATTGTGGGTCGCTACGCCAGTATATAGTTATAGGTGCTGGTCTTGTGGTATAGTTATTTGCTAAGGACTTGTTGTGTGAATGTATGTGTGCTAGCTAAAACTAGGTGTGTAGGCGTGCTAGTTATATAATGGTATGATTGGTGTATGTAAATGAAATATTAGCGTGTATGTGTGTGCACCATGCACGGGTAAGTATGTGCTTAGCTATAGTTATTGGTGACTATGATATAGGTGGCGTGTCGTAAATACAGTTATAGGATCGTACGTAATGGGAATGTATGGTGAAATATTTGAATGCATTTGAATGACTATATATATTATGAAATTATAGAAGTGGTGAATGTATATTATATATGGTGAATTTGATTTAATAATGGTATGGTGTGACTATATGTGTTGAGATGTTTGGTATTGGATTACTAGAGGGTAGTATACCCTTGATGTTTGTGCATAGGTAGCTATCTATACGTAGAGCAATGATTGTATTGGCTAAGTGTGAGACTATCCTTATATAAGTACCTGAAATATTGTTTTGGTGATTAGGTAGGTAGTAGTTATATAAGGGGTGCATGCTTATATATATGATTGAAATACGTGTATGAGTTTGACTGACTATGATAGGTATAAGTGTATACGTATGTGAATGTATATATATACGTGTTGGTAGTGTTAATGTTTGACTACTTAGTGCATATATAAGCACTTGTAATGACTATACCTGGTTGAATTATTATGTGACTTGATTGGGGTAGTTACTAGAGTGACTAGCTATATTAGAAAGTCCGAGGACGGACTTTATTCTAAGGTGGGGAGGATGTAACGACCACTTTTCGTCGTACGTTGTTCGTGCACGTGCTTTTGACCGTGCACGAGTTTGTTTTAGACTTTATTTGTTTGTGAACACTTTTGTGTGATATGCCGTTGTGAACGTCTCTGAGAGTATTAAATAGTGGCACTAATTTGGAACGACGTTTCTCGAGTCGTTTTTCCACAATTTAATCTTACTCGATGGGACGTGACGATTTTCACTTATGACGGGAGACGTTTCTATTTTTAGTTTCGTCGTCCGACGTCGAATTTGAGATCCATCTTCTTAGTTAGCTCACATTCGTCGTCACGATCACCCCGATATTTATTTTATAATTTTTGGAGTTTATTTGACCACTTTTATATTTTTAACAAGATTTATAATATTTTTAATAATTTATTTTTAAATTAATTTCGGCCAACTAAAATTTATTTGAGTTTTAAATGTTTTAAAGAATTTTTGAGCCAATTTCCAGCTCATTTGGACCAAGTCAAATCCTTGGGTGAGTTGGAGAAGTTGAATTTCAAATTTTAAATTATTTTAAACTTCTAATCCTATTAGATTTAGCCCTAGACCAAGTCAACCCATCTATACTATATAAGCAACCCCTAGGAAGACCTATTTTCGCAAGAAATTAGCCCTAGCCTCTTCCAAAACCCAAATTGGACGTTGCGACGATTCGTCGCAACGTTGCGACGTTCAGCCACCGCACGACCGAAGGAAACGGCCCCGTTCCCCCGCTCCGACCGAAGCCCAACCCCGCAGCCGCTCCGCTCCGCATCGCTGCAGCCGCCGCCGCTCCGTTCCCTCGGTCTGACCGAGGCCTTGGCCCGCATCCGCTTGTCGCCCCGCTCCGTACAGCGCTCCGCATCGACCCCCGCTTGTCGCCCCGCTCCGCACCCCGCACGACCGACCCGCTGCCCCGCACCGACCGGTGTTGCAAGTGTTGCAACGTTGCAACATCGCCCCGCCCGCATCCAAGCGCTGTGACCGAGCCGCCCCAAGCGCCCGACTGACAAACCCCTCCGCACCAAGGCCCGCACCGACCCGCTGCGCTGCACAAGCCCGTTCCCCCGCACTGACCGATGGAGCTCCCCGCATTTGGCTGAGTACGACCGAGAGCAAACGTCGCAACCCCGCACCTGTCGCACCACTTGCCACCGTGGGCCCCCCAAGTTCTCCAGAGATATTGTGGGTCCCCCAAAGGTCCCTAGGACTACTGTGGGCCCCACCTAGGTGCTTTCTCTCCGACGATTCGCCGTGCACGACGTTGCGACATGTCGTAGCCGTCGTCGCACGTGCTAGCTTTGGAATCTGGAACCGTTGCTCCGGCTGATGCTCTGAACCTTCCAGCGAGGAAACTAATCTGGAATCTGGACTTGGAGCGCGATCTATTATTCCAACCCCCGGTGTCGCTACCCGACACCGGTGTAGCATTCGCGTCGTGTTGAGGTAACGCTTTGCACCCCTAGGACCCCCAACCCAATGCATGCTAATCAAGACTAAAATCAGTATTTTTAAAGTATTTTAAATGTTTTAAATTCACTAATCAAGATTAATAATATGGACTTTAGGCCGGTGGACTTGTGCACGTAGGATAATTGTGATTTTTGGACTCATTGGACGGTGTGCTCAGACGTCGTGCTTGCAGGCAAGTGAAACTTGCCAACTCTTGTGTAGGGCCATGTTTTTAGGCCACATCCTTGTTCCTAGCGTAAAAGAGACTAGTCAGTGAAATGATAGCTGGCTAGATGCCTACTTGATCTAGTTTGACAACGAAACTAGATCCGTCACCTAATTGATCTAGCTTGACAACGAAGCTAGATCCAACCCTTTAAACTTGTTGTTCATGCATACTAAACTGTCACGTTTACTTTCCTTACCTGTACGTACTTTTAACTGCCGTGCATTGCATCTTACATGTCATCCCAATTGATTGTTGCATTGTAGCACACGCTACAAAATACTTGTACAAATCCGTGTTTCCGTGTTCCTGGCTAGGTGCACCCCTAGGCCATACTTGTTAAAAACACTTCCTGGCTCGTGATCCAGAAGCGAGCATTCCAAGTTCGGGGGTAAGGCCCTGGCTCGACACACGTGGAGGGGTAGGGATAAACGTTCACTTGAGCTTAGGAGTGGCCTGATCAGCCCTCTAGCCAAAAGACGGAATCTCTGTGCACGAGGTGCTTACTTTTCTTGTCTTGTACTTGTCTTGTGAATGATTCATGCAATACTTGTCATCCATGCCATGTTTAAATGCCATGCTCGTACTTTACTTTACTTTACCTTACCTGTTGCACTCATTTCTTTAACTGCCATGTCATTGCATCATGCTAGAACTGCTAGGTTGCTTTACTTTTACCTACCTTCAGTTTCCTTGCACAAGTCTCTTGTAGACTTGCTGACATGTGCCCCTTGCTCTTTTGGGTGTCACATGTTAGACCCTGAGCCAGAGACCGTTGCTGAGTACGTGGTGTTTTGCTGACGCTGAGTCTGAGTCCATGATTGCCAGGAGGATTTTGGTGGACACCGGTGACCATTCTTTGAGTCTTTGTTGAGCTTTATTTTATTTTAGGCCTTTTGTTAGTTATTGGTGCGTAGCACCGTCGTTTGTACTTTGTACTTTTGTTGGCCATGTTTGGGCCTTTAGTCTCTTTTTCTTTTAGCCTGGTGGCTTTTCTGCGATGTTGGAATTTATATTTATGGATATTCTGAGATTATTCTTTTATCTCATTTCATTATTATTATCTTGTTTCGCTCGCGTTGCAAGGACCTGCAGTTTTAAATTTGATTGACGCTTATCGGACTTGCAGCTTTGCAGCTTCAAGTCTGAGCGGACCTTCTCACGCTTCGCCTCCATATTTTTGGGAAGCGGGGTGTGACATCAGCTCTCTAGCCAAAAGACAGAATCTCTGTGCACGAGGTGCTTACTTTCCTTGTCTTGTACTTGTCTTGTGAATGATTCATGTAATACTTGTCATCCATGCCATGTTTAAAAGCCATGCTCGTACTTAACTTTACTTTACCTTACCTGTTGCACTCATTACTTTAACTGCCATGTCATTGCATCATGCTAGAACTGCTAGGTTGCTTTACTGTTACCTACTTTCAGTTTCCTTGCACAAGTCTCTTGTAGACTTGCTGACATGTGCCCCTTGCTCTTTTGGGTGTCACATGTTAGACCCTGAGCCAGAGACCGTTGCTGAGTACGTGGTGTTTTGCTGACGCTGAGCCTGAGTCCATGTTTTCCAGGAGGAGTTTTGTGGACACCGGTGACCTTTCTTGGTGATTTTGCTGAGTTCTTTTGTTTTAGGTTTTGTTGTTAGCTGTCGGTGCGTGGCACCTTTGTTTTGTACGATGTACTTTTGTTGGCCATGTTTGGGCCTTTAGACTCTCTTTTATTTCAGCCTGGTGGCTTTTTCTGCGATGTTGGAATTTATATCTATGGATATTCTGAGATTATTCTTTGTCTCATTTCATTATTATTATCTTTGTTTCGTTCGCGTTGCAAGGACCTGCAGTTTTAAAAGTTGATTGACGCTTATCGGACTTAAAGCTTTGCAGCTTCAAGTCTGAGCGGACCTTCTCACGCTTCGCCTCCATATTTTTGGGAAGCGGGGCGTGACACTCGAGCCCGTCCCCTATGACCGTAGAGTCGCCCCCTAGGGAACCCTCGCAACCCAAACGCCGTTCTAAGACCATTCCCTCTTCGTCTTCGCCTCCTCTTAAGCGTAAGAGGACAGCGACGGCGAAGCCCCGATCTCAGCCTAGGAAGCAACCCGTCTCTTCTGCTTCATTCCGTGTCCCCACACCTCCTGATTCCGACACGGAATACAGACCCGAGACCGAGACCCATAGGGATCCTTCACCCCCTCCTAGGGAACCTGCGTCTAGCTCTCGACCCCGTACTTCCACACGTAAGCCTAAGGGAAAGGCTCTGATGCCGGTAGGTGGTGTCGATATCTCGTTGTGTCGCGGTGACCCTCTGTGTCTCGCAGCTTACAACCGTATCGAACACTGCCCGCTGCTTCTGGAGCATTTCGTACAGTTTTCTGACTTCCCAGGCCTTGCCGATCTTCTGTCGTCTTTCGGTCTTATCGATTACCTTCGATATGACCCTAAGGCAAATCCACACCCCTACCCCCGTCTGGTCAAACTCTTTTACGCCAACCGTGTCCGGGGTCAGTATGACACGACCCACTCGATTGAGACTACTGTCTTAGGGACACCGATTGTCCTCACGGCAGAAATCTTAGGAGAGTTGATTGGTTGCTCGTCGTCTGGCCTCCTCCCTTCTGATATCTCCGTCGATGACATATCTTCCCTTGACCAGGTCATCCTTTCTGAGATCTTCCACGAGATTCCTCCTGCCATGATTGGCGTGCCCTCGAAGTCTTTTAAGCCTAATGGCTGGGTCCTAAATCTGATTCTGAAGTCGTGCTTACTTCCTAAGTACGGCTCCTCTTCTTTGCCTTCTCAGCCATTCCTGAAGCTCATCTATGCCATCTTCATGGGGAGTGAGATTAACTGGGCTCAGATCATACTCGATAAGATGGATTCTTTTGAGTGTATCCGAAAGTCCACGAAGTCTGCTCATATCCCATATCCGTTCCTGTAGACACTTGTCTTTCGCCACTTCCGTGTCACTTTGCCTCCAGATGATGAGCGTCCTCTCGGTCCCCCTCTGAATGCGACGGCCGTCAAGAAGTCTCTTACGGTGCTTAGTCACGTTCAGAGGACGACCCCCTCTGCTTCAGCGTCTGCTTCAGCTGCTCCTGCTCCCTCTAGCACTCTTGACGTGCTCGCACGTTCAGTGAGACGTATGGAGTCTCGTTATGCTCGTACTGAGGAGATACTTGCTCGTATCGCCTCTCGTTTGGGCATTGAGATCCCTCCGTCAGTTTCTGACGAGGAGGAGTTGGATGAGGAGGAGATTGAGGAGCTTGTTCGTGTTGCTACTCGTGCCCCTGCAGGCACTTCTAGTGATGCTGTTTCGTCTGTTGGTGACCCCGAGAGCACACCTGGTGCCACCATACCTACGGTGGTTACTTCTTCTGGTGTTCCCGAGGCCGCTACCGTTGCTGCTCCAGAGATCTCCACACCTGCCGTGCCAGAGATCACCACTACCGTCGCTCCCGTGGACACTTCTGCTGATCCAGTGACCACCACTCCTGCTGCAGAGCCTGATGCTGCTGCAGAGCCTGCCGCTTCCTCCTGAGCTTCTCTGAGGACTCTCCTAGTGCACTTTAGATGATAGATCTTATTGTGAGAGTGTGGGTTAGGATAGTGTGGGTGGTTATGATTTTTGGATCGTTTTGATGTATTTTTGGTGTTATGATGCTACATTTCTGATGGTTGATCATTTTGATGTCCGGTGTGACATGTGTTGTATGGTGTGATATTTATGTATTTTGTGCTTCGATCATTGGATCGCTCTTATGTATGTCGGTGATGTATATTTTTGATGTACTCATGGTTCATATTTTTATATATATACATCGATGATAACATTTCATTCTTTTGTGCACATTATATATTCTTTATATGTCTCTGATGTTTGATTTCGTCGCTCGACGATAATAACTTGGTTAAATAGAGATTATTTCTATGGAAACATAGAACTGTTTTTCATGCACTAAATTAACCAAGAATGTTGATATTGGAGAGTATATTCCATAACTCAATTCGCAAAATTAATTTGAGTTTTGATGATTTTATTTATCGATTTTCGACTTTGGTCTCATTGACACGCTTTGATTTAATTCGTATTTTCCTTTGGTTTCATTTGGACCGTGGTCGTATTCTATGACTCCCGTGCTTTTATTTGAAGCCATTGTTGTTGTCGTTGATCTCCTCCCACTCTTTTTGCTAATGCCAAAGGGGGAGAGATATAATAATGACGATGAAGCTAAATGATAATTTAAAGCATTTTTCCAAGAATCTAATTTGATATGTTAGATTCAGGGGGAGTTAAGATATATAAATGGATTTTCAAATCCGATATTTCAATAATCGATTCTCATTTTATATACTTTACTCGTCTGCTTGATGCGTATTATTATTGTTTAATTTGGAATTAACGTGTCATCAATGCAGGGGGAGTAAGTAAATTACATTTGAATCATTATTTTTGATTATTATTAATGTTGGTTTGTCATCACCAAAAAGGGGGAGAATGTTGGATATTGGACTCCCCGGATTTGGTTTTGGATGATGAACAAACATAAATATACCGTGAACTAACACTTTGTGAGCGCAGTTATGGAGATCGTCGCCAAACTTATATGAACATCCAAAGCGACGTCTCGAGACTTCTCAAAGTGCATGATCGTATGCCTAAAGCTTCGTTGAAGCTTTTAGACCATTTTAGAAGTCATGAAGATTCGGATCGAAGCTTTCAAAGACGGTTCGTCAAGTTTTATTTATAGTCTTTTAGCTTCGTTCCGTAGAATGTTAAGCCTTGAGTAGGTCTTACGTTTTAATCTTCATAACGCTCCTATCTTAGACATATGATCTTAGTAGAAGTCCATACGAACTTTCCCAAAGCTTCGCGCTTTGATTCGCGACTTCTTGTGCATGTTAGTTGGTTCAAGAAAAAAACCAACCGACTAGATGGTGATCTAGTCGGTCGGCAAAGCTTCTTGGACCGACTAGTTTGCCTCCTTCATTTCTAGCTCAGTTACTGTTTACAGTTAGTCGGTCAAAGAAGGTTCACCGACCGACTAGTTTGTGAACTAGTCGGTCAGTGTTTCTTCTTGGACCGACTAGTTGAGGTTCTACTGTGCATGCCTAGTTACTGTTTATCGTTAGTCAGTCAAAGAACGGTTATCGACCGACTAGTTGATGAACTAGTCGGTCAACATTTGTTCTTGGACCGACTAAATCAATTTGTACTCAGACTATTTGTTTTATCTCTTAGTCGGTCTAAGTTCACTCACCGACCGACTAGTTGTGAAACTAGTCGGTTGGCAAGTGTTCTTTGACCGACTAGTTCTGTTAGTCTGAACTTCGACTTATTCACTGTTCACCACTTAGTCGGTTCATGTTGATTGACCGACCGACTAGTTGATGAACTAGTCGGTCAGTGGTTGTTCTTTGACCGACTAGTTTGGTTCAGAATAGAGCCGTTGGAGCTTTAATTGAAACTGTTTTCTCTCTCTCTTTTCTCTAACTTATAAATACTTGGTGTGCTGCATTCATTGCACTAAAAGGCTGATTTTAAGAGAAGTTTAGAGATCAAAGAGAAAGCATTCATTCCTCATTCAAAGCTCTTTCATTCCAATCTTGAATCTCTCCTCACTCTTATTTCAAAAGAGAGATTCATTGATTGTGAGCCTTCCAAGCCAAGTGCTTGATTCTAGGTCACCAACATCCACCTAGGACTCCATTGCTGGTCATCTACTTGGAGCTAGGGTTTGGTGCCTCTTCATCTTCCCCAAAATCATCTTTGCCCTAATTCGTAAGTTTACTCAAGGCATAGGTATTTTGTGGTAAGCATTTCTATTTCATTTACTTTCGATATTGTAAGTGTTTCACTCTCGGTTGTGAGAGTTTGTTTGTGATCCCGGGTTGTGGGAGTCACAAATTTCATTTGTGTATGATTTGACTTGTGAAGGTTTTTCACAAGTATTTCATAGTGGAAATCTTGAGTTAGGCTTTCTAACTCAAGTATCCGGAGGGGATCCGGGTGTTTGGGACGTAGGATCACCGGGAACAAGTCGGGGAGACTTGGGTGGATCCGAACCCGTTAAATTGCTTGTTTGCGATTGTTTGTCTTTGTTGTCTAACATTTACATTCTGCATTTCCGCATTGTTTGGTAGAGTTTGCAAGGTAATTAGGAATTAGCCTCTTAATTATTATAAAGTACTATTCACCCCCCCTCTAGTACTTGTGCAGTAGCTTAGCAGGGCATTACAATGAGTTTGTTTTCTATGTGATGCATGATGCTTAGGAGCATGTGTCTATCATAGGAAAATGGAGGAGGATATGCATGTGACATAATATGGTCATAAGGCATATAAGGAGCATGCATATATTGTGGTGCATATGAAGCACACAAATGATGTGGTGGATATGGATGAGCATATATATGAGGATTGTGAATGAGCATAAGAATATGTAGGAGCACGTGCATGAGTATTTCTCATGTGTGGGTTTGCATATGTCCGTGGGTGGGGTGCATAAAATTCATCATATGTGTTCACACGTGTAGTAGGAGTGTTCCTACATGGGTGTGTGTTGGTGTACATGAAAGCATGTCCCTTCTTTTGATTTCCACCTTTAGTGGGTTTCTTGGCAAAAGACGGACTGTGTGAAGTGCTGACCTTCTTGGTAGGTTTGCTACCCAAAGTTATTTGGTCACTACTTGTGGATGCAACCGAGAATGGCCTCACAAAATCTATAGTGACACGACTATAAGAGGTGTGTGATTTGGATGCATTTGCTTCTGAATAACCAAGTCCAACACGATGTGTGCCAGAAATTGGTTTGAAAGCAACGCATCCAATTGTCCTTTCCCTTTGTTAAATTTTTTAACTTGGGAGGACATGAGCTCATATTTCTCCTTAAGAGAAGAAATAGAAGTGTCCAAGTTGGACACACGTGTGATGAGCTCGTGTACTTGGAGTTTGAGAGATTTAGTCTCAATACCAATTTGTGTGTTTTGTGATAGAAGATCATCACTATCTTCAAGAGATACATTATCTAATTGAGATTTGAGGGAATTCACCTCATTTCTCAATGTGCTATTTTGAGAAACCAAATTTGCTTTCTCAAGTGTGAGCGTTTCAGTAATGGTATCATTATTGGTGATGGATGGCATGGATGACTTACTAGCATTTAATTCCTTACACTTAATATATTTAAGCATAAGAGATTGATACTTAGAAAATAATTCTTCATTAGCTATTCTAAGTTCATCCATAGTTACCTCGGGTTCATCACTCTCACTAGAGCTTTCATTGGAGAGTGTATCCTCACATGCCATGAAGCATATGTGTGCACTCTCATCCTTCTTATCCTCTAATTGACTTGAAGAATCCCCGCTCGAGTCATCGAAAATGCCAACGAGTCCTTTCTTCTTATCCTTCTTGAATTTATCAGACTTGTGGTACTTCGGTGCTTTCCACTTCTCCTAGTTCTTCAGCATTGGATAATCCTTCTTGATGTGCATCGGCTTGTTGCACTTAAATCAAGGAGAAGAAGAGTTATTAGTGGAATCGAATTTGGATTTGGATGGGAATTTACCTTTGCGAAAGAAGTGTTGGAACTTTTCTGCCAGGAGCGCCATTTCTTCCAAATCCATCTCGGTATCGGACTCATCACTATTGGAGGATGAAGAAGTTGCTTTGAATGCTAAAGCTTTCTTCTTTGCCTCCATTAGCTTCATCGTTCCTCTTATCTTCAATCGGTTCTCCCTTCTCACTTCATAAGACATAAGAGTATCGATAAGGTTCACCATAACGTAGCGCTTCATGTTATTGACCTCCTTAATAATAATTTCTCTTCTTTCCCATTTTGAGGTCATTGACATGATAATCTTTCTCACCTTCTCTTTTTGTGGGTTTGTCAGTCCAAGAGCTTTAAGCTCATTGGTGATGTCAGTGAAGCGACCATCCATCGAGGCAATGTTCTCATCTTCCTGCATTTGAAACATGTCGAAGTTTTGTGTGGCAACATATAGCTTTGACAACTTTATCTTGTTGGTCCCTTCGTGGGTGACGATGATATGGTTCCATATTTGATGTGCACTCTTACATGTGCATATCTTATTGAACTTATTGGGATCTAAAGTACAATGAAGAGAGTTCATTGCTTTGGCATTGTTCACCTATGCGGACTTCTCGGCAGGAGTCCATTTGTCGAAATCCTCTTCCATGGGCTCTACATATTCCTTATAGAGGATTCTCCATAGAGAATCACTCCTAAGGAACGTCTCCATACATCACTTCTAATAGCCAAAATTGGTGCCATTAAAGTGCAGAGGACGAACCGTAGATTTTTCTTCAAAAATGGAAGAAGCACCACCACGATTGAGATTGTTGCAGGAAGTAGGAAGAGGATCGTTATTGTTGTTGGATGCCATAGATATAACCATGCGATCTGATACCTATTGTAAGGACCATGTGCTATGAGGAAAACACTAGAAGGGGGGTTGAATAGTATTTATAAAATTAAAAAGACAATTCCGCCTAATTAAAATCCTAACCAACAAAGATGCAGAAATACGAATAAACAACAACGAACAAGAAAACACAAGGATGCTCAAGGGTTCGGATTACCCAAGTGAAACCCGACTTGTTCTCGGTAATCCTACATTCCTACCACCTGGGATACCACCCAAATACTCAAGCTAAAACCCTAGCTTGAGTTTTCCTTTCAACCCACATGTAGCAACCCTACAAGTGTAATCAATTCAAGATTGATGTCCTTGAATCCCACAACTTGCGATTGATCACTCCGTATTTTACACCTTTTTTCCGCATGATTGCATGCCATTTAGATCGCTCAAATCACGTTTTTCACGATTTATCGACAATATTGCGATACTTTTCACGATTTGTTGTTTTTGTCGTATTTCAGGAGATTTGGAGTGATTTGGAGTGATTTCGAGATACACCTACTCCAGAGTGTCACCGACGACTTCCCCGAGGGGTATTTTGCCATTGGAGAGGAGCGGAAGAAGAAAGAACGTCGTAGGAGCGACGAGGAGGCAAAAACACTCAGAATGGGCATTTTTAGTGTCTTACTCGGCCGAGTGAAGGAGTCACTCGGCCGACCAGTGAGACCCCGCTCGGCCGGCCAGATCGGACACGCTCCAAGTGTGCACTCGGCCGAGCATCAGAAGTCACATCGGCCGAGTGACGAAACTCCGTCCGCCCGAGTGGCACTCAGACGACGCCCATCAAAAACTCCCGACTTACTGTTTTTCGTCAGTCTGAGCATCAGAAGACCCACTCGGCCGAGTGGCAATTGCCGACCGCCCGAGTGAAGAGAAGCCCATCGGCCGAGTGACGACAACTCACTCGGCCGAGTGACCCCCGAAGTGAAGACCCCCAAGACCTCAGACTTACTGGAAATTCTCAGGGTCTCTCACTCGGCCGAGCGACTTTTGTCACTCGGCCGAGTGAGCCGCGCTGCCTGTAGCGTAAATTGCGATTTTCAGGCTGCGCAGGGGCATTTTGGTCACGGATTTTTGGGCAGTTTTGGGGGGTATTTAACCCCTGATTCTAACCTAGGTTAGAGAGATTTTTCCTTACTTTTTGGCAGCCTTTTAGATTAAACTTTTTAGCTTTTAATTCTTGTGATTGGAGAGGAGAGAAAAGGTTTATTTTGTTGGATTCTTGAAGAACTACATTGGTTTGTCTCCCTCTTCATTAAAAATCTTATTTTTATTGCTTATTTGAATATTGCCATGAAATCTATTGCTATTTCAATTGATTACTCTTCTATTTGTGAAATGATTTGTGAGTAGTCTTTACGTCTTAGGGCGTGGGGATGAACCCTACGAGCCCAATTTCCGATTTGTGATGATTTGGTAGAACTATTGCTAGAATTGCTATTAGGGTTAGTTTGGGATCGATATATTACGGATAGCTAGGTGTTCATATCGATTAGGATTTGCAAGAGATTGGATCCCAATTCGATAGGAAACCCTAGAAATCCGAATTTGGGTTGTAATTGAGTTTCCGTAGTATCGGTTTGCAAGAGATTGGACCGATACTAGGGTTCTCGGTTGCAATTCCATACCGATGCCCATTTGCAAGAGATTGGACGGGTAGGAACTATCCCAACCTAGGTCGCGGCCCGAGTTTGCGCGAGAGTGGGCTCGGGACGCGATTGAACGATGATGTTGATCCTAATGCTAGCTTGCCTAGGCTAGGGTTTGCAAGAGATTGGGCCCGAGCCTAGGTTAGCTATAGACCGGCAACAGCGCGAGAGCGTGAGCTAGGTTTTACATTCAGTTGCAACTAGTTCATCCGAAATTCTACCCTAGCAATCGTGATACTAATGAATCACATGGATGAGATACAGTGAGTAGAGGGGATTCCCCATTCCCTAGGCGTCTTTATTCGATTTTATATCTCTTTACTTTGCCTGATGATTGTGACAGCATCGCCGAAAGGTAAATTCCCTCTTTTCTGTCCCTATAGCCAGGTTGTTCGGAGAAGGCACTGTCATACGTCCTCCCTGTGTTCGATACCCGCTCGCCGCTACACCGTGCGCTTGCGGTAAAACTACACGGTCGCTCTTTAGGGTGTACGCCCGGGGTCGATAAAGTTTTTGGTGCCGTTGCCGGGGAGGCAATTGTGTTTGATCCTACCACCCTAGCTATTTCTTTCTTTTTGTTTTATTTCTTTATTTTTATCTAACCCTTCCATTGTGCTAATCACTTCTTTGAAACTTTGTTTTCCAGTGCATGTACACGAGATCAACTGCGGACCCCATCGACATATTGTTTGATCCTGAGATCGAGCGTACATTGCGGAGAATCAGAGCGGAGGGCAGATTCTATACGGAAGGGAGGTTTATGAACGTCCGGGAGACGCCTGAAGAGTTAGCGGCAAGAATGGCGAGGATTATTTCCATTCGAGATAGGCTCCGGCCTAAGACCTCCTCCACAACCTCGTCCATAGCCATGCCGGAGTTGGCGGCCAACAAGAATTTTGAGCTGAAGACCGGGCTTGTGGTTCTGATGCAGCAGGATCCATTTCATGGGAACGCCCATGAAAATCCCCACTACCACATCCAGCTCTTCCTATCAAAGTGCGCCATCTTCCAGATGCCGGGCGTTACCCTAGATGCAATCAGACTGCGCCTCTTCCCCTTCACATTAAAGGATAAAGCTCTTTATTGGTTGAGGACGCAAGCTGAGGGAGTCTTTACCACATGGGATGAGTTGGCGAGCGCGTTTATTGACAAGTTCTATTCTCCCTCCAAGACGGTAAAGATTAGGAGTGCTCTTATGTTCTTCAAGCAAGGACCTCAAGAGACACTCTACGAGGCTTGGGAGCGCTTCAAAGATCTGCAGCATCAGTGCCCCCACCATAGCATTGAAGATTGGGAGCTAGTCTATAGCTTCTACAATGGTCTCCAACCGGGGACCAAGCAGATTATTGATGCTGCGGCAAATGGGGACATCCTATCAAAGACTCCCGACGAAGCTACTGCCTTAATTGAGGAGATGGCCTCGAACAATCAACAATGGGGCGACGAGCGAGTACACTCTTCGTCCTCCTTGAAGCCATCTAGCATCTATGAGGCAAAGGCCGTAGCGGAGCTGACCAACAAGTTCGATTCTCTCCACAAGGTAGTGGAGAGACTGGAGAAGTATATTACGGAGCCCCAAGGAACCCCTTCCACATCCGCACCAACAAATCAAATGTGTGATTGGCAAGACCAATCCCAAGCTATGTATTTGGGAGGGGAACAAGGAGAGGGATCTTTGGAGCAAGTACAATACGTCGCGGGGAACCAAGGATATTGGGCCAATCCGGCCACTAGAAACCATCCCGGTTTCTCCTATGCCAACAATGAAGGAGCATTGAACCCGCCGCACCAACTACCTCAACAAGCTCGACCACCACCACAACAACAACAACATTATCCACCGAGGGGGCCTCCGCAACAAAATTTCCCACCAAAGCAACAAGTTGGACCCTATAGGCCGCCCGGATACAATCAAGGGTGGATAAATCCAAACCCTCCACAAGCTCAACAACGATCTGAATTTGAAGCTAAGGTGGAGGAGTTTATGGTCGAGCAGAAGAAGATCAATGCTTCCTTGAAGGCGGGCCAAGACTCTCTTACAACTTTCGTTGGACAAATTGCGGAGCAACTTGCGTTGCTCAATCGAAATAGTCAACAGTTGCCGGCTCAACCCGAGCAAAACCCACGGGTCACCACCGGGCATATCAACGCCGTGGTTGCCGTTACTACGAGAGGCGGGAAGGATACCACCCCCGTCATGATCCCAACCGAGGAGCACGTGGTGGAGAGAGTAGAGCCAAGTGAGCCGGTCATTGAAGTTGGGAGAGAGAAAGAGCCGCAAAGGGAAGAAAAATCCAGAGCGGAGCAATTGATTGAAGAGAGGCGTTTTATGCCACCGATCCCATTCCCTCAGAGGCTTGCTAGAGCAAAGATGGAGAAGCGACTAGCCAAGTTTCTCGAGTATTTGAGAGGGGTAAGCCTCAATATCCCCTTCCTCGACGCTATCGTGGAAATCCCGACATACGCCAAGTTCCTAAAAGATTTGATTACGGGAAGAAAGAGGAAGGAGAAAATCATGCTCGCTGAAGAGGGGACGTGGTTCACCAAGAGAGAGAAGGAGCCCGCCAAATTCAAAGACCCGGGGAGTTTTCGAATTCCTTGCACCTTAGGCGGCGTCCCTCTACAAAAGGCGTTAGTGGACTTAGGGGCTAGTGTTAGCCTCATGCCTCTCTCTATGTTCCTAAGACTAAACACCGGCACAAAATTGAAACCTACCGACATGCGGATACAACTAGCAGATGGTCGGATCACAAGGCCGATAGGGATCGCAGAGGATATCCCGTTACAAGTCCCGGGGGGCATATGTTTGCCATGTGACTTCGTGATCATGGATGTCAAGGAGGAGGGAGATACATCGCTAATACTTGGACGCCCGTTTCTCGCCACCGCCGGTGTCATTGTCGACGTACGTGAAGGGACTCTAACATTGAATGTCGGCAACATTGAGGTGGAGCTTCATATACCCAAGGGAATGAAACACATGCCTTATCATGAGGAGCTGGACTATATGGACCTCCTTGACGAGGTTATTGAGGAGGCGATCCCCCATTCCATCGGCGCTCTATTCAAAGAAGATTTTGAGGAAGGGCCGGACTTGGGCCAAGAAAAAAAGATGGAGCATTCCCCCGACCCATCCATAGAATTTGATGAAGGCGACGCTGATGTCGTAAGGATTCGAGAGCTCTGCAAGCTCTCAAAATTGAAGTCTCCGAAGAAAGCTCTGCCAATACGGAAATCGGTGTCACCGGTGAAGCCGAGGACCGGAGCAAGCACTAGCTTGGGGGAGCCACCCCCCAACACTACCCGAGACGAGAGATCACCGAGGGAGATCACGCCGCCGCAACATCCGAATCCAAGCGTTCTTCCCGGAAAATTTGACGGGTGCATCTCATATGCACCCAATATCCCGCATTAAATTGAAAATCAAAGGGGGTCGAGCTCAAGACCTTAAACGAGCACTTGTCGGGAGGCAACCCGACGATTATCGCTTTATTTTTACTTTTCCCTTTATTTTTGTTTTAGAAATTATTAGTGTTTTGAGTCGTTCGCCTAAAAATTTCTTGATAACGGGTCCTATTTTTCATTGACAGGAGAGGAGAACGGGGTACCTATCATTAGGAGGATGAACAAGGTGACGAGGAGCGCTCCAGGAATGCGCTCGATGCTTAGGAGGAAGATGAAATCGACTGGAGGAAGAAAAACAGAGTTTAGAGGCCAAACGAAGCCAAACAGCAGAAAACAGGACTCACTCGGCCGAGTATACTAGTCACTCGGCCGAGCACATAAGCTCGTCCTCCCGAGAGGCTCACGAACGAGGGAAGTCTGCTGTACCCAACTCTCTGTTTCTTTTCTTGATTTCAGTATAATTGCCACTCGGCCGAGTATATATCTTCACTCGGCCGAGTGAAACTGATACGCTCCTAGTGCGAGTATTGCCGAGTAGCTTGAGCCACTCGGCCGAATTGACTTTTTCCACTCGGCCGAGGGTGGCAAGGCCACTCGGCCGAGTCGTAAGCGGGGAGGAATTTTTCAAAATATTTCCGTTGCGATCACTCGGCCGAGCGACTTAGTCGCTCGGTCGAGTCGTAACTTTTCCTATATAAAGGGGAGCGGGTCGGCGCGTTTTTCGAAACGAGAGAAATCCCAAAAATCGCGACCGATCATATCCCTCGCCCGCTGCCCCCTCCTCACTCGCCCGACCACTCGCCCCGCCGCCGCACTCGGCCGCCCACCGCCGGCGACGCTCCCTCCGCCTCGCCCGAGTCGCTACCGGCGACCCCACCTCCGGTGACCCCACCTCCGGCCGAACTCCGGTAACGCGTTATCGCCTAATTTTCTCCTGTTTTGTGTATTTTTCGACGATCCGTGTGTTTAACAAACCCCTAAACCAAATTAAATTCGATTTCTATCTGTTATACCCCTAACCCCCCATACATTTTGAATATTACTCGCTGATTTCTTCGTTTGATGTGCAGGGTATATTGGGGAGCTTAGGGGAGCCCTGGGGAGCTTCCGGGGAGCGATTTTGGCTTCGTGGAGGCGGCGTCTTTGCACGCGTCCACTATATTTCTCTCGCGGCGTATTACGGTATACTCGTTCCACTCATTTGCGCACGCCGCATTTTTTTACGTTTTTGGTGAGCACCCGGGGGCCCACATGTCGCCCCGGACACGGCCACAGTCGAGGAGAGTTTCCGCCAAGCGGAAGCAGCCGGATGAGGCCGGCCCCTCCCACGAGGTAGAGGACTCTCCTCCGCCTACACCACCACACCCCGTTCACCCCGCACAGCCTGCAGACCCCGCACGCCCCGCACAGCCTGCAGAGCCCGTTCACCCCGCACAGCCACTCCCTGCCGACCCACTGCCACCACCGGCTCCACTTGTCGGGCCGCTGGGGATTACGTTCCGGGACGACGCACACCGCGTCGTTTTTGAGCGCATTTCCCAGCGCTCGATTGTACCCTCCAGGTTCGCACACCTTGTAGACCTTGGACGCCTGGGGGTACTTGAGGGGATGCTCACGTTGTATGACAACATGGGTTGGCGAGATTTTTTCCAAGTGTCGGTGGACACCTTTGTCCGTCCGACACTTGAGGTTCTTAGTTTTATTGCCCGGACCGACGAGGGATGCTCGTTTAGGTTTATGGACCGGGAGTGCCAGGTCACTCTTGGTATGATGAGAGCATTCTTTTCGTGGCCTGATATCCCCGGGGCCGACCGTGGTTACGCCCCCACTCACATTCCCCCACCTTCCTTCGACTCACACGCTTTCTGGGCCCGTATCACGGGTTTACCAGCTGCCTTTGACCCTAGTAGGGCCAAGGCCTCGGCCATCGTCCACCCCTGCCTCCGCATAGCTCAGCGCCTTATGGCGACTACCTTTTTGGCGAGATATGAGCCTGGGACGATGTCCACGCCAGAGCTTTATATGCTCTATGCGATGATGCGTCCCAGAGTTCTAGCTAGGGAGAGTGTCGACTTGGTCCCTACCGTCATGATTGATATCGCGAGCTGGTTTTTGGACCGCATCATCGTATCGGTGGGCGCTCGCTCACCGATATGTTGCAGCGGTCTGATCACCCTGCTCGCCCTGATGACCGGTGAGGACCTTCCGGCTGACCTGCGACGAGCCCCGGGCCCCACTTCACTGTCCATAGATTTCATGGCTCGGATGAAGATGCTTCGTCTGCACGGCCAGCGACACTGGTTTTGGTTGCACGGTCCATTCGGTGCTGATTACATGATCCTTCCAAGCCCAGCTCGGACACAGATAGCACCAGCACAGGTGGACTGGCTTCCGGCGATGGATCTCCTGATCCCCGCCGCCTACATGCTTGAGGCCGAGGAGGCCGAGCAGGCTGAGCAGGCCCACGCTGCACACGCTGCACCTGCTGACCCCGTGGCCCCTCAGTAGCCTGATATTTTTGCTGCTCCCGACACCTCTGTCCACACTTCTGCCGGTGTCGGGAGTACACTCGCTGAGACCACCTCCACTACCTCTACGCCCACCACCACTCCCACCACAGCTGGCCCTCTGTCCGTTGAGCCCCTTTGCTCCGCGCTACCCGAGCACCCACCTACTATAGTTGAGAGCGGAGAGCCCTCTTTTGCTGCCGTCGTGGAGACCGTGGTTGTCACCTCTGTCTCCACCGCAGCCGTTTTTTCTGAGAGTGTCGTGACGTATGTTCCTACGTCTGTGTCACCGACCTCTCTGGTCGCCTCGTCGCCACTTTTATACTCCACTTCCGTTGCTGCTGCTTCCACCTCATACCAGCCTGCGCCCCAGCCTCGCACTGAGGCTAGGCCCACACTTGCGAGCACATCACCCTTCCTCCACATGCCTGTTGAGCCCATCCACTACACCACCCGAGTCCGCCAGCCCCGTCCTGCGCAGCACAGACAGGTGCGTCCCTCTGCACCACCCCCCGACACTGTACTTCAGAGCATTCGTGCTCTCGAGGGGGCGGTGAGTGCCCTCAGAGGTGACCTCAGGACCATGTCTGCCACCGTCACCGCTATGGCCAGCCGCTTCGACCTACTTCCAGGCATTCACTATTGCCTCACTCAGATTCTCGAGCGGATTCCTCGCGTACCCACACCCACCCAGTAGGTACCCACCCCCACTCCTACACACCCCCAGCCTGCTTCCACACCCACACCCACCCAGCAGACTGTTCCCCATCCGCCACCACCACCACCACCGCCTCAGGACGGAGACGGCGCGGCACCACCCTCTTAGGCACCCTTGATGCCATTGATCTTTTTTGCCGTCGTGCTGCCCGTCTCTGCTCGGTCCTGATGATTTTTGCCCAACCCCCCTCCCCTCACTGTTTTTGGGTCCACATTTTGTTCATATCTTTCTATATCATTTTTGGGAGCGAGGGAGAGATTTTTGGTGTCACACTTTTATATCTGATTCACTCCTATATCTGCATGCATCATGTCCGCATCATATTTTTCATTTCGTTATTTTTATTTTCTTTTTCATCATGCATGCATCCTCACCTTCCCCTCACATTACACGTCTCTCGGTGTGCCACACTTCGCACATTGAGGACACTGTGCCCTTTATCTTGGGGGAGTGAGTTCTCACGTTCTTTTCGATTTACCACCTTTATTTTTAGTTTTTTCACGCCATTTTCCGCTTTTGCACTCACTTTCAACACTTTTTCTTTTTTTACCTTGCATCACGTTTTTTCTCATTTTCTTCGTGTGCTGCATTGTAAATAGATTTATTTTCCCTCTTTATCTTTATTTCTTTTCATCTCATGCTAGAGATGATTTTTCTGTGATGATGATGACGTAGAGTTAGCTTTCTCTATATGCATGCTATATTTGTCATGTCTTAGATTTTATTTCCGATATCATATGCTGTGATTTCCCTTACATTTAGAGATAGTAACCCACACTTTTTCCGCATGAAAATGGATGAAATTTTATTATTAGCTGAGTCTGAATATTCATATGTATGCTATCGTAGAAAACACACCAAGATTCACGCATTGGATGCTTATATCTGGAGTACCGTTTTCTTTTCCTATATCACTTCTATTTGCATGATTTGTACACTTCACTTCAGGATGATTGAATGATGTTAGCTATGATAAATCTGGATTAGTTTTGCTTTTTTGTGATTGAAACTGAGTAGATTAGATTACCCTGCTGAAGTTGTCGTGCACGTCTTATAGAGTGAACTGAGAGACATATTTATTTCTTTCTCCACATATCTTGAACATCAATTCTCTATTTTAAAATCATTGGTGAATCTCCCCTTAGCGATTCTAGTATTTGGCATTTTCCCCCGTTATTAAATTCCTAGCTCCAAATTTCCCAAAACCGAAAAGAGAAAGAAAAATTCTTGTATATCCTTGTTTCTCTTTGATTTGGGATCATTGTGTATATATGCTATTGAAAAAAAAATAAAAAAGAAAAAAAAAGAAAAAAAAAGAAAAGAAAAGAGAAAAGAATCTCGAATAACGATCCCATCTCATGTTCTCTCTCTTTCTTCCCACTTTTTGTTTTTATTTTTGTTTTCTTTTGCATTTGGAGCTTCAAAAGAAATGGGGAAGTAAATATTGTTTTTTATGCCACCACGCTTATAGATAAGCTTGGGGGGGGGGGGGGAGAATCCAATGATGTGTGAGAGAGTGACTACTTGACGGTGCATGACAACCTAGGCTAAGTAATATTCTATACTCGGTGAGATTGTTTTAGCTTCACGAAATCCAGAAATTTATGCCTAGCACTCATTTCATGAAATCCACGCTTTTCTATTCTTTCTATTCTATTGCGTGATATTCTTATACTCCTCATAGAAAGCATTCAATTGAAAAGTGTGTGATCTGCGATATTGTATACCGCTTTAAATGATTCAGACGATGTTAATTTTAGAATTATTCCGTTTTTCATGCTATATCAATATTCTTGGGTTTTCTATTTCTATTTGCACCATTATACTATGATATCGAAATAAAAGTCTTTGACATGTATTTTACATTCGGTGCATGCTATATGAGTAAGCAAAACCCACGTCCTGAGAAAAATGATCTAGCAGCTTCCCTCTTCGCTTTCTTCTTTCTTCTTCGTTTTTCGTTTTCCGTTTTTCGTCGTTTTCATTTTCTGAATCCACCGGGTCCGCCTTTTACTTATCTTCCTCGAGGACGAGTAAGAGGTAAGCTTGGGGGATTTTGATCACTCCGTATTTTACACCTTTTTTCCGCATGATTGCATGCCATTTAGATCGCTCAAATCACGTTTTTCACGATTTATCGACAATATTGCGATACTTTTCACGATTTGTTGTTTTTGTCGTATTTCAGGAGATTTGGAGCGATTTGGAGTGATTCCGAGATACACCTACTCCAGAGTGTCACCGACGACATCCCCGAGGGGTATTTTTCCATTTGACAGGAGCGGAAGAAGAAAGAACGTCGTAGGAGCGACGAGGAGGCAAAAACACTCAGAATGGGCATTTTTAGTGTCTTACTCGGCCGAGTGAAGGAGTCACTCGACCGACCAGTGAGACCCCCCTCGGCCGGCCAGATCGAACACGCTCCAAGTGTGCACTCGGCCGAGCATCAGAAGCCACATCGGCCGAGTGACGAAACTCCGTCCGCCCGAGTGGCACTCAGACGACGCCCATCAAAAACTCCCGACTTACTGTTTTTTGTAAGTCTGAGCATCAGAAGACCCACTCGGCCGAGTGGCAATTGCCGACCGCCCGAGTGAAGAGAAGCCCATCGGCCGAGTGACGACAACTCACTCGGCCGAGTGACCCCCGAAGTGAAGACCCCCAAGACCCCAGACTTACTGGAAATTCTCAGGGTCTCTCACTTGGCCGAGCGACTTTTGTCACTCGGCCGAGTGAGCCGCGCTGCCTGTAGCGTAAATTGCGATTTTCAGGCTGCGCAGGGGCATTTTGGTCACGGATTTTTGGGCAGTTTTGGGGGGTATTTAACCCCTGATTCTAACCTAGGTTAGAGAGATTTTTCCTTACTTTTTGGCAGCCTTTTAGATTAAACTTTTTAGCTTTTAATTCTTGTGATTGGAGAGGAGAGAAAAGGTTTATTTTGTTGGATTCTTGAAGAACTACATTGGTTTGTCTCTCTCTTCATTAAAAATCTTATTTTTATTGCTTATTTGAATATTGCCATGAAATCTATTGCTATTTCAATTGATTACTCTTCTATTTGTGAAATGATTTGTGAGTAGTCTTTACGTCTTAGGGCGTGGGGATGAACCCTACGAGCCCAATTTCCGATTTGTGATGATTTGGTAGAACTATTGCTAGAATTGCTATTAGGGTTAGTTTGGGATCGATATATTACGGATAGCTAGGTGTTCATATCGATTGGGATTTGTAAGAGATTGGATCCCAATTCGATAGGAAACCCTAGAAATCCGAATTTGGGTTGAAATTGAGTTTCTGTAGTATCGGTTTGCAAGAGATTGGACCGATACTAGGATTCTCGGTTGCAATTCCATACCGATGCCCGTTTGCAAGAGATTGGACGGGTAGGAACTATCCCAACCTAGGTCGCGGCCCGAGTTTGCACAAGAGTGGGCTCGGGACGCGATTGAACGATGATGTTGATCCTAATGCTAGCTTGCCTAGGCTAGGGTTTGCAAGAGATTGGGCCCGAGCCTAGGTTAGCTATAGACCGGCAACAGCGCGAGAGCGTGAGCTAGGTTTTACATTCAGTTGCAACTAGTTCATCCGAAATTCTACCCTAGCAATCGTGATACCAATGAATCACATTGACGAGATACGGTGAGTAGAGGGGATTCCCCATTCCCTAGGTGTCTTTATTCGATTTTATATCTCTTTACTTTGCCTGACGATTGTGACAGCATCGCCGAAAGGCAAATTCCCTCTTTTCTGTCCCTATAGCCAGGTTGTTCAGAGAAGGCACTGTCATACGTCCTCCCTGTGTTCGATACCCGCTCGCCGCTACACCGTGCGCTTGCGAAAAAACTACACGGTCACTCTTTAGGGTGTATGCCCGGGGTCGATCAGCGATCAAGCAAACCATTCTCATAAACCGAGAGTAAAACCAAATTACGAAAGTTATGAAATTTGAAATAACACTTACAAATCACATATGCCTTGAAGTGGAACTTGAACGAGCAAAGTGATTAGAGTGTGTTAATCGCTTCTAAAAAGAGAGAGTAGCCCTTGTACATGTCTTCACCAAAGCTAGACGATTAGAAATGGTTCTAGTTGGAAGACATGATTAGAGTTGAAATCTAGGGCTTTTGATTTGAGGAAGAGAGCTTGATTGCTTGAGAGCTTGAGATGAATGTTTGAATGGCTAAGAATATCTCAATTTAATAGTTGCATGCCCATTTATAAGTTCTCAAAAACCATCAAAGTAAATACCCAAAAGCCCCTTCAAAATCCGTGTGGAAAATCTCAACTAATTGATTTTACAGGTAGGACATGCGACTGATGAAGAACGGACAGTCGCCTGCTGCACTGTGTCAGAGGGTAAGTGAGAATTGAAACGGTAACTTACCACATTGGACAGACGACTGATGAAGGTTGGACAAGCGCCTGAAAACAGACATGAGTCTTAGAAACCTTCAACGGGCGCTTGAGTGGTAAAGTGCGAATGTTGACAAATCTCACGAATTCTGGGCAATAAGGACATGCTACTGATGTGGTATCCACAGGTGCCTATGCCATGGGCAGGCAATTGGGAAACCAACGTCAGTCGTGTGTGTCTACTAGTGTGAATCTTGCCAAAATGAAAGATCTAAGCAAGGATGGACATAAGCTAATATGGTACACACTGGCGCTTATGCCATGTGCAGTACCTATGAATTTTTTTGATGTCTTGATTTCACTTTTAGTAGGTATTGTAAATGCATTAAAGATGAGAGGTGATGAAGAAATTGAGTCACTTATGAAAAAATTCAGAAAACTCTTAACGAACAACAAGAGAAAATTTGGCAACGTCTGGGATTGATAAGTAGAAAGATGAAGAAGAAGAAGAGGACACTATAACCACGATGCTTTCGTTGCAATAAAAAGGGACACATGAAAACCAATTGCCCTCTTGTAAAGAACAATGGAAAGAGAAAAGAAATTGATGGAAGTAATGAGAAATCTGAAAGATGAAGGCTAGCCACTTGGGGAGATGGCGATGCAAATGAGCTCTGTTAAGAAGAGATGGGAGGAATGACAACGTCACCTATTTCATTGCGGGACGTCAAAAGGTAAAAGCCAAATCCATATTTCATAGAGATGGCCTTGAATTTTGTGATAATATTTTCACTGGCATGCAAGAAGCCTATGAATATTTAGTAGATATCTTTCGACATGGACCCTAAGTGTGTTAAGAATAAAATATGTTGCGGATCTTTAGAAGACCAATTTTGTAGTACCAAACATGAAAAAGAAGAGTTGTTCATTTAAGGAAAGGAATTAAAAGATATAATGGATAATATTGATGGCTCTAGACTAGAGACTAGGACTTTAGAATCAAAGAAGGCTAATAAAAAAATTAGCTAAGTTAGAACTTCAAAACTCTAATTTGGCTAAAGACTTAAATGAGAAAATTAGTCTATTAAATTCTAAAGACTCTAAGATTAAAATTTTAAATCACAAAGTCTCTAGTTATGAAGAAAAAATTGAACAATTCGAAAAATAAAAATCAAATTTGATAAAAGAGAAAAAACATTGCAAGTGAAGTGGAAAAGGGTGAAAAAGGAAAAAAGTTATGATGCTAAGATTAAAGAACTAGAAAATCAAAATCAAAATCTCAACAACATAATTAAGAAATTCACTAGTAGGTAAAAAAATTTTATTGAGATGTTAGATGGATTAAATGCTAATTCTAGCAAACATTGCCTAGGCTTTAACAAGAAGCAACCACCTAAGAAGCCTAGAAAATTGATAGAACTCCATCTAGCATGCATGATGCTGTCATGTCCTCTTCTGGTCATTGCCACTCTAATTATATATGTTTTTATTGTAATAAGAAGGGACATGTCATACATGATTGCTTTGCACATATTTATCCTTAGAATTACATTTAAGTTCCCAAATGTAAAACAAAGTGAAGCACATTATCTGCTAACACTGTCGGATCCAAAAGATGGATATCAAAAGGTGCACCTTCTTTTGCAGCTGCATTAATAAGATTAGGATGATAGCATATATCGTGTTGGCAAAAATGCTGAAATATTTGATGGATCGGAATATTCTGATTGGATCATGGATTTTTTATTTGAGCAAATAGAGGGAAAGAAAGTTTTAATTACCTTATATGATATATTTGTTGTGTAGGGAGACTTTATTAAATCAAGACATCATGGACTATTTTGTCGTTTACATGAGTATTTGTTAGTCATTAATATCATTGTTTGGTCATTCATAAATGTATGTCATTATTTTTATTGAAATTTTGATGAACTTCGATATGAATTTTGTTAGACATCTTAAAAACATTAAATTTGATTTTGATAATGACATTTTATTTTGATGAAGAATCCACATACTCAAATTGTGCATGATATATTGTTCATTGTTAGCATACTTAATTGTTTAAAATTTTTTGAGTTAATATAGTCATAGAATTTATGGAATAGTGTTGGATGGTATTTAGGCTCTAAAAGATTGAACTCTTTTTTATTGTCTTTACATACATACATACATACATACATACATACATACATACATACATATATATATATATATTTATATGATTCTCTTTGGTACAATTGAGTAATAGGAGTCGAATATGTAGATGCCTTCATGCTCACTATTCTGAGACAACAACATTGTAAAAATAAAAGAAAAATGGAAAATAAACAAAAAGAAAAGAATATTGGCAAAAAAAGAAAAATTTAAACAATGCCAAATATTTTTGAAACTGGCGGCTAGCAATAGGAATTCAGGGGTTTATTGAGAATGCATATGACATATAGTAGATGAATTACCTATTTAGCACACCTCAAATCCAAAGGATCCGAAATTTAACATCATGGTATCCTATGTTGGTTGTCTCCCTAAATTATGCTTGATGGTTTATTCCAAAGAGATGAATATTGAAATTTTGTATAAGATAATTTAAGGATTTGATTTTTTGGTCCTCTAAGCATTTACTAATTATTGAAGTAAATTAGTTTACGATATCTTCTTTTTATTTTTGAGCATTGAAGGTATACTTTTGATGTTCACGATATTATGTATAGCTTGAGCTTGTTCGGCGTACACATTTATATGAAGTATTTATCAATTTCATGTTTCTTCGATATGCTAATTTAGTTTCATGTGTATTGCTTCACAATTTCAATGAAGGTGGTGATATTTTATTGTTCATGATTATACTTTACGATTGATGTCTAAAGATGGAGAGGTATTTTTTAAAAAAATTAATATTGAGCAATGCATGAATCAAGGGGAGCATGAGTAATTGACTTTTTGCATGATGTCAAAAGGGGGAATGATAGAAAAATTGAGATATGCATGGACTTAGGGGAATCTTGTCACATAATTCATGAGAGCACATAGACATGGGGAGCATTGTACTATGTTCATGATCATGTGCATACGTTTTGGCATAGCTATATGTCTTTATCTTAATTTTCTGTACTTGTTTGCCAACATAAAAAAGGAAAAGATTATTGGCCTTAGCCTATTAATTAGGTCACACATTTAATTTTGATGATGACAAAGAAGTCACATGGCTACTAATATTTTTGTGGAGAGACTTTCAGATCAAGACAAGACTACATTGACTAAAGTGCAATTTGGTAATTTTGCATTGGTCAAACTATTCTAGAAGTCAAAGATTGAAGGAGGAAGAACTCAAGAAGGATTCAAGCACAAGAAGTATTGCATATTCGGTTGACTACTAGAGTCCTAGTGCAAGTGGAATTCAAAGAGTTCTTGGGTACCAAAAACTCTAGTTGGCTACTAGAGTTAATGTGCAACAAAAAGTTTGAGTACTATTAGGATTCATGTGTGCACCAAACAACTCAAGATTTCTAGTGCTACTATGACTTGGGTTCTGTCACGACCCGCTTCCCTAAAATGGAGGCGAGACGTGAAAAGGTCCGCACGAGAGTGGAGCTGTGAAGCCCCAAACCCGATAAGCGTCCACAATACATAAACAGGTCCCTGTAACCACAACAGAATAACAATAACAACACAAGGAGAGACTGAAATAAAATTCCTCATCTCACAAAATGTCCAACATCAAAATAAGTCCAACATCCAGAAAAGCCACCAGGCTAAAAGAAAGAGTCCAAGGCCCAGAACAAGGCCAACAAAAGAAACGACATAACAAAGATATAGGTGCCACGCACCGAATACAAAACAACTGTCTAACAAAAGTAAAACACGACGAAGACACTAGGACTGGTCCCCAGTGTCCACGTACTCCCCGTCAAACACAGGATCGGGCTCGGCGTCAGCAAACACCTCGTCCTCAACAAGGTACTCAGGCTCAGGATCTAACATGTGTCACCCAAAAGAGTAAAGGGGCACATGTCAGCAAGTCTAAAAGACTTGGGCAAGGAAACTGAAAGTAAGGCAACTAGCAACCTAGCAGTTTAGTATGATGCATGGCATGTCAGTTATAACATGAGTGCACAATTTAAAACATGGCAAGACAATTTGTACAAGAGAACAATCATCGGACAAGGCAAGACAAGACAAGAGTAGCCACGCTACTATCAAACTCAATCAATTCACTAGTCACGTTGTTTTGTAGATTGTTTACGCCTTACAGCTGAATGGTTCCACATTCGCTGATTGGCCGCTTAACAACTACCCCACCCCAAAGAGTTTACGCCTTACAACTGCAGTTGTTGATCAAACAGACTCCCAGTTGAATGGCCGCTTAACCCTCACCCCGTATACCCACACGTAATGGAGCCTGGGGTCCCCGCACAATGAACTCAGCTAGTGAGCCTGGGGTTGCCCCGCACATTGAGCTCGCATTCTTAAACATTTGGCGTAGGGGTGCACCTAGCCGGAAACACGCAATTCGGGCATTGGCTATCAACCAACACATGGCCCGCTTCTGGAACACGAGCCAGGAACACAAGCATTCGTAGCAAAGCTACGCAATCACAGAAACACTTAAAGAATGCAATGACATGACAATTAATTTGCGTACTGTTAATGGAAAGTAAACATGACATGGTAATTGTGCAACATGCTATATGTCGGAATTAGCTTCGTTGTCAAGCTAGTCCCTCAATTTGTGCCTAGGCGAGTATCATTTCGTCGCCTAGCCTCTTTTACGCCTACTATAAGAAAATGGCCTAAAACATGGCCCAAACCCTAAGTGGCAAGTTTCACTTGCCTAGCACCGGGGATTGACGATGGCTTCGTCACACGGATGCTATCTACGGGGGAAATCGCTGTTATAGGGGAAACAAACACCAAACACATGAAATTAATTAGGGTTTTCATAAAAACATAAATAGGTTGAGAAAACAACGGTAGATCGATTTCTTACCGAGAGGAGGCGGAAGAAACACTCCGGGGAACCCTAGGATCAAATCTGGAGAAGATTGGAGAAGTTTGGGGAAACTAGGGTTTTGGGGGATTTGGGGATTTTGATGGGTTTTGGTGAGATTTTGGGGAAGATGAGAGGTAGATGGAGTGAATGGATGGTTTGGATGATGATTCTAGGGCTTGGAATAGAGAAATGGAGCTTGGAGGAAGATGGGGGCTGAAGGGGGAAGATTTTAGGGTTTTGGGTCGTGTTGGGGAAGATGAAGTCGTTTGGGTTGGGTTTAAATAGGATGGGCTGGCGGCTGCCCAGAAATTAGGGTTTTAACACTGGTTAGTCAGTCAAAGAGCAACCACTGACCGACTAGTTTGGCAACTAATTGGTCGGTCGACCAACGCAGACCGACTAAGTGCAAACAGTAACTCCTGAACGAAAATAGGATTCTAGAGTTAGTCGGTCCATGAACAAATACTGACAGACTAGTTTTACATCTAGTCGGTCGATGAACGTTCTTAGACCGACTAAGAGTAAACAGTAACTGATACAAAAATAAGATGATGAGTTAGTCGGTTCAAGAAGCATTGCTGACCGACTAGTTTGCAACCTAGTCGGTCAACCAACGTTCTTAGACCGACTAACGATAAACAGTAACTCCTGAGAAATTTAGAAAGCCAACTAGTCGGTCCAAGAAGGATTGCCGACCGACTGGATCGTCATCTAGTCGGTCGGTGGCCCTTCTCATGCCGGCTAATGAGCACCAACAGTTCCGATACGGAGCGCGGGGCCCCGGGATCGATTCCTAAGACTCCTAGGCTTGATCTAATAGTTAGATACGACCGTTATGAAGCCTGTCACGAATGACATACTTCGAAATCGACGATCCTAAGGAAGAAACGAGAAAATACGACGAATCGATCGAAAATGAAAGCTACGGATACGAAAAACCACACATGAGGAGAAAATCCTCCAAAACATATATTATATTATATTAAATCCAGATACAAGAAAAGCAGTCGTTACATCCTCCCCAACTTAAGAAAAATTCCGTCCTCGGAATTTCCAAATACTCACGAGTCCGGAAACAAAAGTGGGAAACGCTCTCGCATCTCATCCTTATTCTCCCAAGTAGACTCTCCAGGTGAGCCGTGTCGCCACATCACCCTCACAAGATTGACAATCTTGTTCCGAAGCGATTTCTGACGCCTGTCCAGAATCTGCACGGGATGCTGGTCATACGTCATATCGGGGCGAATGGTAATCTCCGAAAAATCCACCGCATGAGACGGATCGCTAATGTATCGACGAAGCTGCGACACATGGAAAACATTGTGAACTCCTTCCAAAGATGGCGGCAAGGCCAAGCGATAAGCTACCTCGCCAACCCTCTCCAAAACGTCAAACGGTCCAATGTATCGCGGGCTCAACTTTCCACGCTTCCCGAAACGAATCACACCACGATTCGGGGAAATCTTCAAGAACACATGGTCGCCCGGCTGAAACTCCAAAGGACGACGTTTAGCATCCGCCCAATGCTTAAAACGGTCCTGAGCAATTCTCAACCTCTCCCGAATATTCCTGACGATATCCACGGCCTCCACGATCATCTCAGGTCCCAACAACTCCCGATCACCAACGTCATCCCAACTCAATGGCGATCGACATTTCCTCCCATAAAGTGCGGCGAATGGCGCCATGCCAATACTCACCTGGAAGCTGTTGTTGTAAGAGAACTCCACCAAATGTAGATGGTCCTCCCACGAACCCTTGAAATCCAACATGCACGCCCTTAGCATGTCTTCCAAAATCTGAATCGTCCTCTCGGACTGGCCATCCGTCTGCGGATGGTACGCCGTGCTGAAACTCAGACGCGTACCCAAGCTCTTCTGCAAACTCTGCCAAAACTGAGATGTGAACCTCGTGTCTCTGTCAGACACGATAATCACGGGGACTCCGTGAAGTCGCACAACCTCCTGCACGATTCACGTTACATCACTATCTAAACTAGGAAAAGGAAATAAAAACGGAGAGTAAAAGAATTTTACCTCCATATATCTCCTTGCTAGCGCCTCAGTGGACTGCCCCACTCAGAACGGAATAAAGTGCGCAGATTTGGTCAACCGATCCACGATTACCCAAATCGCGTCATTCTGCTTCGGACTCCGAGGTAGTCCAGTCAAGAAATCCATAGTGATGTGTTGCCACTTCCACTCCGGAATCGGAAGCGGTTGTAGCAACCCGGCCGTACGCTGATGCTCCGCCTTCACCTGCTGGCAAACCAAGCACTTGGCTACACTCCGAGCCACGCTCCTCTTCATACAATGCCACCAATAATTCAGACGAAGATCCTGGTACATCTTGGTGCCACCAGGATGCACAGAATACGGCGAACTGTGTGCCTCCACCATCAGCTCCTCTCTGATATCCCCAGCTGGCACACACAACCTGGCTCCAAACCTCAGCGAGCCATCCTCATGAACCAAAAATTCAGTCCGCAGACTGGCTTCCACCTGCTCCCGAATCTTCATCAGCTTCGGATCCTCAGCCTGGCCAGCCTTAATCCGATCCACGATCGTCGACTGTACCTCCATGTACATCAACGACGAAGCCTCCCAAGGAAGAACAATCTCCACACCAGACCCACAAAAATCCCGCTGCAATCTCCACTGCGAGGTCAAAATCATCACCGCTGGAAGCCTACTCAAAGCATCTGGAACCACATTCACCTTGCCAGGGTGAAACTGCAAATCAATATCATAATCCGCCATAAGCTCCAACCATCGACGCTGTCGCATGTTGAGCTCCTTCTGAGTGAAAATATACTTCAAGCTTTTGTGATCGGTGAAAATCTTCACTTTCTCACACAGCAGGAAGTGCCTCCAAATCTTAAGAGCAAACACAACGGCAGCCAACTCCAAATCATGCGTCGGGTAATTTTTCTCATGAACCTTAAGCTGACGAGACGCATATGCCACAACATGCCCATGCTGATGCAACACACAACCGAGACCCTTGCCAGAAGCATCGCAAAAGATCTCAAATCTACCGCTGCGATCAGGCACAACAAGAATAGGGGCAGTCGTCAACCTCTCCTTCAGAACACCAAAAGCACTCTCACAATCACCCGACCAAACAAAAGCAACATCCTTCCGCGTCAACCTGGTCATCGGCTCAGCAATACGAGAAAAGTCCTTAATGAATCGCCGATAATAACCAGCAAGTCCAAGGAAACTCCGAATCTCAGATGCAGACGACGGAACAGGCCACTCCCTGATGGCCCGAATCTTCTCAGGATCCACTGAAATACCATCTCCAGTCACCACATGCCCGAGAAAAGCAACTCGATCCAGCCAAAACTCGCACTTCGAAAACTTAGCATACAAACGATGCTTCCTCAAAATCTCCAACACCGTCCTTAAGTGCGAGGCATGCTCTTCCTCCGACTTCGAATAGATCAGAATGTCGTCAATAAAGATAACGACAAACTTATCCAAAAAGTCGTAGAAAATCAGGTTCATCAGATTCATGAAAACTGCGGGCGCGTTAGTTACGCCAAAAGGCATAACCACAAACTCATAGTGTCCATACTTCGTCCTGAACGCTGTCTTCGGAACATCTCCCTTCTTAACCTTCAACTGATGGTAACCACTCCTTAAATCCAATTTTGAAAACACCCTCGAACCTCCAAGCTGATCAAAAATATCATCGATGCGAGGCAACGAGTATTTATTCTTAATGGTCACCGCATTCAACTCCCGATAATCCACGCACATGCGACGCGAACCATCCTTCTTCTTTACCAGCAACACCGGTGCTCCCCACGGAGACACGCTAGGATTAATATAACCCTTCTGCAAAAGCTCATCCAACTGCTTCCGCAACTCTTCCAATTCTGCAGGTGCCATACGATACGGCGCCTTCGAAATCGGCTGCGCACCTGGAACAAGATCGATAGAAAATTCCAAAGCCCGATCAGGTGGCAAACCAGACATCTCCTCGGGGAAGACGTCGCCAAAATCTCGCACCACAGCTGGCCAGTCCAGCTCCATCTGCATAGCCACCGCCTCCACCGGCCTGGCCCGAAATCTGACAGGACCAAGCGAACTGCTACCACGACTGAACTCAAACACTGGATGTCTGGGAATCTCGAACACCACCTTCTTCCTCCGACAGTCGATCGTAGCATAGAAGCTCACAAGCCAGTCCATCCCAAGAACTGCATCATAGTTGATGATGTCGTGGACAATGAAATCAGCGAAAAGCTCATGTCCACAGACCACCAACGAGCAAGAATTGCAACCACGATGCACCGAGACCACGACATTCCCTGTAACGATATTCCAACTCTTGGGGAGAGGGGACATCGACAAGGAATGCTTCTCCACAAAGCTCCGAGAAATAATACACATCGATGCACCAGAGTCAAAGAGGACTCGTGCAGGAAATGTGCACACCAAAACCGCACGTAACAATCAATTAACAATCAAACCCTAGTCTAGCAAACAACCATGTTCAAGCAAACAACACAATCTAACAATCAAAACCAGCTAGGAAAGTAACAGCTAGATTGAGGATTACCTGCGATAACCTCATCCACAGCCTCGCTCTCCGCAGCGGTCATCAGAAAAGCCTGCCTCCTCGGCGGAACAGCCTGCCGAAAAGCCTGCCCCTGTGGAACAAGAGCTGCTCCACGGCCAGCAGGAACAGACACTCGCTGCTGCAACGGCTGTGCTGCAACAGGAGCCCTCCGCAGCTGATTCGCATGCCGACAATCCTTCGCGACATGGGAAGCATCACCGCAAATCAGGCACTGGCCCAAAAACTTCCGACACCGATCCTTGACGTGGCCAGGCCTGCCGCAGAAATGGCAAAGCTTCAGAATAGGCCCTCCTGGCCTCTTAAACTGAGTAGACTGATTAGGCCTGAATCCAGGTCTAACCACAGCTCGCGCCTGCTCCACAGGCCTCTTCCCAGCACCAACAACAGACCCCCTCCTCTGGTTCACGAGCAGCTCCTGCCTCTTGGCAGCGACCAGAACCTTCTGATAAGACTCCCGGTCAGAAGAGGTCACAAAACTCTGGAGCTCCGAAGCAAGCCCCTGCAGGAACCTCTGAGCCCTCTCCTCAGCGTCCTGCACCATCTTTGGTGCAAACCGACTCAGCCTCATGAACTCTTGGTGATACATGTCCACCGACGAGCTCCCTTGCTTCAAATCGATAAAACGCTGCAGCATCTCCTCCTTGGCAGCCTTCGGGAAGAACTCACCCTCAAATCTAGCCTTGAAGGTAGCCCAAGCTATCGGCTCCACCAACAACTTCTCTTCCGCATCCCACCAATTCCTGGCGTTATCCTTCAGCTGCCTCTTCGCCAAATCAACCCATCCAGCCGGGGTGATCTTGGCCATCTTCAGATTGTCCTCGACGTTCCGAATCCACTCATCGGCAGCCAGAGGACCCTCAGAACCATCAAAATATGCGGGACCCAGCTCTCGAAATTGCTTCGCTCCTGGCTCAGGGCGAGGGGCATCCGGAAGAGCCCGGGCAGCTCGAGCAAGTGGAGCACTCTGGACTTGCAAAAGCACGCCCTGCTGCACTTGCATCATCTGGAGCATCATCCGCATCATCTCACCGCTGGTGGGTTCCCGCTCAGGCTCCCCATCATGAGGGAGCGCACCACTGCCCCCACCACGGGTGAAACGCCTTCCTGCCATCTAATGACACAGAGAACGAATCAGATTAGACTCATAGCTTATGACTCGGACGTCGAACTCAATTTATTGGACATTCTAATATTATTATCGCTATTCCAAAAATCGCAGTTACAGAAGGACCTGCACGGGCCACCACTAAAACCTGTCACGACCCGCTTCCCTAAAATGGAGGCGAGACGTGAAAAGGTCCGCACGAGAGTGGAGCTGTGAAGCCCCAAACCCGATAAGCGTCCACAATACATAAACAGGTCCCTGTAACCACAACAGAATAACAATAACAACACAAGGAGAGACTGAAATAAAATTCCTCATCTCACAAAATGTCCAACATCAAAATAAGTCCAACATCCAGAAAAGCCACCAGGCTAAAAGAAAGAGTCCAAGGCCCAGAACAAGGCCAACAAAAGAAACGACATAACAAAGATATAGGTGCCACGCACCGAATACAAAACAACTGTCTAACAAAAGTAAAACACGACGAAGACACTAGGACTGGTCCCCAGTGTCCACGTACTCCCTGTCAAACACAGGCTCGGGCTCGGCGTCAGCAAACACCTCGTCCTCAACAAGGTACTCAGGCTCAGGATCTAACATGTGTCACCTAAAAGAGTAAAGGGGCACATGTCAGCAAGTCTAAAAGACTTGGGCAAGGAAACTGAAAGTAAGGCAACTAGCAACCTAGCAGTTTAGTATGATGCATGGCATGTCAGTTATAACATGAGTGCACAATTTAAAACATGGCAAGACAATTTGTACAAGAGAACAATCATCGGACAAGGCAAGACAAGACAAGAGTAGCCATGCTACTATCAAACTCAATCAATTCACTAGTCACGTTGTTTTGTAGATTGTTTATGCCTTACAGCTGAATGGTTCCACATTCGCTGATTGGCCGCTTAACAACTACCCCACCCCAAAGAGTTTACGCCTTACAACTACAGTTGTTGATCAAACAGACTCCCAGTTGAATGGCCGCTTAACCCTCACCCCTTATACCCACACGTAATGGAGCCTGGGGTCCCCGCACAATGAACTCAGCTAGTGAGCCTGGGGTTGCCCCGCACATTGAGCTCGCATTCTTAAACATTTGGCGTAGGGGTGCACCTAGCCGGAAACACGCAATTCGGGAATTGGCTATCAACCAACACATGGCCCGCTTCTGGAACACGAGCCAGGAACACAAGCATTCGTAGCAAAGCTACGCAATCACAGAAACACTTAAAGAATGCAATGACATGACAATTAATTTGCGTACTGTTAATGGAAAGTAAACATGACATGGTAATTGTGCAACATGCTATATGTCGGAATTAGCTTCGTTGTCAAGCTAGTCCCTCAATTTGCGCCTAGGCGAGTATCATTTCGTCGCCTATCCTCTTTTACGCCTACTATAAGAAAATGGCCTAAAACATGGCCCAAACCCTAAGTGGCAAGTTTCACTTGCCTAGCACCGGGGATTGACGATCGCTTCGTCACACGGATGCTATATACGGGGGAAATCGCTGTTATGGGGGAAACAAACACCAAACACATGAAATTAATTAGGGTTTTCATAAAAACATAAATAGGTTGAGAAAACAACGGTAGATCGATTTCATACCGAGAGGAGGCGGAAGAAACACTCCGGGGAACCCTAGGATCAAATCTAGAGAAGATTGGAGAAGTTTGGGGAAACTAGGGTTTTCGGGGATTTGGGGATTTTGATGGGTTTTGGTGAGATTTTGGGGAAGATGAGAGGTAGATGGAGTGAATGGATGGTTTGGATGATGATTCTAGGGCTTGGAATAGAGAAATGGAGCTTGGAGGAAGATGGGGGCTGAAGGGGGAAGATTTTAGGGTTTTGGGTCGTGTTGGGGAAGATGAAGTCATTTGGGTTGGGTTTAAATAGGATGGGCCGGCGGCTGCCCAGAAATTAGGGTTTTAACACTGGTTAGTCGGTCAAAGAGCAACCACTGACCGACTAGTTTGGCAACTAGTCGGTCGGTCGACCAACGCAGACCGACTAAGTGCAAACAGTAACTCCTGAACGAAAATAGGATTCTAGAGTTAGTCGGTCCATGAACAAATACTGACCGACTAGTTTTACATCTATTCGGTCGATGAATGTTCTTAGACCGACTAAGAGTAAACAGTAACTGATACAAAAATAAGATGATGAGTTAGTCGGTTCAAGAAGCATTGCTGACCGACTAGTTTGCAACCTAGTCGGTCAACCAACATTCTTAGACCGACTAACGATAAACAGTAACTCCTGAGAAATTTAGAAAGCCAACTAGTCGGTCCAAGAAGGATTGCCGACCGACTGGATCGTCATCTAGTCGGTCGGTGGCCCTTCTCATACCGGCTAATGAGCACCAAAAGTTCCGATACGCAGCGCGGGGCCCCGGGATCGATTCCTAAGACTCCTAGGCTTGATCTAATAGTTAGATACGACCGTTATGAAGCCCGTCACGAATGACATACTTCGAAATCGACGATCCTAAGGAAGAAACGAGAAAATACGACGAATCGATCGAAAATGAAAGCTACGGAGACGAAAAACCACACATGAGGAGAAAATCCTCCAAAACATATATTATATTATATTAAATCCAGATACAAGAAAAGCAGTCGTTACAGGTTCACTCCTATATAAACTCTTTATGTACAAAGCCAAAACCCGAAGGAGAAAAAAAATAATACTTGCAAAAACCCTGAAGTGGCAGGCCTTACCCATCTTCCAAGCCATCATCATTAGTCAGTCCAGCACTAGCTCTCTCCATTGCTTAAGCACTTGGCCCTTTCCAAGCATCTCAAGTTCTGGGCCAAGTCAATTGAAGGAGCATTAAATCCCTAGCTACATACAACACCAAGGGAGGGCTCCGTCATCAAGAAAAAAGACAATGGACAACCCCATCTTCATCAAACTAGTACATTGGTTTGCATGTCCTCTTCAATGCAAGCATCGCCCTTCATCCAAGTCTAGCCATAAGCATTGAAAACCAATGCCAAAGTTCCCTTAAGTCATGCAAGCTAGCATCAAGGAAAAGATCTCTCTATCATTGAATAAGCCCTCCTTCAACTTAGCTCATGCAAGGCCAAAAGACCTAGCAAAGTCACGCAAGTAGGGGCTCTAGAGTAACTTGGCTTGGGTCCATCCAATGTCTACCATAGCCGCACCCAATAGAAACCCTGATCCATAATTCATTCACACAAGGCCAACCATCTGCTTTGCAAGCGACAAGGTCGTGACTCATGCATCGGGCAACTACAAGGTGCAAGCACTGCAGAGCAAGGCCTTACCGGCAAGTTTTCAAATGTAGTAGACCAATTGCTTTATGCACTGCACAAGTCATGCACCGAGCCCAAGATCCAATTCTGGCCAAGCCAAAGCAGACTCGTGATTCCTATGAGTAAGAGTTGATTGCTTTATGCACAGACTGATGTAGAACAGATTTCCCTGAACTTAATAAAGCAATATCTTTCAATCCATGACTTCAATTGAAGAACCGTTTTCATCAACACGATCATGATCTCACAACCTATGCTACATTAATATCTCTTTGATTTATTACTTTAGTTTTGGATCAGTTAGAATTATTTTGTTCTGAGAGTTTATTTTAGAATAACTTCATCCAGGATCTATCTTCGAGCGTTAGATTCTTGAACTATATTGTGTATGGTTCGATCAACATGCACAAGCGTGAGCAAGGTTTTCTTTTTTGGTTTTAAAAGGTGTTTTAAATCCTCAGATAGAGGTCGAAGCAGAGGCAGGAGCCTAGGTAGGGAGACACTCCGTTAAAAATTTATGATTGCATGCACTTTGCATTATACCAATGCTTATTATTTTTAATTTGTTCAGTACACCCTATTCACCCCATCTATGGTGTTTTTTAATGGCCACTCCCCTTGCGGGCTGATCTAGCTCTGTGTCAGCCGTAGGTAAGGGGGCCACTCCCCTCGTAGGATGACTGATATTACCATATTTTCTATACTTTTACTGCATATTTTCATAGCATTTTCATCGTCCAAAGTTCACTTTTTATACATTATCGCGCTTTTCACGTTATATTTGATTCTCATGGGGCTTTTTGGATTTTCAGGAACTTTGGAGCGATTTGGAGCAAATCTTAGACATGGACACATCCAAGCTAACCGTAGCATCAATGGCAAGGCCCACTAAGTGCTTGACAAATTGGAGAAGAAGATTGGAGGAGGAGAAGAGAGAGAAAGGAGAAGGAGAGCTTGAAGATGGAGCCTTCGCATAGCTTATCAGCCTTCCTAGCCAACTCGACCGAGTGGAAAAATCCACTCGGGCCGATCAGCTGCACCCAAAAGAAGGAGCTCCAGCACTTAAAGAATTGTCACTCGGACCGAGTAGCCATGCCACTAGGTCAGACGAACTCAACGGTAACAATCAATCTATCAGGCCAACAATGAGTCCAATACTCGACCGAGAAAGGATGCTACTTGGTTGAGCTGAATATGAAACAGAACGACAATTCCAAGGCCCTCAGTTACACCTACCGCTCGACCGAGCAAGGATGCTACTCGACCGAGCTGAATGGATGACAACACGAAGATTTAGAGCTTAGCATTGGCACTCAGTCGAGTATGGTGACACAGCAGCCAAAGATTGGGCCACGTTGGGCCTTTTGCAGAAATTTTTGGTGGGACACATCCCACTTGTATATAAACCTTTTTTAATACCTAGGTTTAGAGAGCATACTTTATTATTCTAGTTTTAGTTTTAAAGAGAGTTTTGAGCCGTCGTTATTGCTTTGAAGACAAAGATTGGATTTTTATTATTGCGTTTGCTTTGGAATCTTTGGATCTTAATTCTCTTAGTTTGGTTCTTCGTCTCTATTGGTTTGGTAACGATTTCTCGTCTCTCTTTATCAGTTTTGATGTCAATTGTTGCGATGTTGATTACTATTACTTTTGTTATCGCTTTTGTTGATATTTCCATGAATCGCGAGTAGTCGTTTAGGGCTAATGGATGAGCCCTATGGTCTTTGATCGCATCCGGATGTATACCCAAAATACAACTTGTAGTTTTACCGCAAGCGCCCGGTGTAGCGGCGAGTGGGTATCAAACTCAGGGAGGACAAATGACCTTGTCTTACTCAAATTACCTAGCTATCAAGAGAACAAGAATAGTTGTGTGTAATAGTCACAATCATTCGAATATCAAGGAAATATCAATATAATAAAAAGCGTCTAGGGATGGGAAATCCCCACTACGGACCGTCTCTCTTCCTTGTGAATCGTAGGTTTCATTGTTGCTAAGCTTGAATATAGGTGAACTAGTCGCAACTTAATGTAGAACCAAGCTCACGCTCTCGCGCTATTGCCGGTCTATAGCAAACCTAGGTAGGGCCCACTCTCGTGCAAACCCTAGCCTAAGCCGCTAGCGTGAAGAATGACATCATTGTTCAATCATATCTCGAGCCCACGCTCGTGCAAACCCTAGCTACGACCTAGGTTATGATAGGTCTTATTCGTCCAATCTCTTGCAAACGAATATTAGTATAGATTCACAATTAAAAATCCTAGCTTTGGTCCAATCTCTTGTAAACCAAGTCTAGAGAAATCCAATTGTCAACCTAAATCGAATATTTAGGTCTTCCTATCAATTTGGATCCAATCTCTTGCAAATCCCAATCAATATGAATTCCTAGCTAACCGTAATCAATCAATCACAACCTAACCCTAATCAATTCTAGCAACAAATCTACAAATTCATCACAATCCAGAGATAGGGTCCATATGGTTCATCCACATGCCCTAGGACAACGACACTACTCACTAGACATCATGCAAATCTCAGAAATAACAACAATAATCACGGCACAATTCTTTGCAAAATAGAAATAATGCATAAAAATTGAGTTTTTAATAGGAACAGACAAACCAATGTAGATGCCAACGATTTCCAGCTAAGAATTCACCAAAGAGTAGCCATCCAAATCCTAAAAGAAAGTCTAAAATTTAATGTTCAAGTATCTCCTAAACTAGGGCAAAAACTGGGTTTAAATACCCTCTAAAATCGTCCAAAAAATCGTGACCAAACTGCCCCTGTGCAGCCCAGAAATCACAACCCTAACAGCAGGCGGACAGGGTCACTCAGCCGAGTGACCATTGTCACTCGGCCGAGTGACAAACCCTGTAGAAAAACAGTAACTTCAAGGGTTTCAGGGTCTGTCTTCGTGGGGTGGCTCGGCCGAGTGGACTTCTTCATTCGGCCGAGTTAGCATTCATGCTCGGCCGAGTGGGCCTCCTCAGGATCTCTGAAAATTCCAGTAACTTGGCCTTTCTCTGGACGAAATTCCCTGTACCACTCGGGCGAGTGAACTTTCTCACTCGGCCGAGTGGGCTTCCTTTATTCGATCGAGTATACGCTAAAATATCATGTGCGTGTCCGTTCTGTTCGGCCGAGTGGGGCTTCTTGCTCGGCCGAGTGAGTGGTCTACTGGGCCGAGTGGTGTGCTGTTGAGTTCATTCTTCCTTCTTCTAGCCTCCTCGTCGCTCCTATTGATTTCCTTCTTCTTCCGCTCATCCTACATCACTGATAAGTCCTCAAACGAGCCGTGGGTGACACTCCTAAGCGCGTGCAAATTCTTTGATCTCAAATTCGCTCCAGATCGCTCCATATTTCCTGAAATACGACAAAAATAAGAAATAGTGAAAAGTATTGCAATATTGTCGAATAATCGTGAAAAACGCGATATGAGCGATCAAAACGACATGCAAACATGCAGAAAAAGGTGTAAAATATGGAGTGATCAAAATCCCCTTACTCGTCCTCGAGGAAGATGAGTAAAAGGTGAATTTGATGGAAAAAATAAAGAAGAGGGAAAAAGAAAAAGGAAATATGAAAGAAAACAAAGAGAGAGAAGTGCTAGATTATTTTCTCAGGACGTGGGTTTTGCTTACTCATATAGCATACGGCAAATATAAAACACATGCCCAAGATTTTTATCTCGATATCATAATCATATGGATGCATTTAAAATAGATACCCAAAAATAGCAAAATAGTATGGAATATGGAATCATTCTAGAATTAACATCGTCTGAAGCATCTAAAGCGGTATACATAGTCATAGACCACACACTTTTCAATTGAATGCTTTCTATTTGGAGTATAAGATGTACCACACAATGAGAAGCAATAAGAATAGAAATATATGGTTTTCATGAAATGCATGCTAAGTTTCAGTTCCTGGATTTCGTAAAAACTTCTAGTAATCTCACCGAGCATAGGAAATTACCTAGCTTAGGTTGTCATGCACAGTCAAGTAGTCACACTCTCACACATCGTTGGATCCTCTCCCCCAAGCTTATCCATAAGCATGGTGGCATTAGATAAATCAATAACTACATTCCCCATTTTTGGAGCTCCAATAGAAATAAAAACAAAAGGATGGAAGAAAGAGAGAAAGAGTATGAGATGGGATCATGTATAAGCTTCTTTTCTCTTTTCTTTTATTTTTCTCTCTTTTTTTAATGCATAAATACATCTGAGATCCCAAATCAAAAGAATAGAAAGATTTTCATGTATATTTTTTTCTTTTTGATTTTGGGGATATTGAAGCATGGACTTTAATAGCGGGGGAAATGCCAATATAAGATCCGCTTAAAGGGAGATTCACCAATGAATATAAGTATAGAAATAATGCTCAAGATATGTGGAGAAAGAAATATATGTAACACTCGGTTCACTCTATAAGACGTGCACGACAACTTTCAGCAGAGTAATGTAATCTACTCAGTTTAATCTCAGAAAGTAAACTAATCCAGTTATATCAACCTAACATACATTCATTTAACCCGAACGTGAAGCGTACAATTTTCATGCAATAAGAAGTGATATAAGAAAGGAAAGCAGTACTCCAGATATAAGCAATCAATGCGTGAAGCTTGGTGCGTTTTCTACGAAGAGTATACAGTAAAAATCACCAGATTCAGCTAATAAAAGAATTTCATCCATATTCATACATGAAAGTGCGGGTTACTATTTCAAATGCATAGCAAGATATATCATATGATATCTGAAATAAAAACTATGGCATGACAAGATAGTATGCATATAGAGATAAGCTAACACCACGTCATTATCATCACAGAAAAATCATCTCTAGCAAAAAGATGAAAGAAACAAGGATAAAGGAAAATGAAAAACTACTGTACAATGCAGAACACTTGTGAAATAAAAAAAACGTGATGCATGATAAAAAACGAAAAAGTGGGTGAAAGCAAGTGCGGGCTGAGGGATCACTGGGTCCTGGGGTGGAATGAGGGGCTTCTGCTGAGCACCCTCAGGCTCTAGCACGTATGCGACAGGGATAAGGAGATCCATCGCTGGAATCCACTCTCCGCCTGCAGGTCCTATATGTGTCCGAGCAGGGCTCGGGAGAACCATGTAATCCGTAGCGAAAGGACCGTGGAGCCACACCCAGTGCTGACGACCATGAGGACGTAGCATCCTCATCCAGGCCATAACGTCTATCGAAAGTGAAGTGGGGCCCGGAGGTCGAAGCAAGTCAATAGGTAGGTCGACGCCGGTCATAAGGGCCAAGAGGGTAATCAGACCGCCGCAGCAAATAGGCGTCCGAGCACCGACAGAAATAACTATGCGGTCGATGTACCAACTGGCAATATCAATCTCGACGGCGGGGACCAGGACGTCACTACCCCTATCGAAGACCTTAGGCCGTGTCATCGCATAAAGCATGTAGAGCTTTGGCATCGACAGTGTCTGTCATGACGCGCTTCCCTTAAATGGAGGCGAGACGTGAGAAGGTCCGCTCAAACGTGGAGCTGTGAAGCTGCACGCCTGATAAGCGTAAATTTAGTATAAGCAGATCCCTGTAATTGCAAACGAAACAACAACAATAATAATAATATGAGACGGATATGAAATACCAATCCCATTGCTTGTCCACAAAATATTCAACATCACAGAAAAGCCACCAGGCTAAAAGAAAGAGTCTAAAGGCCCAGAACAAGGCCAAACAAAAGACGAATATAACAGAGTATCAAACTAGGTGCCACGCACCGACAACTCAAAAGATCTAACAAAACTAGACGTAGACACTAAGACTGATCTCCAGTGTCCACGAAGTCCTCGCCCGACTCGGGCGCAAGCTCGGCGTCCGCAAACACCTCACCCTCAGCAAGTAACTCGGGCTCAAGGTCTAACATGCGTCACCCAAAAGAGAAAGGGGCACATGTCAGCAAGTCTAAAAGACTTGAGCAAGGAAACCGAAAGTAACTAACAACCTAGCAATCGTTAATATTAAGCAATGACATGGCAGTTAAGTATGATGCAACAGTTTAAAAGAGAGGCAAGCACGCACGATGCAGCAAAAGCTACCAAATCACTAATCACTTATCATTTGTCACTTATCACTTATCACTTATCACTTATCACTTAGTGCATAGAGAGTCCACCTGCTGGCCAGCTCGTGGCTTAGTCCGCTTATCTCTATCACTATTAATCACTTAAACACTAGAGATTTCGCCTGCTGGCCGGAGTGGCGAATCAGGACAACTCGGGGCTCAAGTGGACGCTTATCTCTTACCCCACCCATGTGTGTCGAGCGTTGGGGTTTCCAACTGCAGGGCTCGCTTCTGGAACACGAGCCAGGAAAATAATATCATTGTAGCGTGTGCTACGCAATCACGATGACAAATCAATATGCAATGCCAGGAACAGATAATTGCGTACCGTTAATTGAATTTAAACGTGACAGGCAAAATGCAATGACATGAACATATTCGCGTACCGTTAATTTAAAGTAAATGTGACATACAAGCATGATGAGGGTGACGGACCAAGCTTCGTTGTCAAGCTAGGTCAAAGGCGTCTAGACGGCTATCCTTTCACCGTCTAGTCTCTTTTACGCTAAAGTAAGGGAAATGGCCTAAGACATGGCCCAATTCAAGAGTTGCAAGTTTCACTTGCCTGATACCGGGGTTGACGAGCAATGAAGATCGTCACAAGCTAATTACGGAATAGATCGATGTTATGACAAAAAAATCATTAGAACAATGACTCTAAATCGATTTCTTATTAGAATCCTAACTTTCTAATAATCCATTTTATTAGGGTTTCACACATGTCAATGGGGGTTATGCTAAAACTAAAGGAATCGAGTATTACCGTGAAGAGGCGGAGGAGCGATGCCGAGCAACCTACGGCAATGGAAGAACGATCCGGCTCAGATCTGGAAATGAGGGAAAAATCTGGAGAAATGGGTTTGGAGGTGGATTTTGGGGTTTTGATGAAGGTTTGGGAAAGATGAGAGATGGGTTGTGACAAGGGAGGGTTTGGATGATGGAGGATGAGCTTGGGATGAAGGATTAATGGCTTGAGGAAGATGGGGGCTCAATGGGGGAGAAATTAGGGTTTTAGGTCGTGAGGGAGAAGAAGAAAACGTTTGGAGGGGTATTTATAGAGTTTGGTGGCGGCTAGGGCAAAACTAGGGTTTACAGCAATGGTTAGTCGGTCAAAGAACAACCACTGACCGACTAGTTTGGGAACTAGTCGGTCGGTCGACCAACGTAGACCGACTAGGTGTAAACAGTAGCTTCAGTCGAAAACCTGAACTAAGAGTTAGTCGGTCAATGAACAACTACTGACCGACTAGTTTGGCATCTAGTCGGTCGATGAACGTTCATGGACCGACTATGAGTAAACAGTAACTAGTGTCAAAATTAGTTAATGAGTTAGTCGGTTAAAGAAGCATTGCTGACCGACTAGTTTGCAACCTAGTCGGTCAACAAACCTTCTTAGACCGACTAACGATAAACAGTAACTCCTGAATAATTTAGAAAGCCAACTAGTCGGTTCAAGAAGGATTGCCGACCGACTGGATCGTCATCTAGTCGGTCGGTGCCACTTCTTAGACCGGCTAATAAGCACCAAAAGTTCCGACACGGAGCGCGGAGCTCCGGGATCGATTCCTAAGACTCCTAGGCTTGATCTAACAGTAAGATACGACCGTTATGAAGCCCGTCACGAATGACTTACTCCGAAATCGACGATCCTAAGGAAGAGACGAGAAAACACGACGAAACGTTCGAAAATGAAAGTTACGGAGACGAAAACCACACATGAGGAGAAAATCCACCAAAACATATATTATAATATAATAAATCCAGATACATGAAAACCAGTCGTTACATCCTCCCCAACTTAAGAAAAATTCCGTCCTCGGAATTTCCAAACACTCACGTGTCTGGAAACAAAAGTGGGAAACGCTCTCGCATCTCATCTTCTCTCTCCCAAGTGGACTCTCCCGGCGAACCGTGCCGCCACATCACTCTAACAAGATCGACGACCTTGTTTCGAAGTGACTTCTGACGCCTGTCCAGAATCTGCACTGGATGCTGGTCATACGTCAAATCTGAGCGAACGGCGATCTCCGAGAAATCCACGGCATGAGATGGATCGCTGATGTATCGACGAAGCTGCGATACATGGAAAACATCATGGACTCCTTCCAAAGATGGTGGCAAGGCTAAGTGATAAGCTACTTCGCCGACCCTCTCCAAAACATCAAATGGTCCAATGTATCGCGGGCTCAACTTCCCTCGCTTCCCAAAACGAATCACTCCACGATTCGGGGAAATCCTCAGAAACACATGATCGCCCGGCTGAAACTCCAAAGGATGACGTTTAGCATCCGCCCAATGCTTAAAACGGTCCTGAGCAATCCTCAACCTCTCCTGAATATTCCTGACGATATCCACGGCCTCCACGATCATCTCAGGTCCCAACAACTCCCGATCACCAACGTCATCCCAACTCAATGGTGATCAACATTTCCTCCCATAAAGAGCGGCGAAAGGCGCCATGACAATACTCGCCTGGAAGCTGTTGTTGTAAGAAAACTCCACCAAATGTAGATGGTCCTCCCACGAACCCTTGAAATCCAACATGAACGCTCTCAGCATGTCTTCCAAAATCTGAATCGTCCTCTCGGACTGGCCATCCGTCTGCGGATGGTACGACGTGCTGAAACTCAGACGCGTACCCAAGCTCTTCTGTAAAATCTGCCAGAACTGAGATGTGAACCTCGTGTCTCTGTCAGACACGATACTCACGGGGACTCCGTGAAGTCGCACGACCTCCTGCACGATTCACGTTACATCACTATCCAAACTAGGAAAAGGACATAAAACGGAGAGTAAAAGAATTTTACCTCCATGTATCTCCTTGCTAGCGCCTCAGTGGACTGTCCCACCCGGAACGGAATAAAGTGCGCGGATTTGGTCAATCGATCTACGATCACCCAAATCGCGTCATTCTGCTTCGAACTCCGAGGTAGTCCAGTCACGAAATCCATAGTGATGTGTTGCCACTTCCACTCCGGAATCGGAAGCGGTTGCAGCAACCCGGCCATACGCTGATGCTCTGCCTTCACTTGCTGGCAAACCAAACACTTGGCTACACTCCGAGCCACACTCCTCTTCATACCATGCCACCAATAATTCAGACGAAGATCCTGGTACATCTTGGTGCCACCAGGATGCACAGAATACGGCGAACTGTGTGCCTCCACCAACAACTCCTCTCTAATATCCCCAGCTGGCACACACAACCTGGCTCCAAAACTCAGCGAGCCATCCTCATGAATCAAAAAGTCAGTCTGCAGATCGGCTTCCACCTGCCCTCGAATCCTTACCAACTTCGGATCTCCGGCCTGACTTGCCTTAATCCGATCCACGATCGTCGACTATACCTGCATGTACATCAACGACGAATCCTTCCCAGGAAGGACAATCTCCACTCCGGACTCGCAAAAATCCTGCTGCAATCTCCACTGCGAGGTCAACATCATCACCGTGGGAAGCCTACTCAAAGCATCTGGAACCACATTCACCTTGCCAGGGTGATACTGCAATTCAATCTCATAATCCGCCATAAGTTCCAACCATCGACGATGTCGCATGTTGAGCTCCTTCTGAGTGAAAATATACTTCAAGCTTTTGTGATCGGTGAAAATCTTCACTTTCTCACTCAGCAAGAAGTGCCTCCAAATCTTAAGAGCAAACACAACGGCAGCCAACTCCAAATCATGCGTCGGGTAATTCTTCTCATGAACCTTAAGCTGACGAGACGCATAAGCCACAACATGCCCGTGCTGATGCAACACACAACTGAGACCCTTGCCAGAAGCATCGCAATAGATCTCAAATCCACCGCTGTGATCAGGTACAACAAGTATAGGGGTAGTCGTCAGACGCTCTCTCAGAACACCAAAAGCACTCTCACAATCACCCGACCAAACAAAAGGTACATCCTTCCACGTCAATCTGGTCATCGGCTCGACAATACGGGAAAAGTCCTTAATGAAACGACGATAATATCCCGCCAAACCAAGGAAACTCCGGATCTCGGAAGCTGACGAGGGAACGGGCCACTCCCTGATGACCCTAATCTTCTCGGGATCCACAGAAATTCCATCTCCAGTCACCACATGCCCGAGAAAAGCAACTCTATCCAACCAGAACTCGCACTTCGAAAACTTAGCATACAACCGATGCTTCCTCAAAATCTCCAATACCATCCTCAAGTGCGAGGCATGCTCTTCCTCCGACTTCGAGTAGATCAGAATGTCGTCAATAAAGATAACGAAAAACTTATCTAAAAAGTCGTAGAAAATCAGGTTCATCAGATTCATGAAAACTGCGGGCGTGTTAGTTACGCCGAAAGGCATAACCACAAACTCACAGTGTCCATACTTCGTCCTGAACGCTGTCTTCGGAACATCTCCCTTCTTCACCTTCAACTGATGGTAACCACTCCTCAAATCCAATTTAGAAAACACCCTCGAACCTCCAAGCTGATCAAAAATATCATCGATGCGAGGTAATGGGTATTTATTCTTAATGGTCACCGCATTCAACTCCCGATAGTCCACGCACATGCGACGCGAACCATCCTTCTTCTTCACCAGCAACACCAGTGCTCCCCACGGAGACACGCTAGGATTGATATAACCCTTCCGTAAAAGCTCATCCAACTGCTTCCGCAACTCTTCCAATTCTGCAGGTGCCATACGATACGGCGCCTTCGAAATCGGCTGCGCTCCCGGAACAAGATCAATAGAAAATTCTAGAGCTCGATCAGGTGGCAAACCAGACATCTCCTCGGGGAAGACGTCGCCAAAATCTCGCACCACAGCTGGCCACTCCATCTCCATCTGCATAGCCACAACCTCCTCCGGCCTGGCCCGAAATCTGACAGGACCAAGCGAACTGCTATCACGACTGAACTCAAATATTGGATGTCCGGGAATCTCGAACACCACCTTCTTCCTCCTGCAGTTGATCGTAGCATAGAAGCTCGTAAGCCAATCCATCCCAAAGACCGCATCGTAGTTGGTGATGTTGTGGACAATAAAATCAGCATAAAGCTCATGTCCACAAACCACCACAGAGCAAGGACTGCACCCACGATGCACCGTGACTACTCCATTCCCTGTAACGATGTTCCAACTCTTGGAGAGAGGGGACGTCGACAAGGAATGCTTCTCCACGAAGCTCTGGGCCAAAATACACATCGACGCACCTGAGTCAAAGAGGACTCGGGCAGGGAACGTGCAAACCAAAACCACACCTAACAAACAGTCTAATCAATCAAATCTTACTCTAGCAACATCATACACAAGCATCCAACATAATTTTAACAATCAACTAATTAGGGAAGGAACAACTAGATTGAAAGTTACCTGCAATGACCTCATCCATGGCCAAAACCTCCTCCTCGGTCATCAGAAATGCCTGCCTTCTTGGCGGAACCGCCTGCCGAAAGGCATGCCCCTGCGGAACAAGGGGTACCCCACGACCAGCGGGCACCGGGGCTCTCTGCTGCAACGGCGGGGCAGCAATAGGTGCCTTCCAAGGCTGCTTCAACCTCGGGCACTCCCTGAGAACATGGGCAGGATCTCCACAGGCAATACATTGCCCCAAGAACTTCCTACACGATTCCTTGATATGGCCCTCCCTGCCACAGAAATGGCAAGTCCTCCGAACAGGCCCTACTGGCCTCTTAAACTGAAAAGGCTGGTTTGGCCTGAATCCAGGTCTAACCACAGCTCTCGCCTGTTCCACAGGCCTCTTCCCAGCACCAACAATAGACCCCCTCCTCTGGTTCACGAGCAGCTCCTGCCTCTTGGCTGCTACTAGAACCTTCTGATAAGATTCCCGGTCAGAAGAGGTCACAAAACTCTGGAGCTCCGAAGCAAGTCCCTGCAGGAACCTCTGAGCTCTCTCCTCAGCGTCCTACACCATCTTTAGTGCAAACCGACTCAGCCTCATGAACTCTTGGTGATATCGGTCCACCGACGAGCTTCCTTGCTTCAAATCGATAAAACGCTGCAGCATCTCTTCCCTGGCAGCTTTCGGGAAGAACTCACCATCAAATCTGGCCTTGAAGGTAGCCCAGACGATCGGCTCCACCAACATCTTCTCTTCAGCATCCCACCAATTCCTGGCGTTATCCCTCAGCTGGCGCTTCGCCAAGTCAACCCAACTAACTTCGTTCACCTTGGACATCTTCAGATTGTCCTCGATATTTCTCATCCATTCATCAGCAGCTAGTGGAGCTTCGGTCCCATCAAAATATGCAGGACCCAGCTCTCTGAACTGCTTCTCCCCGGGCTCAGGGCGAGGGGCTTCCACCACCCGAGCAGCTCGAGTCACCGGAGAATTCTGTACCTGCAGAAGCACACCCTGCTAAACCTGCATCATCTGTAACATCATCCGCATCATCTCTCCGTTAGTGGGCTCCCACTCAGGCTCCTCGTCATGAGGGGGTGCACCACTACCACCACCACGGGTGATTCGCCTTCCTGCCATCTAATGACACAGAAAACGAAACAATTAGACTCATAGCTTAGGGCTCAGATGTCGAACTTATTTGTTGAACAATTTTGTATTATTATCGTTATCTCGGTAATTGCAGTTACAGAAGGACCTGTTTGGGCCACCACTAAAACCTGTCACGACCCGCTTCCCTTAAATGGAGGCGAGACGTGAGAAGGTCCGCTCAAACGTGGAGCTGTGAAGCTGCACGCCTGATAAGCGTAAATTTAGTATAAGCAGATCCCTGTAATTACAAACGAAACAACAATAATAATAATAATATGAGACGGATATGAAATACCAATCCCACAGCTTGTCCACAAAATATTCAACATCACAGAAAAGCCACCAGGCTAAAAGAAAGAGTCTAAAGGCCCAGAACAAGGCCAAACAAAAGACGAATATAACAGAGTATCAAACTAGGTGCCACGCACTGACAACTCAAAAGATCTAACAAAACTAGACGTAGACACTAAGACTGATCTCCAGTGTCCACGAAGTCCTCACCCGACTCGGGCGCAAGCTCGGCGTCCGCAAACACCTCACCCTCAGCAAGTAACTCAGGCTCAAGGTCTAACATGCGTCACCCAAAAGAGAAAGGGGCACATGTCAGCAAGTCTAAAAAACTTGAGCAAGGAAACCGAAAGTAACTAACAACCTAGCAATCGTTAATATTAAGCAATGACATGGCAGTTAAGTATGATGCAACAGTTTAAAAGAGAGGCAAGCACGCACGATGCAGCAAAAGCTACCAAATCACTAATCACTTATCATTTGGCACTTATCACTTATCACTTATCACTTATCACTTAGTGCATAGAGAGTCCACCTGCTGGCCAGCTCGTGGCTCAGTCCGCTTATCTCTATCACTATTAATCACTTAAACACTAGAGATTTCGCCTGCTGGTCGAAGTGGCAGATCAGGCCAACTCGGGGCTCAGGTGGCCGCTTATCTCTTTCCCCACCCATGTGTGTCGAGCGTTGGGGTTTCCAACTGCAGGGCTCGCTTCTGGAACACGAGCCAGGAAAATAATATCATTGTAGCGTGTGCTACGCAATCACGATGACAAATCAATATGCAATGCCAGGAACAGATAATTGCGTACCGTTAATTGAATTTAAACGTGACAGGCAAAATGCAATGACATGAACATATTCGCGTACCGTTAATTTAAAGTAAATGTGACATACAAGCATGATGAGGGTGACGGACCAAGCTTCGTTGTCAAGCTAGGTCAAAGGCGTCTAGACGGCTATCCTTTCACCGTCTAGTCTCTTTTACACTAAAGTAAGGGAAATGGCCTAAGACATGGCCCAATTCAAGAGTTGCAAGTTTCACTTGCCTGATACCGGGGTTGACGAGCAATGAAGATCGTCACAAGCTAATTACGGAATAGATCGCTGTTATGGCAAAACAATCATTAGAACAATGACTCTAAATCGATTTCTTATTAGAATCCTAACTTTCTAATAATCCATTTTATTAGGGTTTCACACATGTCAATGGGGGTTATGCTAAAACTAAAGGAATCGAGTATTACCGTGAAGAGGCGGAGGAGCGATGCCGAGCATCCTACGGCAACGGAAGAACGATCCGGCTCAGATCTGGAAATGAGGGAAAAATCTGGAGAAATGGGTTTGGAGGTGGATTTTGGGGTTTTGATGAAGGTTTGGGGAAGATGAGAGATGGGTTGTGACAAGGGAGGGGTTGGATGATGGAGGATGAGCTTGGGATGAAGGATTAATGGCTTGAGGAAGATGGGGGCTCAATGGGGGAGAAATTAGGGTTTTAGGTCGTGAGGGAGAAGAAGAAAACGTTTGGAGGGGTATTTATAGTGTTTGGTGGCGGCTAGGGCAAAACTAGGGTTTACATCACTGGTTAGTCGGTCAAAGAACAACCACTGACCGACTAGTTTGGGAACTAGTCGGTCGGTAACGTAGACCGACTAGGTGTAAACAGTAGCTTCAGTCGAAAACCTGAACTAAGAGTTAGTCGGTCAATGAACAAGTACTGACCGACTAGTTTGGCATCTAGTCGGTCGATGAACGTTCATGGACCGACTAAGAGTAAACAGTAACTAGTGTCAAAATTAGTTAATGAGTTAGTCGGTTAAGGAAGCATTGCTGACCGACTAGTTTGCAACCTAGTCGGTCAACGAACCTTCTTAGACCGACTAACGATAAACAGTAACTCCTGAATAATTTACAAAGCCAACTAGTCGGTTCAAGAAGGATTGCCGACCGACTGGATCGTCATCTAGTCGGTCGGTGCCCCTTCTTAGACCGGCTAATAAGCACCAAAAGTTCCGACACGGAGCGCGGAGCTCCGGGATCGATTCCTAAGACTCCTAGGCTTGATCTAACAGTAAGATATGACCGTTATGAAGCCCGTCACGAATGACTTACTCCGAAATCGACGATCCTAAGGAAGAGACGAGAAAACACGACGAAACGATCGAAAATGAAAGTTACGGAGACGAAAACCACACATGAGGAGAAAATCCACCAAAACATATATTATAATATAATAAATCCAGATACATGAAAACCAGTCGTTACAGTGTCCCGGGCTCGTACCTCGCAAGAAAAGTGGTCGCCATAAGGCGATGTGCAATGCGGAGGCAGGGGTGGAGAATAGCAGATGCCTTGGCCCTACTAGGGTCAAAGGCGAGTGGTGATCCTGTGATCCGTGTCCAAAAGGCGTGCGTGTCGAATGACGGGGGTGGGATGTGCGTGGAAGCGTAAGCGCGGTCTGCGAACGGTACAACGGGCCACTGGAAGAATGATCTAAGCATGTTGAGAGTGACCTCACACTCTCGATCCATCAGTCAAAATGAGCATCCTCCAGGGGTCCGGGAAATGGAACTAAGGACCTCTAACGTCGGACGGATGTAGGTGTCCGCCGACACATACAGAGAGTCACACCATCCCACATTGTCGTACAACATGAGCAGGCCTTTGAGTACCCCTAGGCAGTCAAGTTTAGCTAGGTGCACGAACCTAGAGAGTACGATCGAGCGATGGGAGATACGCTCGAATCTGGCACGCTGGGCGTCATCTCGAAACGTGATCCCCATCGCATCAAACGCGGGGGCGGGCGGTGCAGGTAGTGGAATGGGAGCGGCAGGAGGTGGCTGTGTAGGTGGGGGTGGGTTAGGTGGCAGGGAGTCTGACCTAGCAGAAGAGGAGCCAGGATCACCTGACTTCTTTCGCTTGGAAGCGGGCTCCCGTGTGCGTGGCCTAAGGCGAGGCGGCATGTGTGCCGCGAGTCGTGTCCACTCAAAACAAAAATGTGATGCGCTATATAATAGAACGAGCGTACCTGAGCACGACACGAGAGCAAAATCTGAAGTGTGCGAAGAAACGCCTCCTCCATGAAGCTCCGAGTGCGTCCAGAACCTCCCCCAAGCTCCCCCCAAGCTAGCCTGAAAAGCAAACAATAAAATCAACGATGAATATCAATATATGTGGGGGGGAGATGGGGATTAATAGATATATATATAAGTTAATTTGAATTTGGGGTACAATGGGCGTACGAATTGGGAGAATGGAGAAGAAATTCGAATTTGGGGTGAAATGGGGGTGACCGGCGGCGGGGGAGGCGGCGCCGGCGAAGTGCGACGGCGGGGCGGCGTCGGCGACCGATGAAGGTCGTCGATCGGCGACGGAGCGGTGGCTCGGGCATGGGAAGCTGCGGATTCAGGCCAATGAAGTCGAAGCGACGAAGCTCGGGCTCGGGCGCTGGGGAAATTTAGGATTTTTGCGTTTTCGAAATTCGCGCAGCGCCTCGGGGCTTGTATAGGAATGTTACGACTCGACCGAGTGAAGCGTTCACTCGGCTGAGTTGGACTATGTAATGAAATTTCGAAATATCTCCCACAAGTTTCGACTCGGCCGAGTGGCTTTTCCCACTCGGTCGAATGGACAAGTTCCACTCGGCCGAGTGGCATGACCACTCAGCAACTTTTTAGAACGTGGAGGGTATCAGATTCACTCGGCCGAGTGACAAGTCACTCGCTCGAGTGGAAAATTGTACTGTAAATCGCAGAAAATAACAGAGAGTTGGTTTGTAGGAACTTCCCTGATCTGTACTCCACTTGTCGAGTGGAGTCTTTGCTCGGCCAAGTGGCATATGTCACTCGGTCGAGTGGCATCCTGTTTTCTACAACGACTCTCTGTTTTTGCTCTATTCTCTATTTTTCTTCCTCCTGTCAGTCTCTACCTTCTCCTGGGGCCTGAGCTCATTCCTGGAGCACTCTCCCTTGCCTTAGTCATCCTCCATATAAATGATCTCTCGTTCTCCATCTCATGTCATTAAAAATAGAGCCCGTTGTCACGATTTTTATAGACGCAAGACTCTAAACACTAAGAAAAATCTAAAATAAAAATAAAAAATGACTAAGAATGATATAAACCCATCGGGTTGCCTCCTGACAAGCGCTCGTTTAAGGTCATGAGCTCGACCCCTTATGATTTTCGTTTAGTGCGTGATATTGGGCACATGCGAGATGCGCCTGTCAAATTTGCCGGGAAGGCCACTTGGATTTGGTTGTTGATGCTGGTGGGCTTTTCTTGGCGTCCCCGCATCATGGGTAGAGTTGGGGGATAACTACCCAAGCTTGAGCTAGCACCAATCTTCTTCTTCACCGGTAACAGCGATCTTCTATCCGGAGGAGCTTTCCTTGAGTTGTTGGCCGTGGAGAGCTTGCATAGCTCCCTAATCCTTACGACATCAGCGTCGTCTTCTTTGTCATCGGCCGTAGAGCTATCTGGGGGGTCCTCCAACTTTTCTCCAATGCTAGAAGCTTGGCCTTCTTCAAGGCCGTCATCATGGAGAGCGCCAATAGAATGTGGAATGGCTTCATCGATTACCTCGTCAAGGAGGTATGAGAGTCATGGGGCCATCCCTTGAGTAGATATATGCGATTCACTACACCGGTAGGGGCTCCTTCGGAATAACGCTTGAGCTGTTGTCCATTTACTTTGAATGTGGCTCCGTCCTTTCCTTCCAACTCAAAGGCTCCTCCCGGTTGTATGTTCTTAATGATGAATGGTTCAGACCATCGTGATCTTAGCTTTCCGAGAAGAGTCGGAGTCTGGAATTGTATAGGAGGACTTTGTCTTCGACCTTGAAGTCCGTAATGGTTATGCGTGCGTCGTGGAGGATTCTAGTCCTTTCTTTGTAAATTCTTGAGCTCTCGTAAGCATCTCACCAAATTTCGTCAAGCTCATTGATGTCCAAGAGTCTCATCACAGTCACACTCTTGTAGTCATAATTAAATGTCTTGATAGCCCAATATGCTCGGTGCTCCAACTCTACCGACAAGTGACAAGCTTTCCCGTAAACGAGGCGGTATGGTGTGGTGCCAATGGGGGTGCGAAAAGCTGTGCGATACGCCCATAGTGCATCATTCAATTTCATCGACCAATCCTTTCTAGATCTATCAATGGTCTTTTCCAGAATTTGCTTGATTTCCCGGTTCGACACCTCCACTTGTCCACTTGTCTGGGGGTGGTATTCCATGCCAATTCTATGATTCACCCCGTACTTTTTCAACATGGCTTCAAATTTGTTTTCTATAAAATGGCTCCCCCCATCGCTTATCAAAGTACGAGGCACTCCAAAGTGTGGAAAGATGTTTTGCTTGAAAAATTTTGATACCACCCTCGCATCATTGGTAGGGGTTGCAATGGCTTATACCCATTTGGATACGTAGTCCACGGCTAATAAGATATACTTGTTACCTTTACTCGACGGAAAAGGTCCCATGAAGTCCACTTCCCAACAATCAAATAGCTCAATTTCTAGAATGGGCTTCATTGGCATCTCATTTCGTTTGGATATATTTCCGGTCTGTTGGCATCTATCGCAACTCTTGACGAAGTCATGTGTATCTTTGAACATGGTTGGCCAGAAGAATCCGCATTGTAATATCTTGGCGGTGGTTTTAGAGGCGACATGATGTCCCCCGCATGGCATACTATGGTAATGCAAAATGATTGACGTGGCATCCTCCTTGGAAACACACCTCCGTATGACACCGTCCTTGCATATCTTGAAGAGATATGGATCTTCCCAGAAGTAATTTCGGATTTTGTGCATAAATCTCCTTTTCTGATGCATGGGCATCCCGTATGGTTTTATCCCATAAGCCAAATAATTAACAAAATCCGCATACCAAGGCACCTCTCCGGGTCTTATGGCGAATAGCCTCTCGTCGACAAAGGTGTCATCGATTGGTAAGCTTTTATCCTCCTTGTCACGAACAAGCCTAGATAAGTGGTCTGCCACAACATTGTCCGTTCCCTTCTTATCTCTAATCTCCAAGTCAAATTCTTGCAACAAAATTATCCATCTTATGAATCTTGGCTTTGCCTCTTTTTTGCTTAGAAGATACTTCAATGCCGCATGGTCGGTGTGGACAATAACTTTGGATCTGAGGAGGTAGGACAGAAACTTCTCGATGGAATAAACTACCGCCAAAAGCTCCTTCTCGGTTGTGGTGTAATTTTTCTGTGCTTCGTCCAATGTTTTGCTTGCATAGAATATTGCATGAAGCTTCTTATCCTTCCTTTGTACTAGGACCGCTCCAATTGCTTGGTCACTTGCATCACACATAAGCTCGAAGGGAAGGTTCCAGTCTGGCGGTTGAATAACAGGAGCAGAAATGAGAGCTTCCATCAACATATTAAATGCTTGCAGTGCATTTACCCATTCTAAACGTCTTAATGAAATCAATTGTCAAGATTCAAATCCTAATAAATTTTACATCCCAACCTACTGAATCCTAATCGTAATCATATCCTAACCCACCGATCTTTATAATCGAATATCCCTACTAAACGGTTTCCCTAGATCTAATCTTAAGATGAATGGGTAAATCAAATTGAAATATTATCGTAATCAAATCTATTTCAACCATCTAGATTATATTATTTTCCTAAAACACTCATAATCTTATATCCTTAACCAAACCGATTGCACAATCACAACTTAACAGATCAAATCCTCATAATTCGAATTATTTGGGTATATCCAAAACAAAATCCTATATTACTAAATCCTAATATACTACATTGTTAGGGATATCTTATGCACATAACTGAGTCAATCTCCCTAATCAAAATATCCTAACAACAATATTTCCTTAAACTCAAATTATCCTAACTAATCTGTTTTTCTGAACGTATCACATCAGAATTAAATCCCCACCCACTCTACGCACGTAAACAATCTGATCCCAACAATGACCCCCACAATCTCTCCATAGTTCTTTGCAACAACTCCCCACGTATTTCTCCAACTTTTCCCACGTCCTTAACAACCCCACGTGGGCCCCTACCCATGAAATCACGTGTTCTCTCTCACACTTCCCCTTCAAAAAAAGAAAGGTCTCAGCCAACCAAACCTTTTAAAATCGCAGCTCTCCATCAGCCACCCACATCTTTTTCATTCTCCCCTTCATCAACTCACAATTCTCTCTCAAAGGCAACCCCAACTGAACACAAACCCAAAAGATCCCCTCCACTCTCCATTTTCGCAACACCTTGGCCTCCCTTCCTCAGCCCCAGGCCCATACCCGAGGCAATGCCGGCAACCCTCGCATACCTCTGTCCCTCCTTTGAACGACCGGTCACTCCGACCACCGCCCGCATCCTCGTCGACCACCCGTGCCCCCACTCCGATCACTAGCGCCCAAAGCCCTGCCATCACTCTTCACGCACAGCCTCCGACCAAAACCGCGACAGGACTTCCCTCAGACACAACCCAGCTCGCCTCCGTTAGCCTCCGTCCGCCGAACACCAACTGCCACCAGCGCCCGCAATGCTCCTGACCAAGCCGCATTGCCATCTTCCCGGCCTCCCTCCTTCTGCAGATCAACCTCCGACCTCGCCCCAGCCACCTTGTTGCCTTTCTTCCCCTCTCCGGCCTCCCTAGTAGACTGCACCGCCACCCCCTTCCACCTGCAACTCCAGCCACCTATGGATCCCGACGGCCTGCTCCCCCTATCACATCTTACCTCTCTTTGAGCGCATCCGAGCTCCGACATTCGACAGCCCCAAGGCCATCCGATCATCTCCCGACACCCTGAAGCCTCCGAACCGCCACGCCAAGCTGCCACCTCTCCTTCCTTTCCCTTTGATCGGCCATCGCATCGAACCCAGCACCTGCGCCTCCTCCGCTAATGCCCTTCGCCGCTCA